>JAEMON010000001.1:79373194-79391654 GCA_030264115.1 Lygus lineolaris | reverse complement strand
TGCGCAAGAGCAAACTTGAAATTTGTTGTCATAGGCGTACCTATCTCCGCAACTACCGCCCGATTTTGATGACATTTTTAGGATTTCGCGAGTTAGACCCTAGATAGTCCCCTCTAAATTTCAAATTCGGAGGGTAGTTGGAGGTTGACCGTTACCTTCAAATTCCAACACGATTATATCAGTTACACCTAATGCGCATGCGCAATTTTGAAATGAGTTTCATGGCGATAACTCCGGAACTACTCGTCCAATTCTATTGAATTTTCAGAGATTGTACGGGGTAGCCCCTACTCAGTTCTCTATTAATTTAATAGCAATCGGACCGTTACTAGCGAGTGCGCATGCGCTAACGTAAATTTCCTGAAACTACGATTTCTCAGTCCCTAATGGACGGATTTTGCTCAATTTTGGAGGGTAGTTGACGGCTGACTCCAAGACAATTACCTATGAACATCGTCACAATTGGATAAGTGATGGCTGCTACGCATGCGCAAACTTGAAATTTATTTCCAAAGGCATGCTCCTAACTCCGAAACTATTCTACCGATTTCGTTGAAATGTTCACTAGGTAACTGATTCTATACGTCCATGCTACAAAAGTAAGGAAGCTACACTGCCCACCCAAGTTGGCAGACGTTTTTTAAATGTCAAAAATATCAAACTAAAGTACGTATGAGTTCGTTGGCCATCATTCAATTAAAGAGGCCAAATTTTAAATATAAAGAGTCAAAAATCGCCCATTTTTGCAATTTTAGGTTTAGAAACATGGGTGTGTTTTCGAATCAACTCAAAAATTCAGACCAGTCAGTAACTCCCCTCAGGTTTCATGGGTCCAAAATATCTTGAAATCACCCCCCCCTCGAGTGTCGAACCCCCAATGTTGTTGGCACCCTTTGTACCACCGCTAGTTCCGCCACTGGAGCTGTGTACACTTAGTCCCGGCCAAAACCTTATGAATCCAAGAATGAATGTCCAATAGCTGGTTCCTTCACAGTATTGTGCTTAAGGGTTTCGTGGAACCCAAACGGTAGTGAAAACTGCATAGGGCGTGTATACCTTCCCACAGTGAATTCGAGACTTATCGTGCTTTAGAGAGTTGAAGTTGAGCTGGATAACGCAGTTCTTGACGGGCCATGGCGCGTGCGGGGCCTAGCTCTTCAGGTTCGGCCTGAGAAGGGATGCCGCCTGCCCTTGTGGTGCTGTCATGCAAGGATTTCACTCAGATCACTCTCGAGTGCCCTTTGATGGAGTATTGGAGAGCTTCAATCGTGCCCATTTGATGGGTACTGACTGGTTGGCCAGTTGCGGAGTCGAAGCTCTTGGCAGATCATTTGCGTCCCCATTTCACCAAGTTTGTAGACAGCGTGGATAATACCCTTTTCTCGGGATTTCGTGATGTCGGAGAACAGTCTCTGTTGTCTTTTGGTTCGTTTTTGTTTTCATCTCGCTTTGTTGGCGTCTCCTAATCTTGAACATGTTATTTTAAAATGCCATTATCGTTTCACAATGTTCATAATATTTTATGTTTAGTTTTAAGCTAGTACTTGTCACAAGTAATATTTTCGTATGGTCCATGTGCAAATACATATTCAAAACAATAACGTAGATATTTAGTAAGTTATTAATTATCATCTCGATTTAGTATCAATCAAATTCCACTCGAAGGGCAGCACCGTCCGTTGAGTAATATTGGTAGACGGTATGATTCATGGACGGTACCCAAAACATCAAAGCATGGCACCGTCCACAAAACCAAACAGCACTGCTCATCGACTTCTTGTGAGTGCCACGTATGCACATTGCACAAGGAGGGTACTGAATATGCCACGCTGGCCCTGAGCCAACTTCGTAGGTACCAACGTCGCTGAATGTTCTGAAACTGAGCTCCTCCCCAAATTAATAGGAAATTTTGCTATGATTTCGAATATGCTCGTACTCCATGTTCCTATAACTAAAACCTAATTAGCTTCGAAATCAACAGAAGTCTATAGAAAATTCACGTCTTCCACCATCGGAACGGCCGAAAAATTATTTATTATAAGAGAAAAGTTGAAGACCTGAGGGTTCTGCTTCCAAAGGGAATAACGTCAGTTCACTAACTCAGTAAAAATGATTCTTGGGTTTCTGTTTCTTGACTTTTTTTGTGTTCACGATTGGAAAAGGAAAACTTGGAAAAATCATGAATACGGACTTTTTGAGCTAGCGTTAGTCTCATTCGACGCACAACTCTCAGTCTTCAACAAAATCAATTGTGGGTGGTTCCAATGGTCTGAAACGTGAATTTTTGAGGTTTTTTGATGATTAGGCAGCTATTAAATATTTTAGATATAGGAACATGGCGTATTGGGAATCAGTGCGAAATTCCATTAAAATTTTCCTAACCAATAATATTTTTTATACCATAATATTTTTTTCTTATTTAGGTAGTTTAACATTTCTTTTCCAAAGTTAATTCAACATTTTCAGGATCAAAATCAAATTTTCTCGAATAAATTCATAGAGGAATGTCAAAGGATTAATCCGCACAATCCCTAATGTCATCGAAATCGGTCAACTAATTAGTTCCTGAGTTTTGCTTGTGACAAAAAATTCTTAGGTTGCGCATTTGCAGGAGCTATTAATACAATCGCGACGGAATTCATAATGCCATCCCCAACTACCCCAGTTAGTGCCACCCCCTAACTGCCAAACAACCGTAGACAAACCGCAGTTTCGAGAAATCCGCGTTTGTGCCTGAGCACAAACCTATATGCGACCATCTAAGGGCTACCCCGCGCAATCTCTGAAAATATCATCCGTATTCTCGTACTGTTTTGCCCAGGACAAAGAATTTCCACGGAAAAAATTGTTCAGGAATTTTCGAAGAAAGCGGAAAAAGCAAGAGGAAATTTAGATTTTGGAGGACAAACTTGTTTTGACTTCTAGCAAGAATATAAGACTTCCATACCTTTGGTAGTAAGCAAGCGAAAATCAGCTACCTACACTTAGAAAATTTCACTGATTTATGCCTGACAACAAATTTCAATTTCGCGCACGCGTAGTAGCTATCAAATTGTTACGAAACCAAAGTCAATAATCTCAGTCAGCCCCCCATTACCCACCGAATTTCAGCAAAATTATTCCACTGTAGGAACTGAAAAACCGTTGTTTCAATTAAATTCATATTTGCGCATGCGCTCACGGCACCATTGATCCGACGAGCCATGAAATTGATGCACAATCCATACATTTTTAATTCAAATTGGTTCAGTGGTTCGGAGTTGTGCCTATGACAACAAATTTCAAGTTTGCGCACGCGTAGTTCATATCGTGACGAAATCCATCGAAAAATCATCTTGGAGTCAGCCACCAACTACCCTCCGAATTTGAGCCAAATCGGTCCATCAACAACTGAGGAAAAAAGGAAATTCACGTTTGCGCATGCGCTCACGGTGCTAGAGGCCAGACGGCGATAAAATAAATATTGGACTGTCACTTGGCTAACCCACATAATGTCAGAAAATGTCATCAAAATCGGACCACAATGTCGTACAGTTTTGACTGGGACAAGAAATTGACCACAGACGAGCAGACAGGGAACCGAAATTGTGCAGAATAAGGTGGAAATTTCAATTTTGGAGGAAACATTTTTATCTACTACTTGCACGAATAGGTACTTAGCTTGGTGGAATGGGCAATAAGGTAAGCAAAGTAATCAGCGCATGAAACTTCATAAATATATTAGAATGCAATGAGATGTATGAATGTTGAAATCGAAAAAGTTCACAAAAAAATGAATATTTTGCAAACTGAGGAAAGGAAATCAATGGAAGGTTATCAATGAATACCTACGTAATCATAAACATGCTAATATTTGTGTGAAGTGACTCCTAATCACGTTTCCTGCTCCACATCTCTGTACGAGAGCAAAAGTTCCAGTAATGCAGCATGACTAGGTGAGCGAATTTCCAAATAATAATTTTAACCAATTTTGAGGGTGATTCTAATAGTAAATGTTGAGCTGATTCCAAAAACACCATATTTTTCTTTGTTTAAGACGGTATTTTCCACCAAAAACCTAAAAAAAACACGTTTTTTGACGCTCAATTTTCAAAATTTGACCCCTTGGAGTACTCCAAAATTCTGGCCAACGAACTCATGTTTCATTTGATATTCTGCTCGAATCTTTCAATTGAGGTGAAATTCATAGGCGATTGTGTTGAAGCCAGCCCCCAACTATCCTCCAAATGTGAGCAAAATCGGTCCATTAGGAACTGAGAAAACGTAGTTTCAGGAAATTCGCGTTTGCGCATGCGCACAACCTACTAGTGGTCCGAAGGCGATGAAATTCATAAGGGACCCTCTCAGGTATAACTCACGTAATCTCTGAAAAATTCACCGAAATTGGTCGAGTAGTTCCGTAGCTACGCCTATTACAACAAATTTCAAGTTTGCGTTTGCGCAGTAGCTATTACTGATCCAATCGTGACGAAATTCATAGGTTATTGTCTTGGAGTTAGTCCCCAACCACCCTGCAAATTTGAGCGGAATAGGTCAATTAGGAACTAAGATACCGGGGTTTCAGGAAATTCACGTTTGCGCATGCGCTCACGCTACTAGTAGTCCGATGGCGATGAAATTGATAGGGGACCGTCACGAGACTAACCCGCACAATCTCTGCAAATACCATAAAATTCGGACCACATCTTCATATAGTTTTGCCTGGGACAAGGTATTGACCATAGCCCGACAGACAGACTAACAGACAGACACTGAACCAAAATTGTTCTGAAACGTAAAAAGCATGTGGAAATTTTGTTTTTGGAGGACAACATTTTTTTTAATTTCTTGCACGAAAACCTCCCTCCGTTTCTTTCTTCCTACCTTCGGTTGTGAGGAAGCAAAACTAATCATCAAAAAACCTCAAAAATTCACGTTTCAGACCATTAGAACCACCCAAAATGTATTTTGTTAGAAGGAAAGTTGAAGACCTGAGAGTTCTGAGTCGAATAATACTAATGCCAGCTCAGAAAGTCCTTATTCATGATATTTGATGATTTTTCCAAGTTTTTCCTTTTACCGTCGTGAACACGAAAAAACGTCAAGAAACGGAAAACTTTGAAAAATCTCCAAAAATCATGGCTACTATGTTGGTGAGCTGTGTTGAATGAGGTTTTCAACTTTCTTCTGTACAAAAACTATTTTGGGCATTTCCGATGGTCAGAAACGTGAGTTTTGAGGTTTTTTGATGATTAGGCGGCTACAGAAGGCTTTTGAGTACAGGACATGGGCTAAATTCGGAATCAGCGTGAAATTTTCTATAAATATGTTTCCGGAAAATGGCCATTTGGCTCCACTGTGGGGGCGTAACTGCTTTTAAATTACCATTGATGGGTATTGGGCATTAAATTACCTGGCAATGCCTAAAAATAAGCAACTGCAACAGAAGTAGCCGACTGTGTTTTGAAAATTTACATCGTGTGATTTATCGGACATATCTCAAAATAAGGATTTTGCAGATAAGCCCCTTTGTCATTTTGCCGACGATATGTGAGTACTTGTTCTTGTCAAATATATTAGGGCCATCACAGTACGTCGATCCAGCAAGTGCTGGTCCGGTTTGTGGACAGACCTGAATGTAGAGCAAATTTTTTTATTTTTTCTTGAGAACTTTCACCTATTCCATAAGCAGTAACAATACGGTAAGTTTGTCAAGGGTTTGGTGAACCGTTCTTTTCCTTCAGAACAGGTTACTTGAGAGGTGGCATATTGTAGAGTTTTCCTCCTCGAATCTGGTGGCTTAACGTAGCATCCCGAATGAGGGAGTATCGAATTATTAGAGGCATATATGCTGGAGCGATGCTCGCCCCTTTAACAAAACTACCTACATCTTCTTTCGCATGCCAAAAACGTTTGTCGTAGCAAACTTTGTTTTTCGGTGCAGGTGCACATAAAAGTCAGGCGCCTAGAAGATAAGTCAACTCATAACGCCTTGTTATTTCCTTGAAACTGTTGAATACGTTGCTCCGGTTTACGAGGCGGGTAAGACGTCGTAAAGTATACTCTGGCTCTGTAGCCTGCGAATGAACCAATTTTCCCTCAATCACCCTGGAAGGATACGTCAGTGATCATTTTTACTTCCCTAACCTGACTCGAAGGGTTTTGCAATCGGCCTGATGTATCCATGAGCTTCCCCTGACAATAAAAAGAAAACGGAGTTAAATAGAAAAACGTAGTCTATTTCCACGAAAATAATGAGTTACAAAGTTGAATCGATTTCGACGGTTAGGCCATCATCAGTAACAAACAATAACTAAGTTATTGTTTGTTGCTGATGATGGCCTAACTGCCGAAATCGATTTAACTTTGTAACTTATTATTTTCGTGGAAATAGACTACGTTTTTCTATTTAACTCCGTTTTCTTTTTATTGAAATGGGTTTCCACAACTTCGTCGCGAGTGATTTAGTTCGTTCCCGTTCCCCTGACACTTTTTTACACTTTGTTATTACACGTATTTTTAAACAGTTCACAGATTGTGCTTACGCCTAGTTTCCAATGAATTTACGCCCAGGCCTTTCTCTCTCAGTTTTTTGTTAGTACGTGTTAGGCCGAAACTTCCAGTGCATATCCTATAATACTTTCTTGCAGTTTTTCTAACAGTATAGCGGCTCTCGCCTACCTACCCTTTGACAGGTGAGCAGTATGGGGACGGCAATACAATGCATAGGGGTCCGTCCAGGGCACAACCCGGATTCGTAAAAATGCCACCGAAATTGGTCCAGTAGTTCTGAAGTTATGCTTATGACTACAAATTTTAAGTTTGTGCTTGCGGGAAGTAGGCGGCTATTACTAATCCAAATGTGACGATATTCATGGGAATTTGTCTTGGAGTCAGCCCCCAACAACCGACCGAATTTGATCGAAATCGGTCCATCGGCCTGAGAAACCGGAGTGTCAGGAAAATTCAATTTTGCGCATGCACACAGGCTACTGGAGGTCCGACGGCGATAAAATTATTAGGGGACAAGGGCTGGGGGGAGGGGGGGGGGGGGGGGGGGGGGGGGGGGTCCTGAAAAGTTTATCAAAATCGGACGATGATCTAGTACAGATTTACCTGTGAGAAGGAATTGCCATACATGCAGACAGACACTGAGCCAAAATTGTTCAGAAAGCTTTGAAAGGCAAAAAACAATTTTCACACACATCACAATTTTTTTTAAACTCTGTGCACGCCTACATAGCTTCGATAGTGAGGAAGCAAAACGGGGGCAGATCTATTTTCTCGAGAACACAAGGATCAAACTCCAATTCATAGGCCTTGTGGATGAAAGTGTGATTGTTTTCATGACTGAATTCTGAATACATTGTATTTGAACAACAGATAATTTTGCTGATTAGGGAACGATATATATGCATACCTACTATTTTGGAGGTGGCATTTTGAAAGGTTTTTTAATATTCTTTATTCCGAGAAAAAATGCTGGCTTAAATATGTTCATTCACTTCTTATAATTGAATTTACATGTCAAAATTCAGGTTTAATATCACTCATACTTACAAAAGAAAGTAAATAGGTACTCGTAGGTCAAAAACTAAAGTAGGGGCCCATATTTGCACCTTGTCCTCTAATGTAGGATGTGACCCCTCTGTTAATTCCATACTAGAAGAAAAATTACAGAAGAAGGAAACAGGCTTTTATTGAATTTAACAAATTTTCAAAATACTTCAAATTATTATAAATATGTGCATTGGTGCTGACTATGGACTTTGCCCGTCTGTCAGAGTATGCCCATTAAGTTTTTATCATTATTATCATTAAGTATTAGAATCAGATCTCTGTTTTGCTTAACGATTCCCCAATTGAAATACTGGGCTAATTCAGCTCTATATCCCCAAGCCCCTTGACAATACCTAGCCAGTGGTAACCAGTTCACACCATTTAAACTATTGAGGAGGGTGTCCCGAGAGAGCCACGGTGTCCCAAAATTAGTTACTCGAAATTCCGCAGGATGCCACTTACCCTCTGATAATTTCTTACTAAACCTGGAATGTCTGGGGAATGCCCGAAATGCTCCATAAACTTGAGATCTCTCGAGTTATAACTACTGTGGAATCGTAGAATCAGAATCAGAATCTGCTTTATTTGTCGTGGACTCTAAGGTACCTATATGACAATGGTCAACAAGTATAAATAAACTCACATACAAACAAACAAAATACAGAAGTCATATTTACAAATTGTTCCTGACAAACACAAAATAGTCGTCAAAAGTGTAGGGAACACTCTGGATCAACAGATCTTTACATAAGCCCTTAAAGATCGTTTTCCTGGCGTACATATGAAGGCAGAACATAAAAAATTTGATTCCCTACCACCAATTTATGGAATTTAGGCTGACATTCGAACAGGCCAGTGGGGTAAAAATGAGTCAGCATTTTTCGTATTATACGAATGGGAAGGACGGCAATATTCAAGTTCCTATGGATATAATATATGTAGATCAAACACTCGAATATGTACAGAGCAGGAACAGTCATTACTTCTAATTCCAGAAACGCACCACGACAATCACTTCGGTAGGCAACACCTGCAATCGCTCTTATTGCTCTCCTCTGACCACGAAAAACCAGGTCGCTATGTGGTGAGTGACCCCAACAAAGAATGCAGTAAGTTGCTTTCATTTGGGAGACCCCGTAATAAGCGGTCAATGCTACGGATTTTGACATATTTTCGGAGATCGACGGAGAAGAGACGCCAGCTATTCACATTGGGCTTCCCAGCTCAACTTTGGGTCCACGAGTACTCCCAAAGTTCTCACTTTATCAGGTTTACTTTCAATACCCGAGAGGCCAAAGAACATTTTGTTCGGTTTTAGAATCATTGATTGCCAATTGATTACTGTGGAACCACTCACAAATTGAAGCTACCGATTCATCGGTTTTCCAACAAGTAGTACTTATCATCGAGAAATTCACGGTTGCGCATGCGCAGCAGTTTCCATTGGTCTATCTATTGACCACTGAAAGACAGACAGAAACGAGGCCAAAATGGTTCAGAAATCTCTGAAACGCAAAAAGCATGAGGACATTTTGGTTTTGGATGACAAATTGTTTATGTCCTCCATAATCAAAACCATTGATTGCGCATTCGCTCACGCTACTATTGGTTCGACGACCATCAACTCCGGAACAATTCTACCAATTTCCCTGAAATGTTCACTAACTGATTCTATACGTCCATGTTATCCCGACCTGGCAGACGTTTTGTGAATTGGAAAATGTCCTTCTTCTTTTGAACATAGGAACATAATATGTACGGTATATTCGAAATCAGCGCGAAATTTCCTTTAAGAATCGCCCACAAAATCGGTTAAAATTATTCTTTGAAAAGTCGCTCATCAACTCATGAATGAATGGAACTTGATTTATACCGGAGCTGGGCGTCCTCTGGGTCGGCCCAAATCTTGAGGTCCGTCCACGATAGAGCGAACCTGATCGGCTGCCCTACTTTTTTACCTGTACCACATTGATCGTTGACCAGTTGGTAAAACCATATCTGTTGAAATTATCGAATGTCGGATAACGGAGATATATTTGTATTTGTGAGAGGCAACGGAGGAAGCTGAGGAGGAAAAGGAGGCTGGAAGAAAGAAGAGGAAATGGGTCAATGCGAAAAGGAGAAGTGTGGAGAATGGAGTATTCCAATTGATTTTTCAAATGATTCTGATACAAAGATGTTGGTGAGAGTTTTCCAAAATTGTGCAATATGTTGGGTATCTGACGACTGGAAGTGGGCAAAAATGAGAGTGAATGACGTACGCATACATCATCAACCCCCGCACAGCTC
The DNA here is from genome assembly GCA_030264115.1 of Lygus lineolaris. Lineage (NCBI taxonomy): Eukaryota > Metazoa > Arthropoda > Insecta > Hemiptera > Miridae > Lygus > Lygus lineolaris. The sequence continues at coordinate 79,381,826 of JAEMON010000001.1, read as the reverse complement.
CGTGATACCGTGACTTCAAGCGGGAACCTTTCCGCCCGTTTCGTGTCGTAACTACACGAAATCATAAAATGAAAATTGGAAGTCAAGGGTTTTCAAAGGTGCTGATGCCCAATTTGAGTTTGAAAATGCAAAATTCTGACCCACTGGAATACTATCATCTCTTTCCTGATGAATTAATGTAGAGTAGGAGGTTCGTCAAATATTTCAGAATGTCCCAGGAAATTTTTGTCGAGAGACATTGAGACAGTCCATATTGAGAGACAAAAAAAAGAAAGTTGAAAGTTTCCTGGGCGGCAGAGCGCGTTGCATTCGAACCGAGCTCAAACTGCTCATTCCAAAATATTCGAACTCGAACTTTTCTACTCGAACATTCCATGAAAGTTCGCCAACATGTTCGAGTAACAGGTTTGAGCCACAATCTATTATAGCATGTTTGAGTAAGGATTCGACATTATTTAAAAAAACGTTTTCAACATGTCTGATTGAAATAAAACCAACGAATCCAATTGAATCCATCCATATGTTTCGTTCTTTAAAAAACATTGTTTGAGGTAACTTCAGGACCTTCCTGGAATATACTTATGCCTACTACTAACGCACGATTCCAGGGACAGTGCCCTCTCAAGATATTGGTAGTAGGTAGATACATACGTTTTCTAGGATTCACACAATTTTTTGTTCCTCACTATCGAAGGTATTCGTGCAAGAAAATTAAAAAAATGTTTATCCTCCACAATCAAAATTTCCACTTGCTTTTTACACTTCAGTACTCCCTGAACAATTTTGGTTCCGTGTCTGTCGGGCTGTGTGTCCGTCAGTCTGTGGTCAATGCCTTGTCCCAGGCAAAACTGTATGAAGTTATGACCCCATTTTGATAATATTTTCAGGGATTGTGTGAGTTAGGACGTAGACGGCTCCATATTAATTTCATCGCCGTCGGACAATAGTAGTGTGAGCACATGCTCAAACGAGAATTTTCTGTAACTCCGGTTTTACAGTTCCTAATGGACCAATGTTGCTCAAATTCGGAGAGTACCTGGGGGATGACACCAAGAAAATCAATTATGAATGGCAGGGAAGAAGCATGTTTTTGTACAGGGTAGTTCGTCATGAAGGTGTTCCCCCTCTCTTTTTCACGAGCCAAGATAAAGATGCAAAGCGATCGTTGGTAGACAGTACATATACTGCCCACACAAACTAGGCAGACGTTTTCCCTTCTTTTTTCGTTTTGATAAAAATGAATAACCTAATTATTTCAACCCCACAAACCCCAAATAAATCATTTCTTGAAAAATTGGATGCTCACGTTAAATGGACACACCCTGTATTCGAACTCAAACACGAACAGTTCGAGTCGAATTCGAACTTTTCAAAGTTTGAGGGTTCGAATGCATCCCTATTCAAAAGGCTTTTTTGTGTTATGGAACCTTACAATACCTACCTGACCTTATAACATTTTACAATAATGTTACTGTTATTTACGGTTATCAGCGATCAGCTCAATAATTTACCTGGGTTTTCAATAACATGTAGTAATTATAGAATCGACTACCATCTTGAATTTGCTGTCAGAAGATGATGAGGAACCCCTCCAAGGGTTCCAATGCCCTGTGAATCTGATTATCAGCGGTCGTGGCTTTTCACAGTGGTGCACGCGACCTGTTGAGATTCCTTACGGTTGGGTGAGCAGAAATATTTACCAGCTAACGCTTTTCATTTATATAGCATTCGAACAATGATAGTTTTTACTGTCAGTGGTAAGAATTGTGATCGAAAAAATCCTTCCCAGGTTTGATTGAACCACTGTTTTGTGAAGATATTGTAGTGGAATATTGACGTACCCTTAATTCAAACAATAAGAGTACACTTTTGACTGTTGTTTTTACATAACACCGAACTATCTCTTTGGTCGCAGTGGGGGAGTGGGATCCAAAACGCAAATTTTCAAAAAATCCCCCTACCCTAAAAAAAAAATTAATGGAAAACAAGTAAGTATCCAAGAACGACCTTCCGATTGGATTTTAATGGATAACGACCCGAGGAATTCGCTGCATAGTTTTTAGCAACATTGATTGCCAATAGGTCCGCATTGCAACCCCTATTAGTCACCCGAAGACACTGCGATTGAGATGTGATCCTGAGAAGCTTTTTGTGATGTAAGCAGAAAGGAGAGAGAAATTATTTATTAAATATTAATTGCAGTAGTGTGCGCCTTTTTGGGAGTGGGAGGATTGTTTCAATTATCATATCCTACCCGACTGTGCCACTTGTTGTGGCCTTGGGAAATCGTTGAAAAATTAAGGTACTTGGAGGGGGTTGTCACAGCTAAATCTGAAGGGTTCCACTGTGAGTCACCGTCTAACCAACACGGTCACTGAAGACCTGATGTTTGTCTCTCCTTACTGCTGAGGTATGAGCTTTTGTTCACTACACCTATGCCCCATAGGGGAGCAATACGTTAGACACCCGGCGACGAAAAATAGTTACGTTAGACACCCAGGCGGAGAAGGCCTCTTCTTCGAGTTGTACGTTAGACACCCATACCGCAGGAGCGTTACGTTGGACACCCAGGACCGAAACCACATCAGAATTCCATTCATGTAGCAAATGAACCACGCATCTCCCTTCTCACTTACAGACTTAGGACAGTCTACATGACTGCATCATGAATCCGTCAATGGATGGTAACGAATGCATACCGGTGTGTAGGGAGCCAAGCAACGATGTTCAATAAAAATACTGTAGCTGTCATTCCCTCACTCTTAAATTATTATTTATAATTTATTAATAAGAAAATAAGTGTTCTGCTGCGTGACTGGCACTCGAAATGTGTTTATGATGCCTCAAAGAGTAACTCTGATGTTTTTCAAGACATAGTTTTGACATGCTGAAGAGCAAAATTTTCGAGCCCCGAGTTGCAATTTTCCAGAGAGTTGCCCTGCTATGAGAGGATCTCGTCAATAAAATTTATTGTTATTTATACTAATAAATAGTAAGTATCATTATTGTCTAGTCAACATGCCATTCTGATACCAACGACACGCCCATAATGTCGGTGGAAACAGGGCTTCATGAATCACAGACAACAAGACATTGTAAATTTGAAATGCACGAAAAAACAAGTATTCGTATCTGTTTGAAGCAGTGCATCAGTACTAAGGCCTAAGTTCCCCGTGGGTGTCTAACGTAACACGTCGTGTCGGGCTCTCGTTCACTCGCTCGCCAAGGGGATTGTACTTTCACTTTCACTGAACCGCTGGGTGTCTAACGTATTGCGCCCCCCCATAGTACACCATATACATAGTACGTAACATATGAGAGACTATCAACTGAAGTTGGTATATGATTTCAGAATAATGACCTGATTTGGGAGGAAATTTCCATGCTGAATCATGTGGTGAAGACAGTTTTTCGGTCAGCACCCAGTTGAACATCTGTGAAATATTTTACTATTTTACCATGATAGTGTTAAACATCTGTTGCGAGATTTCACCCACTTGATTTTACTTGATAAAAGAGTAAATTCTGCTAATTTCATTAATATGCTCAGAAAGATTATGAGGGAAAAGCTCAAGAATGTGCTAAAAAGGACGGTTTTCCACCTATTTTGCTAAGTTCTTCCCCCAAAAAACCTGGAAAGTTGAAACTCTTGCTGATCTCGTCCTCATACATGTAGAAATCAAGCCTCGAAATCAGAAAATTGATCAAATGTTTGTGAGGGCCGTGAATGTACAGGGTGTCTTGCTAACTACCCCCCCCCCCCCCCCCCCCCCCCCCCCCCCCCCCCTCCCCCCCCTAACCCCCTTATAATGCATGTAAGAAAAAAATCCAATCGTAACTACCCTTTATTTTTTGTCTGCAAAAGTATATGAAGTTATGGTCCCATTTTGATGAAATTTACAGGGATTGTGCTAGTTAGCCCTGTGACGTCGTACCACTAGCAGCTTGTACGCATGCCCAAACGTGAATTTCCTGAAACTATTATTTCTCAGTTCCTAATGGACAGATTTCAATCAAATTCTGATGGTTTTTGGGGGTTGTCTCCAAGACCCCCAATGAACCTATTAATCTCACATGGACCTATGAATCCCACAACCCCCCTGTGTATGGACCTATGAAGTTCACAATATCTACTGATCATGCGCTAACTTGAAATTTGTTGTCAATGGGATACCTCTGGAACTATTCTACCAATATCACTGGAATGTTTACTAACTGTTTTCTTAGGCATTTTGAAACACTCAATCACAAGGTGCATTGGGTAGGTACGTGCCTTGATCTCTGAACAGATACTCCAAGGTGAAATATTATCTTCTTAGACAGGTACTTATCCCAAACGTATTTTGGTGCCTAGGTTCTAAGTTAGTAGGTATTCAGTTTTAGTTAGGTCCGATTTCCGATTCATAATTGTGTTTCCGTTCTTATCTTGTTTCTTTTGTTGAGCCCTTGTGGGGAGCAAACTGTTGGTCGTGCTCTGGGTTGTCTCAGTTTATTCTGAAAAATCAAAAACTATTTAACACTGCAATAAAATCACACCATTTTATCAAACGTTTTCGAAGCAGGGCGTCATGAACACTTTAATCCCTACTTTTCATCCCTTAGAAATTGAGAACTAACAGAAACGCGAAGCCGAGGACCCCTATACTGTAAATGAGGCCTATAAACAAAATTTGTTTCATTTTGGTCCATAGTAATTAAGCGAAGTGCTGACAGGCGACGGAGCACAAAATTCGGAAATGGTCATTTTCTGGCCAAAACTAAGCTCTGCTCAGAATTAATAGGCAATTTTACGCTGATTCCGAATATACTCCATGTTCCTATATGTACCTAAAATGGATAATTATTAACTCCGCCATCATCAAAAAACCTATAGGAAATTCAGGTTTTGACCAATGGAACTGCCCAAATTTGTTCTCGATAAGAGTAAAGTTGAAGACCTGTCTTCAACGTCTGCCAAGTTAGGTGGGAAATATAGCTTCCTCACTTTTGTAACATGGACGTATGCTTAGAATCAGTTAGTGAACATTTCAGCGAAATTGGTACAATAGTTCCAAGTTATACCTATGACGATGAAATTCAAGTTTGCCCACCCATCCAATCTCATAGGTGATTGTCTTGAAGTCAGCCCTCAACTACACTTCGAATTTGAGCGGAATCGGTCCATTAGGAACTGAGAAATCGTAGTTTTAGGAAATTCAAAATAACCATGCAAGTTCCCCTTTGCATGCCCATTGTTACGAGTTTGGGACCACTCCATATTCTACCTATATGCAATTCTTTGACTGCACTTTGTTGGATGCTCGTCACTATCAACCCCCACGGTAAGTTTCGAACCATAATCCCCAGTAATGATAGGTAATGATTTCAGTAGTGATTTTTCATCACCCCCTCTAATCATACTAAAATCATAGTCGATCTTTCGGATGTGAAAACTCATCAAAACAGTCTCTCGGACGTGGCCCTGAACCATTTTGGAACGAGTAAAATTATCATGACGGATGATAGATCGTTCATTATATGCGGCAATGGTGCATGCGGGCAGTAAGAAACTTCGCATATGAACTAAAAACGATCTATAATACCTACGCTCTGCGCTGGTTGTCGCAGTTGGTTGTAGCTGTTTTTTCTGTGACCTAACAGCAGCAACTACGAGGGATATTTCAATTCCAAAAGTTCAGAGTAGGAATTTATCTAGTTTCTTGTATAGTTTCCATGAGAACTATAACATACTTCTCAGTAAGTATTTACCTATACTACTTGTAACCAATCTGAGTACTTACTCACATGATATGGCATTCCAGCAAAGCATATGGCATTCACAATTTCGCCACCTCATCCCGTGCAAAATCGAAATTGGTTCGTACGAGCTCAGGACACGATGAGACCAATGACGTTTCACACTCCTCTGCCTACCTAAAAGGTGAAAGGGAAAATATTGGTCTATTGTAGTGGAACTTCTACAAAGCTCTAAGTTCTATTATGGTGGTTTATAGGCCAGTCACCGTAGACCAAAAAAAGGACGAGGGTCGCAAAAAATTGCCCCTAAGGTTTGACTGCGGGATGTTGTTAGGACATATGCCAGTAGTGTTATACCAAGTTTGCAACTTAAAAAAAGTCGAGGCGGCTGAGTAATGGCCAAAAAACATCGAAATTTTCGGACATTTTTCAGTTTTTGGCTTATAAATTCTGAAGGGTGCATTTTTCGTTACAAGTCACCTTCAAACTAGATAAAATTACCTACAATTTGAGCACAACCGCAATTTTTTTGGTCCAATAGATCCGGAGATATTGGACTTCGAAAATTGGACATTTTTTCCAAAAAGTTGAAAAAGCCAGATTCTGTGGTCTTTTGTGTTTAATAGGATCTGAAATAATCATCCTACGATGAGAGATGTAGAATAAAAGTTGTAGGTAAAGTACTTGGGTTCAATTTAAGCACAAGGGGAAGTCTGTAGGACCAATAGTTTTTTTGTTATGGGCAAAATACCAAAAATACCAAAAATCCGATTTTTCCGAAATACTTGAAAATAACGTTTTGGTTTACCTTTGGTGGGAAAAAAGAAAGTTGTATGCATTGTTACTATCCGTACTTGTATAACTAACAGGAAAAGAATACAATAGCACTGAATTTAATTAACTTTGAGGGGCTGGTTGCTCGCGGAACGGAAGTACTCGTGCATCTCCTGCAACAGAAATTCACAGCACAATGATTATACAATTTCACAAAAACAACATCATACAATTAGTATAATCCAGGTAAGCAATCATTTATTATTATGCTTACCATTACAAATTCATTTGTTTCTAGATCTTTTGGCAGGCTGGGGCTCGTCAGGCAGCTGCTGACCCAGTAGAGGCGATGGGTCGTCCAAATCATCGTTCTCGTCCTTTCTGTACCAATGTGCCCCAAGGCTTATTTGAATCGATAAAAGGAAAGATTTGTGTCTTACAGCAGCCATGATTGCGTGTGCAAATCCTGTACATTTTTTTCCATTTGTCAAGAGAACTTCGTTTGTTTTTAAGCACAATTGTTTGAAGAAACACTTACAGGGTGTCTGGAATGCCAACATCTCCATCTTTCATGCATGGAATGTTAAACATGAAGAAAAATGAAAAATCGCAAAACATCTGTTTAAAATCACCTGGACGGGTCTATGACCTTAGGGACGGAAATTGAATTAGTGTCGTCATAATTGTGGAATGTGCAATTTTAAATACGTACCCTGTATGATTTCCTCTATATGAATAAATTAATTGAATTGAATTAAATTGCAAACACAATGCTCGGAAATGGTTCTTTGAAGATTTGCTCATTATTGCATGTTATTGCATGCTCATGCTCATTTGCATATTATTGCTCTTATTGCATGCCTGGTCATCATGTCTGGCATGTCTATCTATGGCATGTATATTTGAACCTCGTATCACCACTTTTTGACGAAAATGAGTTTTTTTGGGTTTTTGAAATGAATGGTACCTACCTACTTACCTTGTTTCTCATCGTCCTGTGGTTCGAATTTCGGCGGAAAACGATTATTTTTCCTTCTATAGGCGTAAAAAGAAACTTCGTTGTTGAGATGAAATGGGCAGTAGAAGTTACTGAAAACCTCGCATCTTGAAACAAATACGGAGAGATACGAGGTTTTCACAGGTTGTGGAATGACAACAAACTGACGCGTGTGAGGCAGCAATGGCAATATTTTGCTATTTTGCTTCGTCATGATGAATGGTACGAAGCATTCTTTAATACCACAAATTCCAACATACAAGTTTCAAGATTCATTGTTGTTGAAAAGAAGCACAAACAGCTCTAGAAAGAGGTGACGATCTCCCAGTTCTATCATAAATGATAACCTAGTATTTTATACCTCATATATCCGAGTACAGAACGTAGAAATTTCAGTTTTGAATCTATCCTGTAAAATTTGCCGAAAATAATTAAAGATAATACGAGGTGTTCACATGACGCCATCGATTGGGGTTCAAGTGCATGTGTTACCACGCTCTTAACCTGCCGTTGAAGATATTTGATTGATGCAGTCGTGTGTGACTTAGCTATCAGCCAGACGCAACCATTCGAAGTGTGGTGAAATCCTAGTCTTATGCGCCGCTAATCAGCTGATGTTTTAATTGCTCGTATTTCGAAATTACCTCGTTTGGCGGGTAAGCTCGGGCTGCATCGTGCGGTGCTGCTCAGAGGGGGGAGTGAAAGGTACCAGCCTCCGGCTCGTAGTTCAGAGTCGTCTCGCTAGATGTCACCGGCCTCTTCATGGGTTCCGTTATCGCGGTCCGACTGGGTGGGGACTCAAAAATGTGGCTCTATAATAGTAACGTAATCCAGCCTCATTGAAGCTATAGTACTCGTTGAAGTCCAGCACGGCCGTGCTCATGCCCCAGAAAATAAGATCCGAATTCCCTCGACAACCACCCCCGATATTTATAAGTCAAAAGCTAAGATTGTGCGCTTTGCGTTTCCTCCTACGAAGTTTTTATGACCTTAGAGGGGTAATTCTTTCCAGTAAGTACTTCCTATGTTGGCAAGTTCAAAAAAAAGTTGGAGAAAAACATCGATTCGCATACGCATTTTTTCGGATTGGGTTACCAGACACACCCTCTTCATAAAAAAAAGTTC
>JAEMON010000001.1:79348648-79361361 GCA_030264115.1 Lygus lineolaris | reverse complement strand
ATTCGCTCATCAACTCATGCTGCTTGAATGGGACTTTTTATTATTTAATGTTTAATTTTTCAAATCAAGAGGAAATAGTAATATACTATACAGTGGTATTGTTCGTATTAGGTAGGGACGGAGCTGATGGGGAACATCCTTCACTCAACTGTTGCCGCTAAAATTCATACTCGTGCTAGACATGTTGTGAAGACTGATTGACCAATTGAGAACCAGAAACCCCAATTGGGGTTTTAACTTTTCTATATTACTAATGGTAATTGTCTTGTCCACCTATACACCGATTTTACTGAGTACTTCAACTACCAATTTCCAACTCTGCCTCAGGACTCGAATTCGCCAATTATGAACGATTTTCTCTGAGCATTTGGGAGAGCCCTCCCCATTAAACCCGACTTGCTTTCCTAATCTGAATCAGGATCAGATTCCCTATTCAAAGGATGAATATGAGGTTATGTGGCACGCTATGAGTGGAGCAAGGGACATCGAATACAGTATAGTAATACCAATTCATAACTTATAAGGAAAAATATACAGATTTTTTTTTTACAAACTACTATGAGTGGTGAAAAATTGGGAAAAAGGGAGGATAGGGGAACTTCGGAAAAACGCTGCGAATTATTAATCAACGGTTCATTATTATACTTCCGTCACTCAACATCAATTTGCGATTCACATTTGTGTTTGTTAATCTACCTCGTGGAGAGCGAAGGGTTAGTCGTACGGGGAAATTTGTTACGTACGAATGGTTTGTGACACGCTGTGTTCCGGGTGGTCTCATTGAATTAATTGTTAAATATTTCTGGCGGTAGTTATAGACGGTTTCAAGGAGACCTTGAGATGGTCTCTTCGAAATTTGGAATACGGATTCGGCTTATGGAATCCTCGAAGACCATCTCACGGTCTCCTTGAAACTCGAGGACCGTCCATAAATCCCGCCCTTGAAGTGTTATGAGAAAATTTGAGGTACCCTTCTATGTAAGTTTTTCATCGACTTCAAAGTTTCATCCCCTATCTACCCTTTTGGAATGACTGATAGTAACAAACTAGACCCCCAATGATTAAATTTTACTCATTTAGGTCCATGGCCGCTTAGTGTCGAGCATCCAGAAGAGGAGTTTCTCTCCTTCCATAACCTTCCGTTTTCCGAAAAACCTACGAAAACATTTTTAGGAATGAAAAGAACACACAAAACTGTACACAATAGTTACGTAGTTTTTCCTTATTGCACCATAAACCTCAGGATAATTCCCTCCGTTTTAACAAGAAGTAGGTACAGCAAAAAAAAAATTTCTTTTACTTTTCAGGGAATATTATTTACTGTATATTCGGAATCAGCATAAAGTTTCCTATAAAGATGACCCATCAAATATCTGAAAAAAAATAATAGTACAAAAATTTAAAATTAGCTCATTACATAACTCATGCTGCACGACTGGAACTTTTTACTTCGATGCTTTCATTGTTTTTGGCTTGAAACGGAGTCAGAAAACTCATTTTCAGGTGTAGTTGGAAGGGTAATTGGGTATCTTTCCCCCACAATTACTTGCTAGCATAGACGAGTGCATGAGCACACAGAAACAAGAGCTCCTGACGTGACCCAGAGGGTGGGAGGAATATCAGTTTTCAACCAATTGACCACCTCCCTCGCAGTTTTCTCTCCAATGATGATCTCAACTGGATTTCCCCCAATTAAAATGATTTTCAAATGCCACTTTCAATACCATCTTCGATCGGGATCGCAAGAGAAGAAAGTTTTTCATGACGTTTCATCTTTGTTTCAGGTAAGTGGAACTCGAAACTTGAGGTGTCAGCGCAACACGGTAAGTTGATTCCGCTGCCCGTCGCTTCGGCTGATTCGCCTCAACTATAATAATAGAAAGTTGGAATCTATATAAATCTATGCAACCATGGATACGAACTTTCGGCCGTTAAAAACTTAAAGTAACTCCTCCGCTCATATCTGAAAGGGCGCCGACTTGAAGTAGGTACTTTGAAACACGTAAATGGATTTGACGGAAACATCAACAAAACCCCGGAAGGTGAAGTTCTGAAGGAGAAAGAGAGGAATAACCAATTAGGTGGCAGACAAAGAGAAACACGGTGATGGGAGGGAACAAGATGAAAGCGAAACCGAACTAATCCTGAAATGGGGAACTAGCATGGGTAGGAATTTCGCATTATGAACCTCAAAATCTGAGTCAGCGCCCTTGAGAACCTCCTGGGGCCAATTTTCAACTTGAAATTATGTCTGGTTTGACCAGAAAACGGAGTTGAAAGGGATCGCGTAAAATAAAAAGTAACCACCCATGTTCCCAGTTACCCTAATTTTGGAGAACTATTCTGAGGAATTACCTCACTAGGACAAAAGGGAAGGACCAATGAAGATTGTAGCAACTTTAAAGGGGAGGGAAAACAATGTTGCCAAACGTTGACAACGTAAACTAAGTTTTTTTTTGGGTTGGTGGTGTTGTGGTGGTTGAACCATTTTTCGTTTTGGAAACTCTTGTTGGGGTCATTAAACTTCTTATTTCCCATTTTATTATCCTTTTAGCGAATTTTTGAAGAAAATGAAGCTCTTGCAATGGCTTCAAAGTTTAAATAATGCAAATTTTTCTAAAATTTCGTCATGGAACTCCGTTTCAGATCATTCTAAAACGATCCCTAGATTTTAACATTTTTCATATGTACATACGTATGTAACTGTCATTCCAGACGGTATCTGACCCTGGAAAATATTTCAAAAATCCAAGAAAATTTCAAAATGTCAATAATAACAAAAGAAAGGCTGAGTTCGTTGGCCAGAATTCTTGGAGAACTCCTGAAATAAGGGTACAAATACAATTTTTTTAGGTTTATTTTTTAAGGTTTTTGGTGTGAATTACCATCTTAAACATAGGAGCATAAATGGTATATTCGGAATCAGCGCAAAATTTCCTGTAAGAATCACCTATCAAATAGGTGGAAATAATTCTTTGAAAATTCGCTCATAAACTCATGCTGCATGAATGGAACTTTGATTTCTACTGTCCCATTTGGACAAGCCCCAACCAGCGACTTCAAAATTTGGCTGAAGAAGGTGGCTGAGTGATACCGAAACATGCACCTACCACTTACCTGAATAAAAAGTTGAATGACCCCAACAATACGAAGTTTTTTTGCATTATTTTTCACCATAGACAACCTGGTTTACTAGGCAGTTTAGTAGGTAAAAGTATATTCTCAATTTTTTTCAAAGTAACATTCATAGAAATTCAAAATAACATGATAAGACGTGTTGTGTGAGTTCTCTGAGTTCATGGGACGTTACAAGACTTTGATACCACCATCGATATGGAACTACTACTTGCTGTTCTGTATCGTTGGATACAGCTAGTTGAGAATGAAGTGTTGGCGATTTATAGGACTTGTTGCTAAGCCGTTTTGTGTACTAATCCTCCTCACAACTTTCAAGGCAATTTAGTAGTAACTAACTAAGTAAGAGTACGGAAATAAGAAGTACATGAGCTAGATCCTTAGAAATCTCAGTAATAAGAATTCATCAGCATCCTTCCATAAACATTGAAATACTTACTTGGTAATTACTTGATTGGTTTGGGCCCCACGTGCGCCACCGAGTTTCACATACAAAATGGCCTTGGTAGGATCTGCTGTTGACAAACTCTTAATAAGCAGTGTTGTTTATTCGCATTTTTCTGGCATTCCAAAGGTGCCAACCAAAAAAATAAGGTCACCAATCGATTCATCGTGAAATTTTACGTCGACTCGGAAGTTTAACTCATTTTGCCCAAAAAACTTGGTTGGATGTGCGTTGACAGAGGCGATTTACCAACCCTATCAAATTTGTTTATTTCTAGATCAAATTGGAATTGAAGACATATTTATGAAATTTTACAAACTGGCTTCCTATCCGGTTAAAATCGAAGTTGAGCTAAAATTCAATCAGATGATCAACCTAACAAGAGCACAATCAGCCATGTTATCTCCGTGATCTATTCCTTGTTCCGCGTTCGATATTTCATCTGTTTCATTCTTACTCCATTTTCCAGCAATTTGTATCACAATATTATGCTTAAAACCCGTCATTGTTGACATTGTTGATTTTTGTTTGTCGGGAATCAGCCAAGGTGAAAAGACGCATCGTCATGTTCATTCACTACAACGTTTCAGGCCTACAATTGGGTCCATCCTCATACCCCATCTTCACGCATCTAAAATTAACATCTAAGTACCTCATCAATATCTTGACTTTTCTGTTCATAGGATCTCCTTTTGACTTGGTCCATGTGCCGCATGTGTGGACAAGTTTGATTTTCTTCCGATCTATGCTCCAATATATTTTCTTTTCCACGGTGACAGACGGCTATATGTATGGTTCTGTTAGCGGATTTAAGAATTAATTTTGTAGGCTAAAAATTAAATTTCACGTATTTGGATCAGTCCTAGCGACTCCGCATGCGCAAACATGAAAAAGACGATCCGCCGCAATCGTCCAAATTCGCTCAAATATTGATAGTAGTTCGGGTGCAGCTCCTTCATGGTCCTATGTGAATTTCGTCACTTTAGGATCAGTAGTATCGACCGCGCATGCGCCAACATTGGAAACTGCCGAACCGCCATAACTCGGACTTTGCCCAAATTTGGATGGTTCCTAGTTCGAGTGTAGTTCCTTCATGGTCCCATATTAACTTCGTCAAATTCAGATGCCATGTAGTGACTACGAATGCGCCAACATGTAGAAACCGCCGAACCGCCATAACTCACAACTCAATGAACCGAATGCGCTCAACTATAATGTTCCAAGGCCGGTCCGTGTAATCCGTGGATTACTCGAGACCAGATGTTTAGCTACTGGTTATTATTAATACGTTGAAGTGTCTCCTCGTTGAATTTATGTTCCTGAGGATGGGCTCAATTGTAGACCTGAAACGTTACAATGAATAAAAATGATAAACTTGAATCCGAGATCTTTTTACCTTGGCTGAACGCTGGCAAACAAAGATCAACAATATTACTGCGGTTGTTTTATTTCGCATCGTGATGGGATGACATAAGACAATAAATGCGGGGTAGTTCCTGGTTCGGTCCGTAGAGACGTGAACTGATAAAAATATATAACAATCCTTGTTGTCTGAGTGGGTGTGGACATTACGGTCCTTGCCATTGGATAATGCCGTCGTTTCCTGATGTACAGTGGAATATTCAGTCAATGGGTGGACAGCTGCTGCCACAAAGTTGACTTCCACTCGCATTTATTTTATATCTGTCTCACGACTACGCCTCAGATTGTTCAACTCTCCAGATAAATTTAGCTTCATTCATTATTGGAGTATATCTATATGGAAGGGTTCCATGGTTTTGACTATAGACTACCAGTGGATAAATAATTTAATTTGGTGTCTTGTAGATAGCCTGGGTAGGAATTTTCCAATTTTGTCCTCAAATTTGGATTTAGCACCCTCAACACCCCCCCGCCCCGAAAAATCGCCCCAATGTATGTGTCATTCCAGACGATGTCGCAGCCTAGGTACGCTCTAAAACATCAAGAAAAGAATTCGAAAATGTCAATAATATAAGAAACGATGAGTTCGTGGGCCAGAATTTTTGGAGTAGTCCAAGAGGTCAAGTTTTACATTAAGGGCCAAAAAACTTGTTTTTTGAGGTTTTTGGTGTAAATTACCATCCTAAACATAGGAACATATGGTATATTCGGAATCAGCGTAAAATTTCCTGTATGAATCACCCACCAAATTGGTAAAAATGATTTTTGAAAATTTGCTCATCAACTCATGCTGCAGAGACCATTTAATGGAAAAGTGAAAAAATTACCAGAGCCCATTATATTTTCCTCAGCTAGGTAGTGGAAAAATGCCACTTTACTAGTTCTTTTGTCTCTTGACATATTCCAGAATCCTAGGAACAGTAATTCTTTCTTTCGAATATTCAAACAATCATGAAATATTCAGCAATGAAAAGTAGCTGAGATGCTGAAATGACAGCACACACAACATTTCAATTAATGAAGAACAATACATAAAAAAAGAAGAGTCCTATAGAAATTATCGCACAATAAAAAATATAAAATTGACAGATATAGAAAAACCCCAATAATCACATTTTCAAACACATGGACTGAAGAGGATGGCTGATTACCACTAAAATATCCGAAGAAGATGTATTGACTACCTATCTAAAAGACACAATACCCTACACTACTATTAAGGGGACTCGTCCTACAATCCGACCAGCATCAAAGATATCAGTTTACAGGAAGACCAGTTTGAGCAATAAGTCGAGTATTCTGAGACGAATGTTGACAAAATAGTCTGACATAGAAATAGCGAGACCACGCAATGCATTCCCCGCCCGTAAAAACTTGGAGCGAGAGCTATTTGGATGGAGAACTATAAAAAGAAAAATATAATTCCCGTGTTTGAGCTTTGCATTAGGTTATGCAAACAAGGGCTACTTACTTTGAAGTGTATAAACTCTTAGCTTGAGCGTCGTCAGAATCCCTTACCCTAAAGATTTGTTGGTGACAAAAGGCAAACATTCGTTGTATACAACATTGTGGTTCATGATTGTAAACCTATTAGGTACCACCCATTGTAAAAACAACTTTAGTTTCGGGACACCTCACTACTTTTCTTACTTACGTTGGAGGCCCTAATCAGAGTTGGGCAAAAACATTTTGAAACTAAATTTGTTTTTGTTATTCAATGAGGCTGTAACCACTTATCCATGATATAATATATGGTTGAAACCGGCTGAGTCTCTAAAATCCAATAGAACCAACTGGAATGTGTACATGTGTAATTGGAGTGAATAACTAACTAGGAACTAATGAAAAAAACTAAAAAATTGGTTTCAAAGCCATAACTAACTTAGTTTCTAGTTAGTTATTAACCCCAATTACATAAGTATTCAATTCCCCTTGGTTCTATCGGATTCTAGACATTTAAGCGGTTTCAACCCTTCAGTATAATTTATCTGTTAAGTGGTTACAGCCTTATTAAAATCCAAAAACAAAATAAGTTCCAGAATGGCGTTTTCCCTACTCTGGCCCTATAAACAGTATGATGTGAATTCGAGGGCAAATCGAAAATAAATTATAATGACGATCTGCCGGTCTGCCCTTCAGCTTTGTTAACTTGTAATAAGATATAGAATGTAGAAACATAAGTACATCATTGAGCCGTCACGGGCGCAAATCGGAAATCGGTCGCCACCTGGGGCCCGGGTTCGATTCCCGGCTGAGAGACGAAATTTTCTCAGGGAGAGGATGAGGAAAACTGAGAGTTGACTAAGTAAATATTAATTGAGATGCGGTGAAGTTTACTCAACGAAATCAATTTAAAAAAATAGAAATAAAAGTACATCGTTGATTGCAAAAAAAGGTATACAAGTGAAATGTCAATATTAGCTTTTATTCGTCTCTGGGAACTTGCATCTCTCGCTATTTGTTCAACTTAAGCTTGTTTCGTGTGCCCTTGTTCGATAGAAGCAGTCATTTTCAAACGGCTGATAAATATACAGACGCGAATATCGCTGCAAGGCTGATATCCAAGCATCAAAATTGACTAATTGATTTCTGGATCGTTTCCGTGGTCAGATATCGTAGCTCAGGTACCACCAACAATTTTTGGATCCTTTGCAATAAATTCACTTTCTTTGAAAATTCGCTAAAAGAATATTTCCTCTCCGCATTCGGTGCTAAGTTTAACGGGTTGAATCAAATATCCTTCAATTCTTAACTAAATATCTTGCAGTAGGTACAACCAGTAGATTTCCCCAGGGGTACAAGAACTTGGTAACTGGTCTACTACTCCAGTCGGCACCCTTGGTTTGCAACTGGTCTACCTGGGGCATATTCCTTAAGACTTTCACTATTCACTCTGCACTCTTCAAATCCACACTCAGCGCTTTGCACACGAATTTCTGTTCCTATAGAGGGCTTTTGTTTTGCAGAGGAAGGACTGAAATCTCAAGTGTAATTTTACGCTTTTTTGACGATTCTGTTCACTTCGCAAAGTGCAAAGTGAATTGACTGCGTTTCAAATAAAGAGTTGCCAACATTTTTGCAGACACCCGAATGACTCTACGGTAGAATGGTATACTATTCAAATAAGTTTTTAGGTTTTATGACTTCGTTAAATTCAACATTTGGTAGCACCAATAAAAAGAGGAGAATTCAATCTTTCGATTGGTTATAAGGGTGGTTCAAATTAGTTCGAAGGCAAGCGTACAAAACAGCATCGAAGTTAGCTTCACTGAGGCCATCAAAAGATTCAAATTTGAGAGGATGGAAACGGAGGTTAGGCCGTTCACGACACAACAATAACGTAGATTGGGGAGTATAATTTAGGAGCTGGTAGGTACTTACACTTACATGATAAAAACATGATAGGTGCTTCTATTTTCCAGCAAGATGCCGAACCAGTAAGCTATTGTAGTTTTCCGAGAAAATTCTAGTAGGTAACAAGTTAGATATGAAGAGGAACAATAAGGAAGAACTAAACAATTTATGGATTACTCGTGCATATTTTTGATTTTTTACATAATTAATACTCTACTACTTACGATGAATGACGGGTCACGATCGACAACTTGAAGAAAGACGGAGGTTTTGTTATCACACGTACCAACCTATAGATGGAGAGTTATGGTATTTTTTAATTATCAAGTATTTCTTGGTCGAAGAATGGTAATATATTATGAATGAATCCAGAATGAAAACGGGGGAAAACAACCGGAAACAAATCAAAAAAGTGATTGTAGCTTACTTCACAAAGGTAAAGGTTACTCTTCGAAATAGCTCTTCATTTCGAGTAGAACAGCAGAGTGATGCGCAAAGTCTATAGGAACGGACTGGAAGTCCTACTTTTCATAATCCGCAAAGTGAAGAGCAGAAACGAAGAGTTGCCAAGTTAAAAATGAAGAGTCTTTAGGAATAGGCCCCTGCACGTCTTTGCAATTGGTCTACTGCAAGTGGCTAACTCTTTTGGTAGGCCAGATGCAGCCGTTTGTTTGCAACTGGCCTGATGCACATCCTTTGCAACTGGCTTACGTTGCAACTGGTCTACTCCTCCTCCTGTAGGCTACTTTCAGACCTTTGGGATGTGTTACGTCTACCTGTGATCCCTTTCATTTCCAGTCAAATTTAATGTTTACCCAACATAATTTATTTTTTTCCCAGTAAAATTTGATTTTATCCCAACCAAATTTAGTTTTATCCCAATCATATATAATATTTTCCCCATCAAATTCAAGGTGATTAGCAGCCCTTATGATAGTACCAACCTTTAATTTGATTGGGAAAAAACTAAATTCGATTCGGAAAAACTAAATGTGGTTAAACCTAATTTTGACTGGGCAATACTGTATATAACTAGCATAAAATGGGACCACCAGTCCCCCGCGATACAACCATTGCTTACGAGTGCCACTCTACGATCAATCGTTTAGAAGATGTTACATGTTACTTCTCCATCACATCATCTTGTTAGATGCTATAGAAAATAAACATATTCACCAAGACTGTGACTTTACAGGAATAAGTAATTCAAATCTAACGTTGTAACGTTGAAAAATTATACTTTCGTCCTTGCCAAAACAAAATGCCTAAAAATAACAATATGTAGGTACCTACAGAACTTGAAGAAATTAGGAAAACTGTTTTGTATTTCGTTTTTCCTGGCCACTTTGATATTAAGTCGAAAACCTTGACGAAAAGTTACTCCATGGGCCACAGGCAGAGTTTGGCAAACGCCATTCTGAAACTAATTTTGTTTTTGTATATTAATAATGCTGTAACCACTTAACATCCATGTTGTAGTGTATGCTTGAAACCGCCTGAGTCTCAAAAATCCAATAGAACCAACGGGAATTGATGACATGTGTGATTGGAGTGAATAACTAACTTGAAACTAATTAATAAAACTAAAAAATTAGTTTCAAGGCCATAACTAAATTAGTTTCACTTTAGTTATTCACTCAAAGTACACATGTAATAAATTCCCGTTGGTTCTATCGGATTCTAGAGACTCAGGCGGTTTCAACCATACACTACAACATGGATGTTAAGTGGTTACAGCATTATTAATATACAAAAACAAAATTAGTTTCAGAATGGCGTTTGCCAAACTCTGGCCACAGGTCAATGTCATCTCATTTGTTCATTGATTTTTTTTTTTTTTTAGTATTTTGACACTGCTACCCCTTCGTGGACATGTAAAATTAGACTACGAGGATTAGCGTGTTTTTCTTACGCCAAAACCAATTCGAACGTCCAATGTTTCTTTGTGTTCGTATGGTGTTGTGCTAATACTTTCAATTACGTACCTACCTAGGCAAGTAGGTGTTGTGTATTCTAAATACATGATTATATTATCATCGCTTGACCAATTATCTAGGTATCGAAACTGTGACTATCAACAAATAAAAAATGTCCACCAATTCATGATTATAATCATAGTAATAATTATATCGTAACATGAACATATGGATTCTATTTTTGTGGTACATCAACATCGTATCAATAACAGTGAAACTCATCATCGATGTGAAAATCATTAGAAAATACAACACAAAAACACCGTAAAAAAACGCACAAAAAATTACCGTCGTGTTGACCATGTTGTTTTTCCCAACTGATTTTTTTAGAGCAAATTTTCGAACAAAATTGGTCTTGGGAGCAAAATTTTAGCTATCACGGCGATCTTTTCAAAAATCACCTATACGAAAAAACCAATTCTGAAGTGATCAAATCCTGAAGTTTAACATGGAATGCTTGTAAATATTATTTTTGTATAAACCATTTATGATTTCTATTCTATAGTAGTACATCTCGCTCCTTCGCATTGTATCTCGCTCCTTAATAATCAAGGAGGGTAGACAAAAATATGTATTTTATACAATAGAGGAGTTGAAGGGGGATTTAGACAGAGGGGAGAAGGTAGGAGAGATGTTGTCAAAGGGGATGAGGAATTTTCACTGAAAAGGGATATTGATAGACGGAAGGATAAGAAGATTTTGACATAGAAGGAGGGTTATCAGGAGGAGGGCGATTTTGAGAAAGTGAAGGCGGGAAGGAGGACAATAACATGAAAGTATGAGATGAATGCATTGAGAGCTTTTCAGTGAGTGGTAAACGGTTTTCGGAAGGCCGTTTGAACCAAGGAAGTACCACTTATATTTTGACGTGAAAACCACAAAGATGGCTTACATGGTTAGGCAACGTAGGAACTCATAGCCTGTAGCCTAGGCACATTTTAAACATAGTCAATTGAAAGACAGAGATTGGAATCAGAACAAAATCTCCTTAGCGGAGCTCAGAGTTTTTGCCTGATCGGCCCCACTGCGCGACGTACGGCGACGGATTTTTTTTTAAATTCGATTTTTGGATTCTACATACCTTGAAACGTAAATTTTGAGAGGGGGTTTAAAACGTTTGGAATTCCAAAGGTTCATTATTGAATGTAATAACCAAAAATAGTACTGTCTAGTAGCTCCAGTCACTGGAAAACCGTCAGAAAAGTGCAGGTAACGAATCAGTCACGTTTTGAAATATTTGACCGTCTGATACAGGTCAAAAACTAAATTTATGAATTAGGTATAGCATTTGCCTGTCAAATTTAGTTTTTTCCCAGTCAAATTTATTTTTTCCATACCAAATTTTGGGTAGATTAGGGTGAGGGTGAGGATATAATGCGGCTGTCCTCAGTCTTCATCTTCTTTATTGCCAAGCGCTTTCGCATTTCTGCATTTCGCATTTCTGCGAAAACCAACATGCAACCAAATTTTGTTTTTCCCAAATCAAATCTAGTTTTTTCCCAATTTAATTCATTCAATTATATAGGTTTTTGAGGGGAGAAGCGAATTGGCTCTTCTCGAATCAATCGGTTTCGGGCCTCATCAGAGCTTATTATGGTCTTTGTTTTATTTTTCTTCTCTCATCTCCCCTTTTGCTGCGCTCCGCCATACATCCAGAAACTGGGTCGCCTCTTTGGCAATATGGTTACCTTGTTAGCAAGGTTGTGTAGTGCATATTTCTTCTTTTATCGAATTTTCGAAGAAAATGAAGCTATTGCAATGGCTTCAACATTTTTGTAATGAAAATTTTTAGAAATTTTCTTCATGGAAATCCGTTTCATATATGTATACCATACATATAAAAAAATGTTAAATTACAGGAATCGTTTTAGAATGGTCTGAAACGGATTTCTATGAAGAAAATTTCCAAAAATGTACATTCAATGCATATGCATATAAAAAAATGCTGTGTGTGTGTGTGTGTGTCATTCCAGACAATATCTGACCTAGGAATCAAGCTAAAAATCTGAAAAAATTTGAAAATGTCACTAGTATCAAAAGAAAGGTCAAGTTCGTTGGCCAGAATTTTTGGAGTACTCCAAGGGTTAAAATTTTGAAAATTTAGAGTCAAAAATCGCTAAAAGAACGCGTGTTTTGAGGTTTTATGTATAAATTACCATTTCAAACAAAGGAACATATGGTATATTCGGAATCAGCGTGAAATTTCCTTTAAGAATCACCCACCAAATCGGTTAGAATGATTCTTTGAAAATTCGCTCATCTACTCATGCTGCATGAATGGGACTTTTTAATGTTTATTTTAGACTATAGTTATTACTTTTATGACAAAATTTGTTAGGAAATGAAGGCTGAAGAAGCTGACGATGTATCAGCGAAACTGT
>JAEMON010000001.1:79326541-79347648 GCA_030264115.1 Lygus lineolaris | reverse complement strand
GGTGGTGAGGAAGACGGCCGGCGGTGAGTGAAGGGCGCTTGTGCAAGGCAAGTGTGTAGATAAAAGAGAATAGGTTCGTGGAAGAACCCCCCTTTTGGATCGTAGTGCGGCAGAACTCCGCCAGAGCGCTCCCTCGACGGGTTTTCCCTCCCTCCACCCCACCACAACCCCTCTCACTCTACTTGACAGAGCAACTCAATATGGCTTCCGTTACCGTGCGCTACGCTCCGTTCTCGCATGTCAAATTGTGTTTTTTATCAACTTCCATTACAAATTGTTGACTTTTAGTGTTTAAAAATATCCGCCAGTGTTCCCTCGGTGTTCCGCCGCGAGTTTCATCCGCGAACAGACCAAATATCCCGGTTTCTCCAATTGTTTTGGTCGTTGGATCGGCTCTTGTGTTTTTGTTACTGTTTAAAATTAAGTTTTTTCGCTCTTTCTGAACAATTCATTCCTGATCGTGAGTGCGCTTTTTCCGGTTTTGGGACCATTACAGCCGATTCATCTGTCCAGAAACCTACGAGAAGACCCGATACATCGCCTTATCCTACGTAGCTGATTGATTTATTAATATGAAGTATTTCAGCGGTACATTTTGCCTATTTTTCCCCTTCACGTTCATAAGGAATCTGTGGAACGATGAATCTCTCCTAAACTACAGTTTGTAGTAATTGCGGCTTTCCTGATTAAGTCGCCCTATTCATTCGAAACGTCTCTGCAGACGCAAAACACTCGCCTCTGGTGAAAATATGTAAATTCAATTCTAAAAATTCGGAGCTTGACTCTTATCGTGATCTCTAGTTACATGTGTCTTTAGATGTGATAAGGAGCAGAAATATATACCGTTCAGGTGCAGTGTTGTGAACAGTGAGCCAAAATTATGGATTACTTCTCCATGGAACATCTAAATCAAAACTGCAGGAGTCAATGATAGGGCCCCGGTAAGTTCATTATTTAATAACACTCTCTTAATCATTCGTTTTGTCCGCTGTAGAGACTATTTTGGTCGGATAGATATTTTCTACGTTGTGCCGAGTGGAAAGAATGTTAATTGGTTGTCAACAATTGATTGTTGCGCAGCTAGAGCATCGCCGATTACGTTACTGGACGACGGAGTCTTCGGCAGTTTTGAGTTTAAGACTTTGAACCTATCTGCTTCGTGGCTATAGATTGATTCTTAAGGTTCGTTCTGCGGATCCCCTTTTCCGAGTCGTTGCGGAAACGGACAACTTCTTTGTTTCCTATGACGGCACAAGGAATGACATTTCGCCGAACGGTCGCTCCGATCTGAGAATAAACTGATAAGATTCCGCCCTTCCCCCGAAAATTCGTAGTGGGTTTAGTGACCGTGAGAATTGCCCTTTTCGCAAAGCGATTGTGGTCGTTCTGCCGTGATTCGATAGGACGGACGGGAGGGGGTTCTTTAATTGACAATAACACGCTTTTCGACGCTGACGTTTCGCTTCGATTTCGATCTCTCTCGACTTATTACGAACCGCTCTGAGCACCTTCAGTGTTATTCAGGCCTGATGGGACTCTCCGTTGTATTGCCGTGTATCTATTGTAGCGTAAATTGTTTCAACACATGCTTAGCCAGTGCGGCCATTTTCTTCTCCGCTCCCTCCTCTCCTTTCTTGTCTTTGGAAGACCTCAGGTGGTGAACCCCCCCCCCCCCCCTCCCCACTCTTTCCCTGTTCCTATCTCAATCGTTAGTTTCCTGAAGTTTTTTGTCAAGTTTTTTATACATTCAAGTCAATAATCAGATTAAAAACAATATGTTTTTGTTGCAAATTTATTCTACTGAGTCTCGATTCAATAATTGCTTCCATTTATTAGTCCATATCATCACTTCCGCCACGGATCTCATTAATGACGTCCAAGGTTATTGGATTCGGTGTTTACCTACACTTCTCAACCCGTCATAATACAACACATACATTCTGCACTGATTACAAGGAATTTCACCACTACTTGATTGATTGAAATAAGTAGATATTTATTTAAAAAATTCACATTTAAGCCCCATTAGACCACATGTTCATTTCTTGTTTTGAGCATTCCGAATCAACATGTCGTAAATTGGAAATAAGGACCCAAGTCTGTTCCAGTCATTAAGATAAATCGAAATCATAGGACCGGACCGCCACTTGACTCACACCTTGTCTTGAGCCATTCATTCCCTTATCACAAGCAACTCTCGATAAGGGAATATCAAAATCGCTGATCCCCTTGAGTTCAAGTAGAAAATAATTTAGTTGAATTCCCATTAAGTATAGGAAAATTCTTAATTGTCAAAGCAAAAGCCTTACCTTCGACTTAGGATATTCCTCCTTTGGCCTAAGTCTTTATTAGAGCGCATCTTTCCAACTTTGTGTTGCCAATAATTTTGCATTTTGCTGTTGATTCATTTTGTAGTAGTTTATTCTTGTATTTTCTTTCTTTTCTCTTCATTTATCCAGCACGAATCCTCATTTTACAATATAATACTTCAATACAGCAAATTCCTTTTTTTTCCTTCTTTTTTTTTAACCTAAAATCCTAAAATTTAGAGTGATTTTGGACAGTATTTTAAGTTCGATTTGGAAAGATTCATCATCGTGAACTTGAATTATTCACAGTTTCCTTGATAACGTGAATCCGCAGAGTACCGTCTATAATAGGAACATTGAAACTAAAATTATATGAAGATTATGTTTCCTTTGGTTCAAATATAAAGGCATTGATTTTTAAACAAGCTATTCCTGCTCACGGCCTTGGCCTGGGAAATGTCTTTGAGCAGTATTGAGTTTCATTTGAGGTCAGTAATTCAATATGGCTAACTTATTAGCCTATAAACTGAAAATAATGCTCCTTATTTTCAACTGTTAGGTCAGAACAGTAGGTACTAACCATTTCTGTTGCTCCTCGGTGTGAGTCGTGTGTGTGTGTGTGTAGTAGTAGTAGGTAGCTGTATGTAACTATATTTAGTGTATCGAAAACTAAGGGTCTAAGGGTTCTTCTTTGAGGATACACAATTAGGGGTTTCATTCAATTTTATTCAGCATAAATAGTTGCATAGCGACGTTTCGTAGAAAAAGTTGCCGGTCATCTTCAGGATACAGAATAATTCAGTTTATCGAAAACGATTTTCAAGGGTTCTTCTTTGAGGATACACAATTAGGAGTTTTATTCGGCATAAATAGTTGCATAGCGACGTTTCGTAGTACAAGTTGCCGGTCATCTTCAGGATACAGAATAATATATTCAGTTTATCGAAAACGATTTTCAAGGGTTCTTCTTTGAGGATACACAATTAGGGGTTTCATTCAATTTTATTCAGCATAAATAGTTGCATAGCGACGTTTCGTAGAACAAGTTGCCGGTCATCTTCAGGATACAGAATAATATATTTAGTGTATCGAAAACGATTTTGAAGGGTTCTTCTTTGAGGATACACAATTAAGGGTTTCTTTCAATTTTATTCAGCATAAATAGTTGCATAGCGACGTTTCGTAGAACCAGTTGCCGGTCATCTTCAGGGCACAGAATGAGGACCGGAACGCATCCCGGGGTTGCAAAAATGAGAATAAGTACGTGTTCAGTTTGACATTCAAACCTGATATAACGTAGCTAGAAATCGTAAGCGTTCGACGGGATAGTTGTCACAAACTGCGAGGTATTACAGAAGCGAGATATAAATTTGGTTTTCAACGAATTTGCCTATCGCAGTCTTAATTGTCTTCTTGATTGCGAAACTGAGAAATAGCAGACAGTTTGAAACACCCCACGGAAAAACTGAAAATTATCGCATAGGTAGACTTCACATTTGACCACCCAATTTCAGGTATCAGTAATGAGTACCTGTGATTGAAGAGGAGGTTTGTAAGCTTCGCCTGCCAATGGAAATGCACATAGCTTCTTCGCGTCCAAGAATATTTGAAATAAAAAATGGTGTGAGTTCAAAACTCTTGATCGTGTTGTTTGTCAGTTTAATTAAAATGTCAACATACATTTGAGAAAATATTGTGTAAGTTCAAAACTCTTGATCGTGTTGATGTTTGACAGTTTAGACAAAATGTCAACATAATCGTGAACGAAATCAGAGTTGTTAAAAAAGTACTTGCAAGTACAAAGTACAATTACAAAACTCGAAAATTGGTTGTAAGTACCTACCTACCTATAGTTACAAGTTCAGTACTTGTATTGGAATAAAGTTTCTAAGTACAATTACTTGTAATTGAAACTACAAGTACCTACTTGTACATGCCCAGGGCCCAAGTACAAATAATTTTACTTCAAGTACAACAATTACACCCTTTTTCTGGAACTGCAGGAATTCAGTGAATTAAAGGGTTCAGACGAAAATTCCGAATCCGAGGCTCCATGGAAGTAGGTACATATCCTGAAAACATTCCTCTTCACAAAAGTTTAGAGGTTGAAGTACTTTTACTTAGGAGTCCAACAAGTACAAGCACAGATACAAGTACTTGTACTTGAAGAGTTGTGGTATAATGTAGAGCTCAAATTGATTGAATCTAGGACATGAAATGTGATCAGCTACATCATATAGGTACCAGCTACTTAGGTACCTGGTACCTTAGGAAGGGTGGTAATTTTCTTCTGGGTGAAAGGCCTAGTTTTATTCTGGTTGGAAATTAAATTGTAGATAGTCTCGGCAAAGAAGCTACAAACCTTCCTCTATCTCAACCTACGGCAATTCACCCCCACTCTGACCCGAAATGAAAAATCACCATTTCGTCGAACGCACGTGGACACCTAAATTCCTTGCTTATCATGCTGGACACCGGTATAATTTCTGTTCCCGAAGCTTGACACAATACATGTCCCTCTTTCATAATATTCCAGAAACTCTATCAAAAAGTGTTCATAGAACCATTACTAGAGTCAGAAGCGGGCACTGCAATACGAACCTATGGCTTTTCCAACTGGCTGAGTCACCAGATTGTGCTCGCTCTGTCCAGGTCGACCCGAATCGGTTCAGCTTGTAATTCTGGACTGCAGCCACTGAATTGATTTCAGGCGTAATCTGCCTGGTATCTCACCCATTCAGCGTAGATACCTTAGTAGCGACAGAAGATTTGTGTGTTAAAAATTAACATTTTGTTACAAAATTGTGGAAAAAAACACTCCTCAATGGTGTAACCTAATTTATTATATGCATTACCTATTGATTATATCGCGTAGGATTCTGTATTTAATTTCAAAAGCCAATAAAAACTTAATAAAAAATAT
The DNA here is from genome assembly GCA_030264115.1 of Lygus lineolaris. Taxonomy (NCBI): domain Eukaryota; kingdom Metazoa; phylum Arthropoda; class Insecta; order Hemiptera; family Miridae; genus Lygus; species Lygus lineolaris. The sequence goes on along the minus strand of JAEMON010000001.1, from coordinate 79,342,416 downwards.
ATGATCGAATTCCACTATTTTGCTTTACGTTCTCTCTCACAATGAGGAATTATCGTCTATGAGAGAATAATATTTATCTGTCTTTGTATTGTTATTTGGAATACAATAACACTGACAATACAAAGAAAAAAAATAGTTTATCGCTCGGGTGTGGAGAAAACTTGGAATAAAATCTCAGCTGTTTGAATAACAGGCGGAATTCCGAAGGAAACCCTTTTCTACGTCACACTAAAAGAATTGAACCGGAAAAGAATGCGCTGAGATCACATTGAGAGCAGCGAAAATAGAAATAATTCAAATAACTAATTAATATTAATCAATTCAATCAATTTATTAATCATGTAAATTCTATTCTCACTAATCAGGAGCTCAAAGAGTGATGGTCTTTGTGTTTCGTTTTGTTCAGTTGGCATCTTGAACGGAATTGGCCAATGACAGATGACACCCTTTTGAACGTCACTTTCCCGCCAAATTAAAATAATAAATATTTCAATAAACTTTCTAAAACTACGAATACACTATTCTTTTACCTTACGTCTTCGTTATTGTTTCTTTTAAATCATTATCTTTAAAAAAAAATTTTTTAAATTAATGATAATTCCCCATTTCTCGGGATGCGGCCAGGGAGGAGAAAGAAAAACAAGTTTTAGTTAAACATCCTTTACTCAGTAAAGGATGTTTCTAAAAATTGTTATCCTTCTCCCTACCTGGCCGCATCCCGACTAATTTTGAGAGAGAACGAACATCTTCTTAACGGCCGACAAATTCACAAAAATTATATTTTGCTTTACGAGTTTTAAATTAGGGTACTAAACCCTCATTTTTAAAAGTATGTCATTTTTATTTTGTTGTTCTAAGCTATTTATTATCATCTTGTTCCATGTAAAATATAGAATTTCTTGTTATGGGAGCGAGCGGTTGGAAATGTTATGAGCTCTATGGAAAACTACTAATTATTTAAGCTACGACCAGAAATATTACATCGTGATATTCTCATTTGGAAGTAAAGGATTTTAAATCGTCAGGATTGTTCACTCAATCGTTTAATTGTGAATAACTCAATCAATCCCCCGACACAAGGGATTATTTGACCTGTTACGATAAGTCGACGCACAGTTTAGTAAGTTTGATGAACTTACCTGAACTATGTAGGTAAGTTCATGTTCACTTGTTATGGAGAAGAGTCGAAATCGAAGAAGTTCCATTCATCCGCATTACGACGATGTTCCCTACAGTAGGATATGTCCAACAGTGTGTGTATGTTCAACAGTCAGGATATTCGGGAAAAGGGTCCAACAGGATCCGTTATCAATTTAAATAAATGAGATTGAATCCAATGATAATACCCAAGATTCCATAATAATCTTTGACGTGTAGATAGAAACGAAGGTCATATTATAATAGTTGGACACAGGTTGTAAATAAAGAACGTGTACAATTAAAATTTAATTAAGCTTATTTAATGAAGCTTACAGCTATCAATTACCTCAAGCAAACAAATTATTAGAACTTCACCAGGAAAACAAGGTATACTATTCCTAACAATAGATCAATCAAAACTGTTTCCTACCTTTTGCAAAATGGATGAAGCCTTCTCATAATAAAAACTGACTGTCTAGATGAACACTGCTTGGTATTTTATCATTTCATAGTGTTGTCCACATTTCAACAATTTTTATTGTTGGGTTTTCATTAGTCCTGCAAAAGCTTCATCCATTTAATAATGGATTGTCGTTGACGTTGAATCTTTAATTGATTCAGGGTTGAATTAATCACATTTAATCGGTTCAGTGAACAATCCGGACTTTTTGATCTTTATGAGAATCACTTCTTGTAGATTCCCTTAGCTCTAAACCATAAGTTTGCCATCCGCGGAAGAAAAAGTATACATTTTTCATGGAACAAGAGTAGGTAATGAAAAGCTTACTACCAAATGGTGGCTTGCACTAAAACCTGCGAACAACAGTGGTGAAATTCGATCATCATTAATTTGATAACTCGATCATTTTGAATGAATTTCGTGGATATTTTATTTCCATTATCACTTCCATCAATTTGAGTTTGAGAGTATACCATACAGCTTGAGTGTACATACAGTATATAACTTCAATATTTCATTAGGTTCTTTTACACTCCCACTAACATACCGATCTTCTAAATGAATGATTCAAGTTTATCATTTCCCATCAACGTTCTTAACAATTACACACACAAACGAAGCCTACATACTCAAATCCCCTTCAATCATGTTCATATTATACTCATGTCTGCGGTAAGTTCGAAAATTAAGCTGAAAGGCCAAGAATCCCTACGTTAATTTTAATTTTTTTTTCAAGTCCGCTATTTCTCACCGTTTTAATCATAATATCAATTGTTTGCAAAGGTTAGGGGTATTAATTTTATTTTCTTACCATTTTTTTCTCTTTTTTTCTTCCTAGGCCTCCCCATAGAGTCCTAGGTATGGCCGGAAAAAAATTAGACTCCGAGAACCTCGTTTTTTAAAACTAACTTTTCCCTCTGAAAGAATTGTCATGTTATTCTATGATTGGTATTCACCAACACAGAAGTTTATTGAATGAGATTATTGTCTTATTGTTACGATCCCGTTTCCTCTGAGACTGCCACAACTTAGTTCCATCCCCTCCAGGCTCACTAAATACTGTGGTTGGAGTCTTCACTATATTTTATTGCGTTATTCGGTACAATGGTTTCGTTGGTTCTCTGCCACTTTGCTCAGTCTTAAACCTTAATATTATTCATAACACAGGTAAGTTACGTGATAAACCAGTTGATAAGTTAATTGAGAAGAAAGTTTTCCTTGGTTTAAATAGTCTAGTATAAAACATTTACTTAAGTAATATATAACTATTACGTCATTAATACATACAAACGCTAGAGAGGTAGTACCTGGTATGCTTCATTTTACGCAATTTAACTTATTCATAGCACAAAATACGATGGGCACACATCATGATTCAGACAGATATAACTCGGAGAAGAGTGGGATGAGCCCCACCTATCAATGAAGCTTACCAGCTCCTTTCTAGCATTTATAAGTATTGATGACGTAATTATTATGTATTATTTAAATAAATGTTTATTGCTAGACTATATACCAAAGAAAACTTTTTCATTAATTAACCTTCCGGTGGGCGCGCCTTTGAAACTCACACGAGCGGGCTCGTGCAGCACTGAGTGCTGCCTCTGGAAAACTGGCTTTTCCACTCATGTAGCAACCCTGTATTCGAGTTTGAGCAGTTAAAATCATCTGGGGTAACTCTCTTTATCAAACTGAATTATATATTTGGTTCTTGAGCATATTACAGCCTATCAATATCATTTATTTGCAATGGTAAACTAGAAATTGTTCCTCAATAAACTTTAAAAAGATTAAACATAGGGTAAAACAAAATTATATTTCTTCTACGTTGGTAACGAATCATTTCAATACAGCCAATTTCACAAGATCAAAAATCTATGATAAAATAAAACTGGAATCTGTCAGCCAAAATATTAGGTAGGTTCTCAAAATGCACTACACTGCTAAAGTTTGTTGTTTGCTAGAAAAACTGTTGATCTACCTATCTATTTATTTCTACTAAATAATTCATGATGAAAACCTTGTTCGAAAACCTTATACAGGTCCAAGGCCTCTCGTAAAACAATAACCCTACCCAATATTCTAAAAATAAAATTACTTACATGAGTGGGCGCGTGCAGCACGGAGTGCTGCCAAACTAGACTTTTCCACGTTCAAAATTGACTGCTGGCTACGGCAAGGACGGAAAACAACATCTGGTGCGTGGATTATGTTACTAGTATAGCCAATTGCAGGTACTGAATGTCACTAGCCGATTAAAAAAACTCTACTACCACTTTTCACATAAACATTAACAATGCAGCACTCAGTGCTGCGGCGCGCCCACCGGAAGGTTAACTTATTAACTAGTTTATTACATAACTTAGGTTCCTACGTGTGTCATGAATAAATAAACCATTAAAATATAATGAAGATTCCTAACGCAAAAGTTCCAAAACGGAAAATGGTCACACCCCATCAACCCTATAAAACTAACATATATTACCTCTACTTACCTCCTATGAGCAATTTTCGAGAATCGATATCATTACCAATAAACTTAGGGCGGGATTTATAGACGGTCCTCGAGTTTCAAGGAGACCTTGAGATGGTCTTCAAGGATTCTTCAAGCCGAATCCGTATTCCAAATTTCGATGAGACCATGTTCTATTTTAAATCGATGGAAAAAATATACCTTCCTATTTGAAATTTTCGAGCTAGGGCGTTTTGAAAATTTCATCCCCTATTTTCTAACTCTTAGAGAAGACTGACGGTAACGCCAAGCTTCGCGGCACAACTACACCCCGAATGGGGCCGGTATACCAAATTTCATTAATTTTGGACCATGGTAACTAAGGAAAGTACGGCGGACGGACGGATTTTTTTCAATTCGATTTTTGGATTCTACGTATCTTGAAACGTAAAACCTCAAATTTTGAGGGGGGTTAAAATTTTTTTTTTCGTGCTCGATTCCAAAGGCTCATTATTGAAAATAATGAACCAAAAGTGACAACCCCGGCTTCGAATTAAAGGCATCGAAGTAAAAATTGATCATCAATAAAACCAATTCCTACTTCCACGATTGAAGGAGACGATTCGCGTGAGCGGCGGAAAAAGTAGGGAGGTTGTAGGTTTCCCTGTATTCAGTTCACCTCTCCTCCGCAGGGTTGAGAATATTCGAATATGATTCGAATTGCTCTCGCAGTTGGAACAGGATTCCAGTTCTTATCAGCAGGGTAAGTTGCAGACAAATTTATTTATTTATTTATGATAACGGGCTTAAGCCCAATTACAATTGGTTTCCGTAACTTCACGGTTAGTTATAAGTAAGTACTTGAATAAATGTAAATAATAATAATAATAATAATAATAATGCACTAAGAACAGAATAAGTTATAAGAAGAGGTTAAGTTGTTCCCAAACACTTTCAGCTATGAATCACAACTTTACTCCTAAAATCACTGAAGCTCACATTAGGCAAATCCAGGTCCAGTTCATTGGCGAACCTCATTATCCGAGGGAGAGGCGAATGAAATCAGTTGGAATATAAATAATATTAGAATATTCACAAGAATGTTCTGCACAGCTAACTATTCGAATATTCCTCTAGTTGGAGCAAACCTTTGAATAGGAATGCGTCGCAAAGTCGGTCAAATCTTAATTAGGTAGCTATAGTGTTGGGGGAAAGGTCAGTGGTGGTCCCAAAAGAATTTCCTCGCATTCGGATTAGATCCCCGCGACTACGCATGCCCAAACGTGAATATCGTCAAACTGTTATTAATCACGATCGATGCTTCATAGATTGATTAAATATTTTCTCTATTATGGTTTATCGTTGTTGTTTTGTTTTATCGTGGTTTTCCATGGATTATATTCTCTAGTCGTTCTTCGATAGGTGTTCTTTCGTATATAAGTGAGTTCCATTCTAAGATATGCCAGATGAGAATTAATATTTCGACTTATTTTCGGATTGGGTCAGGTAGTTCGGTTGGTTCTTCAATTCAGACGTAGGTTAACCTCCTTATGCCGAAATTCTTTTCCGATTACGAATATGAATACCTATAGGTTTCACACTTCACCAAATCATCAATTGTTTGTTATTCCATTATTACAATTTGAATGTAAGATGTTGGTAGTAGGTACGTTTTAGGTCACGTTACTGCCATATCGGTTACTAGTTGTGACGCTTTGTATTAACATTACAAACTATACATCAACAGTTGTTCCTCAGTAAATACTACGCCACAAATTTATTTTTTCTATTGTTGACACTAAAACAGAGTTGGGAACCAATTAGGCATCAAGGTCCCTGATGGTGAGAGGTTGAGAAGAAACTACTGCCTCCTATTATCATACATGGCAACGGTTGTATTGTGACTATGCTAGTTTACTTTAAAGTATTTTTGTACATTTCCGACAGGAAAGGGAACAAAACCTTTTGGATGTAAGAGGTACATAATTACTACACATACCTACCTAGTTGGGATTCTTTACGATCATGTTTTTTTTTAATTTTGGAACCGACTTGGGTCCTGTTTGGCAATTTTAGTCCCAGGCAAGATTGTACGAACTTATGGACTTATGACCTAGTTCGATGAAATTTCCAGGGTTTGTGCGGGTTAGCCCTTAGACAGTCTCCTATTGAATTCGTATTGTATGACCACTAGTGCTGTGTGCGCATGCGGAAACGTGAATTTCATGAAACTACTATTTCTCAGTTCCTAATTGATGGATTTTTCAAGTTGGGAGGGTAGTTGGGGGCTGGCCTTGAGGAGAATGCCTATGAATTTCGGATCAGAGATAACTACTGAGTATGCGAAAACTCGAAATCGTTTGTCATAGGCATAACTTCGGAACTACTCGATCAATTGAAGTGAAATTTCCATAAAACACCCAAAAATAGCCATTTTCTGGGTCTATACCTACAACTCCGGAAAGTAGCGTGAAGCTCTGCACCATGTTTTTTCAGCCTGAAGCCGGAATTTGTCTGTCTTATCCTATCGTGATAAGTTGAATCCTCGGAATATTGTTATAATATTCCAGTTGAATTGAACAAGTACTTAGTCCTTCATGCTCGACAAATACAAGTTATTCTGACTTAATTCGCAGACATCTATCCACAAACTCAACAACTTATGACGATTTGTAATCTTACATCATTGAGTTCCACCAAACTCCTTTAAGTAATGGGGTGTAGCCCCCCCCCCCCCCCCCCCCCCCCCCCCCCCCCTGGTAGTCGTCTCCACGTTTTCTCCTTGTAGAGAACAGCTCTAGCTCTAGTCTGATGGGGTTATATTCCCCTGGCAGCCAAAATGGCCCTGCAGAACACTCGGTTTGACATATTTCACTTGTGTACCAACTTCCATTCTCTTCCTTTCCGCGGAACGTCCTGATCCGAGGGAACTCATGCCAAAAATACAACCTATTAGTACCCAGAATCTGAACTACAACAACCAGATTCGGGCAGTCACCGCTTCAAACAGTGTTTAGGACCCCCTTGGGTTCCACTAGAATTAAATAAAATCACGACCTCCATCCTAAGAACTCTTGAGTTTTCACTCATCTAGACACGGATCAACGACCTTCAACCATGCATGACAATTGATTTATAATCAACTCATACAGTTAAAAAAATTCTTAAAATATTTGAACCAATAGAACGTACGAACTAAATCACTCGCGACGAAGTTGTGGAAACCCATTTCAATAAAAAGAGAAACCGGAGTTAGAGAGAAAACGTTGTCTATTTCCACGAAAATAATGAGTTACAAAGTTAAATCGATTTCGACGGTTAGGCCATCATCAGTAACAAACAATAACATTGTTTAATAAAGTTATTGTTTGTTACTGATGATGGCCTAACCGTCGAAATCGATTTAACTTTGTAACTTATTATTTTCGTGGAAATAGACAACGTTTTCTCTCTAACTCCGGTTTCTCTTTTTATTGAATACAACGTACGTTTACCACCTCTACTTCTATCAATACAACCTCTGAGTCTGCTTGGCGTTTATGTTGGTAAAAAATTATCTGTTGATTCGACTCTGTGGGAATAGTTGAATCGCGACATGATTTTTACTTCAGTCTTCATTGAACAATACAAAATGTGTAGCGGGTGTTCGCCCACCTACCTTCATGTGCATCTTAGTATGAGAGTTCTATATACAGTCAAAGCCGCTTATTAGAAGCAAATTGGGAAACTGGATTTGTTTATGTTTAGCGGCTGTTTCTATATGCGACCTTTGCTTTATTCTAAAAAATTCTACATCTCCGATTTGACGGGTGGCAAATTTGAGGGTTCACCTTGGCGGTTCCATTCTTCCCACAATGGGGGGGGGGGGGGGGGGGGGGGGGGGGGGGGGGGGGAACTTGCATGGTTATTTTATATTTCGGCGTTTGAAAGATCTTAGAGAGGGCTTTCCAAAAAGGTGCTATAAGATGGGTATCCGATGATTGAAACTTATCGAAAATGGGGCTTGTAATTTTAACTTATCCGACGTCACCTACCTGGGCGGGCTCCTCAGCCCCTTAACCTAAATGACGTCACGCACTCTCTTTCAACCTGTTTTCTGCTTAAACCAGACGTAATTCCAAGCTGAAAATTGGTACTGGAAGCTTCTTGAGGCAGCTGAATCAGATTTTGAGGTTGAAAATGCAAAATTCCCCCCACCCAAGCAAGTTTTATTAGCTTTCAGACGGGGAATCGTTGCTTTTGACACCACAAAAATTTTTTTCGAGCTCCCCGATAAGAGGGGCTGGGAGGTTGGGGTTTTTATTTGTTTATCAGTAGCACGGTCTTCTCGAGGCATAATGGCTAAATAACAACCTAAACAACTGGCGAAAAAACACAGTAAACTGTTCTTTCTACGAATTTTAGACGCAAAATAATGAAAAGAACGCATCACGAACCAGCTGTCATTTCAAACAATTATGTCACTGCCAGATGGTCTTTTTTAAATACTTACCCATTTGATTTTACTATGAATTTCATCGCACTAGTAGCGTGTGCTCATGCGCAAACGTGAATATTCTAAAACTAGATTTCTCAGTTCCTAATTGACCTATTTCGCTCAAATTCGGATTCTAGTTGGAGCTTAAAAATTACCTTCAAATTTCGACACGATTATATAAGCAATACCTACTGCGTATGTGCAATTTTGAAATGTGTTTCATAGCCATAACTCCTGAACTACTCGACCAATTTCGGTGAAAGTTTCAGGGATTGTACGGGGTAGCCCCCAGACAGTCCCCCTAATAATTTCATAGCCATAGGACCACTTGTAGCATGTGTGCATACGAAAACGTGAATTTCCTGAAACTACGATTTCTCAGTTTTAATGGGCCGATTCCGCTCAAATTCGGAGTGTACTTGAGGGCTGACTCCTAGATATTCACCTATGAATTTCGCCACAATTGATACAACTACTTACAACGCTGCACTCTCCTCAGAGGGACCGACATGGCTGTTCCCCCTACCACACCAGCTCTTCAGTAGCACAAAACCACATCGTCCCTGCCTCACCCTCAACCATTAAAGGCTATATGGCAGTAATCATCACGATAGGATGGTGGAACTGCTGTTATTTGACCTGCCGTAAGTTTCAAGCAGCAGTGATTTATTTGGTATTTGTAACCCTTGGTCTTCTTGAAGATAGGTATCATAGTATGTTAATCAAGAAGGAGCCGTGTCACAAGTCGGGAAGAGTGGATATCTGCCTATCGGCGAGTGTTGTTCTGCCTATCGGATCAGCTCAGTAAATAAATAACCCACAAAATCCCAAATAAACCACTGCTGCTTGAAAATGACGGCAGATCAAATAACTGCAGTTAAAATTTATTGTCATAGGCATAACTCCGGAACTATTCTACCAATTTCGCTGAAATGTTCACTTATTGATTCTATACGTCCTTGTTACAAAAGTGAGGAAGCTATACTGCCCACCCAACTTGGAAGACGTTTTCAAAGGCCGAGGGTCTAGGGGGCTTCCCCGTAGCACTTTCCATTATGGTTGAGAACCGCTTGTTGCCGAGCTGGAGGGGAGGTCTAGTCCGCCTGTGGATCCACAGGTTACAATTTCCTACCTGCCCGCCTCTACCTGGGTCGGAGAGAGCTCATCTGCTCACTGACACGTTTCGCTTTGCTTGGAGAGGGTGCACCAACGACTATACTTGACATAATACCCGTTCAACTCTTCGTTCAGTAGGATTGAAGCACTCAAAGCGTGTGGTAATAATATCAAGGGCCCGTTCATCAATTTCAATGGTAAACGGGCAGTTATAAATAACTGGGGCTTATCGATCCTATTGATGCGTCCATCAATGCCAAACTAACAGACAGGTAGAAAACAGTTCCATTCATGCAGCATGAGTTAATTAGCGAATTTTCAGAAAATAATTTTGACTGATTTTGTGAGTAATTCTTATAGGCAATATTGCGCTAATTCCGAATATACCATATATTTTTCTAACGAATCCTTGCGAGAATAGTGTTACAACTCAAAATGAGGTGGTTTTGCGTTTTTGGTAACTATGGATTCAGAATAACAAGCTCTATCCATCTCAAAGAACCGTCTCAAGTTGAGTGCCTCCACTGGCCGCCGGGAAGCAGTTGAAACGCTGTTGACGACTCACCTCGCTTGTTGTTTCGTTTTTCAGGTGTTACATTTTGGGTTGACGCAGGACTGACTCCAGGATGAGTCAGGAACACATTACAACTCGGAAAGTCAATTTTTTTTTTCGATTACGAATCATTTTACAGTGAGGGGCAACAAAAAAGGGTTCAACCCTGATTTTTAAAAGCTATCTGATACTATGGAATGAATTCGAGCTCAAAATAACAAGATTTCAAGGCGGGATCAGTTTTTCGCGTTTCCTGAAGAAAGAGGAATTTTGAGTTGTTCAAGATGCTAATTAACATAAAGCCCTTGAAAAATACGTTTTTTACCTTTATTTTTCAAAATTTGACCCCTTTGAGTACTCTATAATTCTGGCCAACGAACTCAACCTTTACTTTGTTATTATCGACATTTTGAATTTTTTTTTTAGATAGATTCCAGGGTCCGATATGGTCTGGAATGACACACACATATGTTTATATGAAAAATGGTAAATTTCAGGATTCGTTTTAGAATGGTCTGAAATGGATTTCCATGAAAAAAATTGCATTGTTTAAATTTTGAAGCCATTGCAATAGCTTCATTTTCTTCAAAAATTCGCTAACGGTTGGTTAGAACATGGATACTGCTATATTCGATCTGTAGAAAGCCGTGGGTATCCCCCGAGGATTCCTCTCAGTTCTTGGGGGGTTATGCTGCCAGTTTTCGTGGATGTGTTGCTGTGTTTGTGTTGTTCAAACAATTGGGAACTTGCATGGGTAGGAATGTTGCATTTTAAACCTCAAAATCTGATTCACTGTCCCTGGAAACCCCCTGTTGCCAATTTTCAGCTTGAAATTACGTCTGGTTTAACCAGAAAACAGGTTGAAAGGGAGTGCGTGACGTCATTTAGGTTAGGGAGCTGAGGTTCCCGCCCAGCCTGACGGGGGGGGGGGGGGGGGGGGTCAGGTTAAAACTGCAAGATCATTTTCGGTAAGTTTCCATCATCGGATACCCATCATATAGCACCTTTATGGAAAGCGCTCTCTAAGACCTTTCAAACGCTGGAATAAATAATAACCATACAGGTTGCCCTTTGTATTTATTGTTATTGAACGAAGAAATTCGTATTTCGTTTCCGCCGATAGCTGTTGTGTCAATATCAAATGTGTATCCTGAAATAAATACCTCTAGTGCTAGTTAAAACGAGAGCCAGACTTCCTTGAAGGGTCTCGGAAAAGTCCTAGCAAAAAGTCCCTTTCGTTTGGCCGCCAAAGATGACTGAGGGATCATGTTGCAGTCGTTTTTATAGAAGATTACCCACCTCTACTTACAGTTTCCCCGTGTTCGCTGTTCGGGACGTGATGTATCTCGACTTTCTTCGTAAATAGGTCGGTACCTAAACTTATCCCAACGATGCGAAGTAGCAGTTTCTTGGCTTGGCCGTCAGAAGTAGGTCAAGCCATGTTATTTTTTTATGGGTATGTACCTTCATACCTACTTCTTTGACTAACGTCACTCGGAAAAAAATACCTGAAAACCCCGTATATTGACTGTCCTTAAGCACGAATCCTTTGAAAATTATTCAAAATTCGGCAACTCCTAGTTGTTGAGTAGGCTGTATCCGTTTGTTCATAATTTTTTGAGACCCTTTTCTCATAACCACAAAAACAATGGTCCGAAATCGCCCAAATTTTAATCCCAATCAACGATGTCCATATTTTCCGAAGTAGAGATATTTTTCCCGATGTCCTTATTTTTGAAATAGAAACAGAAACTGAAACTGGCCAACTTTTTGAGGTTAGAAAGCTCCACTGTGTCTCTAACTGGGATCAAATCTCCTCTGCTGGTTAAATCTCCGCTTACTTAGAGTTATTTGCAATTGATAAACCGGCCCTGCGTGGGATGCATTTTCGTAGATAGATCTACAGACTGTGGTGTCGCCTGAGACAACAACTGAAAATATTTGGATGGAATCTTCGAGAGCAGTGTTTTAGGAATTCGGTTAGTAGTTGGCAGCTACATTATATCACCTTAGTTTGGCAGCAAACAACGTTTTTCACTCGAGGACTAGTTTACCATTAGTTATTTAACCCCTACATGGCTATCCCACGAATTGAATCACTCCATTCATGAGAAGCCCGTTTGCTTCTATGAAGAAGAGGAAGTCTCACGATTGCTCTGATTTTTGATCCACAATTCATGGGTATACAGGGTGTTACACCTTTGTGACTGACACTGGCCAGGTGTCGATTCTACTGGACGTTTCCAATAAAAAGTGTCTCCTATAGGTTTTTTTTAACCCCTTCATTACCTGATTTTTTTCAATTTTAAGATTTTGTTTTTTCTTTCGACCTTTCATCTCTAAAACAGCCATAACTCCCTTAATTTACTATGTTAAATTTGAAAATGAATATACCATTGGAAAGAGCGTTAAATTTTCTCCTTGATGGAAAACCAAAGTTTTTTCAGCTGACAAAATGGGTGAAAACTTGAAGAGGAAAAATTGTCAAATCTCGAAAATCACCACTTCTACCTCGTGTTAGTGATTCAGTTTTTACTTTTTTTGTGTCGCAGTTCTTCAGTTTTTTTAACAATAAGTCATTGGCAATTTGGTAATGACTAGATAACGACGGGGTGACGATTGACCTAAATTTAATGATAACGATGGACGACTGTACTATCAGTCTGGTATTATTCATAAACACTGTTCATTATAATTGTAACTATTGACTTCTTTACCGTTTTTGTTGAGTGAAGGTTTATTGTTGTGAATGCGATACGATGATAGTTATACATGATAGCATCAGTGCATACAGTGACTGTTCTACCTAGAGAATAGGGAATTGAATTGAGATGTGTAAATCACGCTGATTAATATTGATCGATCCTCTGCATTTAGTAGGTATGTTTCTCTGCATTATCCGATGTTTGTTTGGGGGTAACTCGCTTTTCTAATAGACATAATCAAACTGGAGATGTACACGAGAACGTTCGTGTTTACACATATCAAGTAAGTGCCTACTTTGAATTTCAATCCAGTCTCATCGCATTTATTGAGCTGATCCGGTGGTGCTTGATGACTGCTTAAACCGCCTCCTGCAAGATATGTACAGCTTCGACTAAACGAATGCAAGTTTGTATCGAATTCTACAGCGAAGCAGCAAAGGCAAAGGTTGAATGCATTTTGAGTTCTATTTTCACCTCAGGTCATCATCATACATTAAGGCGAAATGTCCCACGTTTAGTTCCAAAAGCTGCCACCACGTCGCGCTTCAAAATGAGCGAAAATTAATTTCCGTTTTTCTCTTGAACGGGTGGACCGATTTTCATTCTGCAAAGCTTTTTGTGAATGGTATCATCAAACTTAGGTTTGTACATTCAGTTTCGATTTTTTAAAAATCGAAACTGAATGTACAAACCTAAGTTTGATGATACCATTCACAAAAAGCTTTGCAGAATGAAAATCGACCCACCCGTTCCAGAGAAAAACGGAAATTAATTTTGCCCCCGATAGTGCAGCCATCTATCGAAAAAATTTCTCACTAAAATGAGGGACATTTCGCCTTAATTAATTAATTAATCGACGTTTGAACAACCGGGTATCTTGGATATCTCATCATCTTACAAGTATTTATGACGAAACAGATTGGACTCATTTCATTATCACAACACTTGTTCCAGCTCATTTTGTGGAAATATAGATAATGAAAATAAATAATGAGGTCATATCACTTTCCCAGTCTCGTGGTTGTCCAGTATCATATAGCTCTCTGATCTCTGGCTAATAAGGGCACGAATGAGGTTCAGCTTGAGAACGGGAGGTCCGGAAGTAGTTGGACGTGCAGCGATGCAATGTCAACAGCAAATCGAAGGTGTTGGTGTGGCGGAATGACCCCGATACAGACGTTTAGAGGCAGAAGGCTTCTCTGTACTTCAAGGTGGCCAGACCTCAGTGTCCTCTGTTGGGGCCGCTTGGTGTTACTTGTTTCCCCCTGATCTACAAGGACACCTACTCTCTCAGATGCCACTCTCGCATATCGATATCCGACTTTTAAGTCCATGTTCTTTGAGAGGTGTGTCTCATTATGAGACCGATTCTGCCTAAGTTACATACAGACCCCAAAATGTTGGGGTTCCTTTGTAGAGAAGATACAGTTTTAAAAAAATGTCTGGGCTTATTTACCTATTATTTGTGGCATAAATGAAATGGTCTTTATAGTTTTGAGAAAGATTTTTTGTATTTCTATTGTTAGTGAAATATTGATTTGTACTGATTTGGCTCTCACTCATCATTTTTGATTATAAAATCATGAAAAAGGTCTGCCCAATTGGGTGGGCAGTATAGCTTCCTCACTTTAGTAACACGGATGATGACATGAATTTCAAGTTTGCGCATGCGCAGTAGCTATTACTGATCCAATTGAGACGAATTCAAAGGCAATCATCTTGGTACCATCCTCCAATTTCACTCCGAATTTGAGCTAAATTGGTCCATTAGGAACTGAGGAACCGCAGTTTCAGGAAATTCACGTTTGCGCATGCGCACACGCTACTAGTTGTCCGACGGCGAGGAAATGTATAGGGAACAGTCACTTGGCTAACTCGCACAATCCGTTAAAATATCATAAAAATCGGACCATGGTTTCGTAGGTATAGTTTAGCAGGGGTCAAGGAATTGGCCACAGACAGACAGACACAGAACCAGAATTATTCAGAAAGCTCTGAAACGCGAAAGGCAAGTGGAAATTTTGATTTTGGAGGATATAATTTTTTAAATTCGTTCGCTATTTTATAGATTCTCACCTTCGGTAGTGAGGAAGCAAAAACTAAACGGGATGATTTCAGGGGATGCTTTATTATTGAAGTGATGTTAGATTTAAGTTTAGTGTAATAGTTGAACAAATTTCACTCGCATTTCGTACAAATGTAAAATCTTATGAACCCCTATTTCGAACGACCTGATTTTATGTGGATTTGGAGGGTAGTCTGGGATTGAGGTCCACGATAATCCCCTATCAACGTCAGTGCGATCGGATCAGCAGCAGTAACTGCACACCACAAACCTTACACCCGATCTAGTCATAAACATAAATATAAGTTTCATATTTTGTTTTCAATGCAGCTGTCAGACATCATGGTTTTGGCACAATGAGTTCGATAAGTACATAAAGCTCGTACTTCGATTTATGCAAGTTGATGTTACGCTGTGAGGAATGCCAATAGTCGATTAAGGTAGTCACTTGTGGAGGTCTATGCATTGAGAACGAGGTTGAGTATACAAAGGTGGGTCGATTTTCGTTGTTTTCATTTCCACTTAAAAGGGGGAGGGGGTCCCCCATTTTAGAATGTTATCCGTCAGCTATACGTTTTGTATGATTCTCCTTAGTAAATAGCAAAAGTTTCCTTTCTTAGAACGCATCTCCTCAAGTTTACTCGAACAATTTCCTCCACAATCATTCCACCTACCTACACCACATTTATTTACATAGATTTCAAGTAAATGTGTTACCTAGGTAAATGTGTTGTGTGTGGTATCTAGGTGTAAGCTTGGCAAGTCTTACCTCTGAAATTATGAATTTATGTGATCCTTTTGCGTGAATTGGTTGATGCGCTCAAGGAGTTCCATTCGACCGTTCAACGATGATCATACTGAAATCGTTTCCATTAGCGAATTTTCGAAGAAAATGAAGCTATTGCAA
>JAEMON010000001.1:79304916-79325726 GCA_030264115.1 Lygus lineolaris | reverse complement strand
GCTTCAACCAAACTCGTCCTGAATAATCAAACGCGAATAATGAACCCACTTCCAAACAGTCCCTCCATTTACTTACAACCAAGAGGCAACAATCGTTCTGTTGCCTTTGGTGTTTCGTAGAAAAAAAGGCACAGGGCCTTTCCTTATCTTATCTCGAAAATTACATTACAATTTGGGAAGGTAGGAAGCTATGATGTATTCGTGAAAGAAATGAAAAAAATTGTATCCTCCATAATCAAAATGTCTACTTGCTTTTTACGTTTCAGAGCTTTCTGGACAATTTTGATTCCGTGTCCGTCTGTCTATCAGTTGTGGTTAATTCCTTGTCCCAGGAAAAACTATGTGAAGTTATGGTCCGAATGTGATGAAATTTTCAGGGATTGTGCGGGTTAGCCCCGTGACGGTCCACTATGAATTTCACTGCCATCGAATTAACGTGAATTTCCTGAAACCCCGGTATTTCAGTTCCTAATTGACCTGTTCCGTCAAATTTTAGCGAATTTTCGAATAAAATGAAGCTATTGCAATGGCTTCAAAATTTAAATAATGCAAATTTTTGAAAATTGTCTTCATGGAAATCCGTTTTAGACCATTCTGAAACTATTCCTGAAAAGTTTTTGGTGTGAATTACCATCTTAAACATAGGATCATATGGTATATTCGGAATCAGCGTGAAATCACCCACCAAATCTGTTAAAATCTTTCTTCAAAAATTCGCTCATCAACTCATGCTGCATGAATGGTCCTTTTTTTCTTTTGTTGGAATGTTACAGACAATTCGAATAAATTTTGAAAATTTCGGGTGGGTATCTCAATATTTTAGTTGAGATCACGACTGTTATTTCTAAATTTATTATGTTGCTCATCATTTGTTATTAAAATAGTATTTATGTATCGTATTCTAACTAGAACTCCGATTTTGCATAAAAACAAGGTAGCGTCTCTCGTTCCCCATGACTTTTCGCTGCCCAACCATGTGGCCTAAAGCGCGGTTGTAGAGTTGAAAAATGCCCTGTTTTCTAAACGCATCACAAATCATTCATGGTTTGGCGGAATACATTTTCCATCCATTGACGGCCTCTCACGCATGTTTTCATAGGATTGCCATTTCCATGGTCTAGTGGAAA
This sequence comes from Lygus lineolaris, assembly GCA_030264115.1. Classification (NCBI taxonomy): domain Eukaryota; kingdom Metazoa; phylum Arthropoda; class Insecta; order Hemiptera; family Miridae; genus Lygus; species Lygus lineolaris. The sequence goes on along the minus strand of JAEMON010000001.1, from coordinate 79,324,599 downwards.
GCCGTCGTGCGTAACCACCTTGACATATTGCAAACATGTTGACGCAAGACCACCTAAAACTGTGTGTCCTCTTTCCAGAACTAGACCAACCTTCTTGACCCCATACTATGTTCTCTCGTAGGAGGATGCTCATGAAATGAAATTTTATTTGTTATCAGGCCTTTGACCATTACAATTACAAGGGTTGGCTTTAAATCCCTAAAAACACATCTATATAATACAACACAATATTAAATAGCTACACGTCGCATTCTTTTTATATTTCAGGTACACAATTTCGAAATTGGAGTTATTCTAAATGCGACTTACAATAAATGTTATTCTTCCTAATCACCGCACTGATCTCGTCAAGAGTTCAGCGTCAGATTCCTTATTGCATAAATAATAACAAAAAATTGACCTCCATCAATATAGGTAACCTCCCTTCATCCATATTGAAACATTGCTTGTCTCAGCTTACTCAATCTTGATCTATTTCGCAGAATCCTCTTTAGGATTTCTAATAATAATAAAAGGTCTTCCTTTACCGTATGGGATGATGTTGATATTAATGTGTGTAGGTATGATTGCGGACCATACGAGCATGATGAAACCTTTCCGATTTCGAAACTTTATTTCTATTTTTATGTATGAACAGATATATTTCTCTCTCATTTCTTCGTCTTCCAAACCACTCTCGATATGTACCTACATACCTATTTTCAAAGGAAGAAAACTAAAAGCTGGAAACATTTTTTTAAAGCACTATTTTGACTTGAGGCGAATTTTGAGTAAATGAAGTACAAAATTTTAGGTATGCGAACTTCTGAACATTATCTTAATGGAAATCCGTTTCAGACCATTCTAAAACGATTCCTGAATTTTAACATTTTTCATATGTATATACATAGGTACATTTTAACGACAGTATCCGACACTGGAATCTATTTCAAAAAATCAAAAAATAAAAAATAAAAAAAAAATAAATAAAATGTCAATTATAACAAAAGAAAGGATGAGTTCGTTGGCCAGCATTTTCGGAATACTCTTAGGGGTCAAACGTTGAACAATAGGGTGTCAAAAACGTGTTTTTTGAGGTTTTTGGTGTAGATTACAATCTTACATAGGAACATAATAAATTATTGTATTTCCGGAATCAGCGCTCAATTTCGTATGAGAATCACTTATCTAATCGGTTAATATGTTTCTTTGAAAATTCGCTCATTTACTCATGCTGCACGAATGGAACTTTCTTCAAATTGTTTTAAGGATTTAAATGAAATCCGCAGGCTCTGTTCAAAAATGTGCTAGCTAGCAACTTCCAATAGACATCTAGGGATGCCCCAGGACCTATAGTTGTAGTTAGACTCCAGGAACAATCCGAGGGATGCAATCTCTAGTTCGATAATAGCATTTCTTTAGGGGTTTTACGTGCGCGGAGAGTAGTGTGGAAATCAGCACTAGATTAACAAAAAAACTGCTAGGTAACTAAGATACATGCTGGTGCTTTCGAAGTGGCTCATCTCCTTTCACAAAGGTCAGAACTCAGAACCTAATGGACGGCTTTAGCTCTTGAGGTGTGTTTTGACTCTACAGTGACTACGGCGTGTTCAGTTCGGTCGGAATCCCCAGTGTGCCAATTTTCAGCTCAAAATATAATCTAACTCATCCAGAAAACGGGCGCATAAAGACCGTTTAGAGCACAGAGTTTATCGTGGAAGTATGGTTATTGGAAGAGTAGAAATTCTGTATGGTTCTTGTTGTGTATTGTGTACGTACACTGTGAGTTCCCCAGCTCCCAGGGCTGCTAATAAGCAAACAAATAATTTCCCTTACTGTGTTATATAACAACCCGAATCCATTCAATTGCTGACGTCCCCCCTTGTAGTCGTATTTACACACGTTTTCTTTATAACAGCTGAACTGATGGGAGTTTAGGAAATTAGCGCCCTGTCCTCTCATACATCTGTGTAGGCTGACCACGAAAACAAATATATAAGTATATTTTCTTCAGAGCCTGATGGGAAATTATTTATCGACGTGGAGGGGGAAATGACGTTCAATGCTACACATTTTGGAAGGTTTAAGAGCCGTAGTGAGGAGAGTGGGGTCGATGCCGCAGTGGCAGTCAAGGCTAGTGGACTGTGCGACGCAATCTTCTGTCCTTGCAAGCGCCCCCTCTCGCTCTCACCTCTCGCGCCGTCTATCCCCCTCTCATTCTCAATAGCGATACATTCAACTAGGTCTTCCCTTGGATTTCTCTTTACAAACTCTTCCACGCTCTCCCCTCAAAAATCGGTGTCGAATTGCCGGCCCTAGGGATCCGAAATCCCCTGGTAATAGTTCGTTTTCCTCCCGCTGTGGAGGGGAAAAACACTCGTTGACCTTCTCCTTGAGATACCTCCTGTGAATTGGGCCCCCTTGAAGTTCAACATAACTACCTAATAATCAGATAAAGGAACCGCATTACACAACTGAATGTCATTCCTAGTTGGATGACGTGCTCGAGTTCTGTCTGGTTGATGACCGAATTTTATATTTCAAGATAACTTACTTCCACTCTTCCTTTTTTGTCCGTCCTTCTTGCAAGTGTGCTGATTTTGTGTGCAGTTTTTGATTTTGACATTGGGATTTCTTGATTGTTCCCTTTCATTTTCCATTATTTATCAAGATTTTCAGATGCATTTTTCCTTCTTCTGACAATGTTCACACTTGCTTGTGAAGTCTTCTTTCCTATTTCCATCCTCTTTCCATCGTCTTTCCATATCTTTCTCTCTCCACAACCTGAGGATGGGTCCGGTCTGACCGGAAACGTTGATGGAGTTAATAAACTCGGTTAATCTCTCGGTGTTTTATCTCACAATAACTGAATCTCGACCATAGAGTCAGGTATACAGCCGACTGTTTCTACCACATCACGCACGTATTTGTACTCTGAAAAAGTAAATCATATTATTAATTTCAACCAAATGCACTTGTTCAGGGGCTACAGCTGATCGGATCACGAGTAAATTCATTGGGGATCCTGTAGGTACAAACACTGAAAATTTAATCGGAATTTGATGACCATTGTGAAAGTTCCCTACTACCCTTCAAGGTTGAGTGAAATAGGAAATAATTATTGGTAGCGAACAATTGATGGTTGGAGGATCAACAACATACGCGCGCGAAGGGGCTGCTATGGATGCGGCAGCGATAAAAATCATAGAGAACCATCCTGGGCATATCCCGCACTATCTCCAAAAATTTGATCAACATCTAATGAAATTTGCAAAAATTATTCGAGCCAGTATAAAACTTAAACCCGTTGCTGAAATATTTAATGCGAGTGGAAATTTCGATGATGGAGGGAGAAAGAATCCTCCCAAAAGTAGTCACGCGGAAGCAATAATTTTATTGGACTCATCTTTATTTTGCTTGTTGCTGAATACGGATGGAATGTCGGTCTATGGGAAATATATCTTCCTTTTTTTTCATTTCATTGTTAATCATTTTGAGGTGAGAGTGATATTTAGAACTTGTGGTCATCTACGGTTTTTTGATAAATTTCAGCCACCTGATGCATAAAATGGGGTTTCGACAAGTACTTCGGTAATTCCTACTCTCATAGCTTATTTACCATTCGAATAATATTTATCTCACCGTATGATATACACGATATAATGCGGCATATTTCAACAGGTGGTTGATTCTCTAAGCTCACTATAGAATCGGATTTATGTCAATCACCTATACCAATGCATTTATGTTTATATCAATATTTAGTTTCGGGTTATTGTTTGACTATTGATCGTCAACATGGATGGTAATGAATTTTAGTAGATGTTGCGGTAAAAAAACAAAAAAAAACACACCTTATGTTCACCATATACCTACTGCTTAGTACTCAGATTAACTGAATGTCAATAAAAATGCACACTGGCAATAACGATAACTAATAATTAATGATAACAAAGTGTAATATTCAATCATGGAAATTAGCCTTAACTCATGGTAGAAAATATACCCCTCCATATACATATAAACTTTGTGCTGTTGCTAACATGAGCATCTAACCAACTCAGGAGATACCTAATTTGATGTGCCAAAAGTATGTTCCCACCAATAATATATCCGAGATAAAAAGGTGACATGGTGCCTTCTTTTGTTCCATGCATAATGTATAAACTAAGTGAAACTAAGGGAATATTTTTTAGTATTTTGGGGATCATGGTGGTGCAGAGGTGTGGGTAGGTTTCATATGGCCCTAAATTTGGCGAAACCAATTCAGATGGTACCTAGGCAACTTGTAATTTAATAGGGTGAAAGCAACGGGAGTTTACCCTATTTCCGCCTTCAGGTTACACTCAAGGTGCGCAGAGAGCCTGCTTTCAAGGTTCTTTCTCTGCACGTTGGGTTAAACTTAAAAAAGGTTTCCAATCCAACTGGTCACCAAACTATCCTCTGCAGCTCACGGGTTAACCAGCTCGTGAAAAAATGACCATGAACATCGCTCAGAGGAGCCGCGCGTTTTTTCTTTTGCTAGTGTGGGTCTCTTCCAAGGGTTCATATGTATTTATTACGAGGCTTTTGATAGTCTGCAGCCAATAGGGTTAGTGAACTATATCTATACATGTAAATCTTGTGAAATTGGTTGTTAAAGATGTAAATGTGGTTGTCACTGCAGCTTGAAACGGACCAGTGCCAGTAATTCTGTTCAGGATATGAGGCTTTTCTGTTATTTTATGTCACTCCGCCATAAAATCGATCCTTTCTTCACCCTTTTTCTAAAAAAAGCTGAGACCAGACGATTTTATTGCCCCTAATAACCACTTTACGGTTTAGTCATGCAGCATGCGTTAATGAACGAATGTTCCAGCATGAACTTTTTTCTACCACTTTCTGAGAATTTTAACCGATGTTAAGGATTTTTCATCAATAAAAAATGTTTCCAATATTTTCATGGACAATTCTTTTATGATATGTTGCGTTGCTTCTGGTTATTTCATGATACTTCTATACTTGAAAGGGTAATTTTTTCAAAGCTATTTTTGACCCTTAAATTTTATATTGATCCTTGAGTATGCTAAAAAAAATTCTTTCCTGCTAACACATCATCTCTCTTGATATTGATATTTTGTCACCATTTTGGATTTTTTTGTACCGCTCTGGAATGCCACATACATATATAACAATACTTATATGAAAAATGTTGAACTTCAGTATTAGGTTCAGAATGCTCTAAAATGAATTTACAAGGATAATTTGTTTTTTAAATTTGCCTATTCTCAATTTTATTGCCAAATATTCGCTAAAAGGTGCCGCCAGTTCGCGTATGAACTGTTAATTCGATATTACTAAAGACATTTTAGATGGCATCCGAATTTTTATCGACATTTGACTGAGTTCTCTTTCATAGTTTAGGAGATGGAAACAATACACCTAGGAGGAGTCGAGGTCACAATCAATTTATCGACTTCCTGTTCTTATTGGGGGCAGAGCATCTTGTGCCACAATCGTGGGCTTGGTTATCTTATTCGTCCTTGTCGAGATTGTCAATGTTATAAATATTATTGGGCGCGATACTTTATTTTGGGCCTTAGTGTCAAAGAAAGAAGTCAGCGAAGATCGCGTTGTTCTCAGTACGAGAGTTGATCTATCATGTTTATTCCATTTTATAACAAAATTAAACTTTCGTTGACTAGAGAGGATGATTACACTCAGTTATATTATTCATTTATTAGTTGGGGTATTGATACCTACTTACCTTTGTAGAACTCGTACATTTGCAACGCCAAATGTGTGGGCGCTTAGCTTAAAACCCACGAAACCCACGATTAGGTACTCATAAAAGAAGGGGCGAAAGACCACCGGATCCGAAAATTGCAAGGTTTCATACAAGAAATCGAAACTTCACCTTACAGTTCGGCGATCCCCAGCACACCCGATGGTCTGTCGAATTGACGAAGAAGAAGGTGGGTTTTGGGCGAAAGAAAGCCGGCTGAGGGTATGGGAAATCGAAGGCCCTACCTAATTTGCTTTACAATGACATAAATAGTAGAAATCACAGCCACGTAAATTTACAGCACGTATTGGTGGAAGTTGAGCTGGACTGGGAGTAAACTCGGGCACTAGGGTGGACAGCATAGGACCCAGCACCTTGTTCTGCGTACGAAGATTTCTTCAACTGATATGTAAATAATCATAGGACCGACTCAATGTTATTTGTGAAAATTACAGTAGGTAGCTAATTTGATTTGGTCCATCCCTATTTTGATTCGGAGCTGCCAGCTATCTTACTTCAAAATGTGCTCGTAGCTTCAGTCTGCTACCTAGTTAACCGGAAACACCTTCTCGAATTTGTTAACGATAGAGAACCCTTCAATAAGGTAATGGCCACATCCAGTACCTTCAGCAAACGATTCTTTCATGTGCTGCCTGTAGAGCTCTCCATCATTTCATGTGTCTCCATTTTGTTTTTTATTGTCTTGACAGATTTGATAGCCTCGAATGATCCACCACTGTTTTATTTTTCAGTAGTTCAATTGTCCTTTGCCTTCTATTTGGCTTTTCGTCTGGGATTCGAGTGTGAAGATGATAGCTTTCCTCTCTTGTGGGATTGACTAGGCGGATAATGACGCTCCGGTCTGATCACCATCGTAGGTGGTAATGGGCCGACAACGCCGCTATGTCCATTAAAAACGACCATTCGCTTGCACGAGGGCTCCACATCAACACATTTACAACTCTTTTTTTCCCTCTCACGCCCCAGTTCATTTTGCAGTTATATGTGAAATATTTTTTGGTTTTCTTTTACACGATTAATATGTAAGTTTGTGTAGGTACCTATCTACTTGTTTTATAAATCCCGACTAAGACAACTCTCACATTAGGCAATTTCCTAGCGTCCGCTCTTTTTGTATTCCTACTCATTCTAATTTTACTTAGCTCGACGTCCCACAATTATTATTCTTCACTCGATAATTCCAGTTTGAGTTTAGTCATTTGACCTAAATTACATTCGAATGGTGCCAAATCTAATGCATACGTTAGGCCTCAACCAAGTTCTAAATCCAATGCAATTCATGAATGAGTTGTAAAGTATAATCAGTAATCGAATGTAAAATTCTGGTAGTTCACTTCTCAATCGATTCACAGTTCAAGCTCTCATAATATTGTGGGGCCATCAGTGCACTCCTCGACGCATTATAATTAGACGGTTTCAAATGGTAAGGTACAGAAAAAAATACATACAAAATCGCCCCGACACACATCATACAACTTCCACTAAATTTTTTAACAAAAGGAAGAACGTCAGCATTATAAATTGAGAATCACTAATAGATTTCGAGCTTACGGAAATAGATAAGTTGATAATCATTTATATTTTTCATTTATTGCTATATTATAATTGTATAGTACAACTAAATAAATAAAACAAACAGACCTCATTCAACATCGGCTGATTCTATGCGATCGTATTTCAATAAATAATTGTACCTCTTCTAGGACGTACTCCTTGAAAAAATCCATCAAACAGCCTATCACTGGAGTAGCTCAACGGGAATTGACCAAGAAATAAGTGATCTGCGTAGTAGATGAATGATCTATACAGAACACAGTGCACACAACTTCCCTTATATTACTTGTATACCTAGACCCCCAAAATGGTTATTTTGGGTGTTTTTCTGTTGATTACGGCCTTTTAGCGAATTTTCGGAGAAAATGAAGCTATTGCAATGGCTTGCATATGCCAGTCACTCCAGACGATATCTGCCCCTCGGATCGAGATAAAAAATCCAAAAAAATTTTAAAATTTCAATAATATCAAAAGAAATTGTACCTCTTCCTCAATTCAAAAATCGCCAAAAAACGTGTTTTTTGAGGTATTTGGTGTGCATTATCTTCTTAAACATAGGGACATATATTATATTCGAAATCAGCGTGAAATTTCCTATAAGAATCACCCACCAAATCGGTTGAAATTATTCTTTGAAAATTCGCTCACCAACTCATGCTGCATGAATGGAACTTTTGAGTGTTTTCCTGGTGATGATGGGTATTGGATCGCACTTGTACCTTTATAAAAAGCAACTCGTTCTGAATTTTCTTAGAAATTGATCTTAAGAGCTGAAACTTCAGCTTTTTGATCTCGTGAAGTATGGTCGCAATCGTGACCTAAGGTTACATACATATTAGACAGACTGGAAATGTGGCGCCTCTAATATATATACCTACTCACAAACATGCTTACATCTTTCTGAAAAGTGAAGATTACGGTTTTAGTTTGAGATAAACACATATTTTGACTGAATTCCATACACCTTATTTCAGGCCGATTGCGATTTTTTCCTTTCTTCACCCTACGGGCCAAATAAGGACAGTAGAAATGATTATTATAATGAACCGTTCTTTAATGAATACAGGGGATTTCTATTCGATTTTTTTTATTGTTGATGAATCTTGAAACATATTATTTCTAGGAGGGATTTACAATCTCCATTGATTTCAAATAAGTATTCAGTAGTATTTTGAATGAATTAGCGTTTGTTTAGAACCAGCCGCATATTCTATTTTTGTCTCATCTGAATCAATATTCCCGCTGACGTTTGTGTGTCATCGCGTTGAAGAATCGTGTCGATCACAAAGCCAGTGGGATAGTTGTGGGTAGGACGTATCCGAGAGGTGTTTTAGTGCCGTCAAGACGTTGCTCCTCCACCTATTTGGACCACTTCCAGATCCAACGCCGATTATTAGTCCACCAGATAAAAGTAGCCACATGTTTGGTACAGGGGAATTACGAATTAGTCAAGTTGTAACCACAATACGAAAAGTCACGTCCCCGTATACATTTCTTAAACTATGGTCGATTTCTCAAGGAGAAATGGGGAGATGTGGGGGAGGAGTAGAGATTTCATTCAACTTGTGAGCCCATCGTATATCATCATTTCATTATGTGATGTGCATATATCATATTCATCTGAATATTATGCTCGCGCACTTATGCGATTCGGATCCTGCGTGAAATTTCAAAACAAACATAACTATATATTATGTCATTTTTAAACATGCGTAGAATGAGCGCATAAAGTGCGCCAAACGCGAAAAAGCGAGATTTTGCGAATGCGTTAAACTGCAACTTATGGCACATGGTTTTCAGGTATTGATTTTTACGCTGAATCAAGAAGTGGTGAAGTCAGTTTTTCAATGTGCACCATCCTACCTTGAATACTTGTGGGATTTTTGTACTCTTCTGTGGTATATGCTCGGTTTTCGAGGTGGTATGCAATTTCACGTAGAATCCGAATCAGGAAGAGAGTGGCTGTTCTCATTCAAAATATTGTTGTTGATGTGAATTGCGCATGTGTGCGAAATAGCGCGAGCATGATTCCGCATGATAAATCGTTACACATGTATTTTGTGAACAAAGGTTGATGTGTATGAAATGTGACACCCTGTATTTACTGAGATGGGACCAAATTAATACAGTTATGAGATCAAACGAACTTTCTTTTGAAGTTTGATATCTCGAACAAATGTGGATCGCGTCGAAGTAAATAGGTCTCTTCCTTACCCTTATTGATGTTGTTACATAACGCATTTCTTTGTTATCTCCTATGACTTCTTTGAATTCTCTCCCGCAGCAGGTAATAATGGAGAATAGAGGTACCTAGCGATAGAATTTCTTTTCTTGGCTTTGAAATACGTGTTTCGCCTGGCTGACTTGAGTAAATTTTACCGTTCGTGAAATCGCACCCCCCTTTTTATTCCCACATCAGTAATTGTCCGGGTTATCGAGTTCCTCGAGTAAAGGATCCTACCTACCGTGTTCCGGTGATTGGAAGCCAGACACTGATTAATGCAGTGTGCCCTAATTAACGGGTTCGAGGATTTACTCTCCCTCTTCCCAAAACAGTCATGATATTGATGAAATTCGCTCGTATTGTTACAAGCTAATATACATAGAGGTTTACTTCTCATGCTTATAGTGCCATGCGAAAGTGCGAGAATATCTTGCTCTCCGATTCTAATGATGTATTTAGTTTGCCGGTTTAGGTATAGGAAGAATACATTAATTTTCTTTCTTCGGAGGGAAAGTGTTTCCAAGGATTTAGATAGTCGAAACCTTATGTAAATTTCGTTGAATAGTTTCGTCTAGTCTACTAGGGTCACTAGGGATGAAGATGGATTTCTTCTCTTGAAAATTGAGATTTCTTGCAACACTCACGACGTCGGTGGAATAAATTATGATGTGTTCGATGAAATGACTAGCAAATTCAAACTGAATCAAAATCCTTCTTAATTTGTCTTCAATTGTCTAACAATTTTTGTATAAATGTAGTTTGTTCATTATTACTCGATTAAAATGGATTCAGCCTTCAGAAAATCCTGGAGCTTCCGCATTCCCAGTATTCGGAGATCCAGGATGATTCTCACTCCTGCCGGAGCGCTCTTCGAATAAAGAGCTATATTTTCGTTGTGACGACGTTTACCTATTACGTGATGTTGCGCCTCACAGCTCAACAAACTGTTATAATCACGTGCTATTTGTTGAGAGTGTCTATCATTGACCGACACATCTCCCGGGAGTTCAACTGTATCTCACGAACTCTCTTTTTTTTTCTCCTGAGATCGACAAGACGTAAGGGAGACAGTGTGGGCTAAACACATTTCTCCTTTACCTCCGTCTTCCCCATTTCTTCTCATCGAGTCATTGATGATAAAAAGCCTCACTTGAAACGGATGTTCGTCACAGCAGGGAATCTGTTGTTGATATGAAAGCCACATGGTAACAGTTGTGATTCCAATATTACGTAATTGCATCCATGAGCTGATCGAACCTAGTAAGTACCTACCCAGCTTCGGAGTGTCCCTAGGTTCCGGGGGGGGGGGGGGGGGGGGGGCTTATTTTTTAGGCTGGGTATAGCTTTTATATTTGTTTATATCAGGGTGGAAAAAAAGTATAATGATCTATTAATGGCAATAATGTCTTAAAATCGATTATTATTTTCCCGATTGCCGGTAAATTATTCTCCATAATAGCGCTCGATCTATTCAGGTGGACATGCTTGTTTGCCTCACAGAGCTTACCTTAGTCGACATGCTATACTACTAAACTATAGTAGGATGTTTTGCTAAGTAAGGTGGCAGCGGGACATCATGAATTCATGACCCAAGTTGACTCACGGAATAAAAATGCGTTCATTCGTTTACACCGATATGCGGCCTCCAACAATAGGTAGTTGGAGTAGGTACTGATATTTCACTTCATAACGTTCGTTACCTACTTGGTGAAATCATATCCACAGGACTCGGGTGAATACCTGACGATTCTGGAACTTCATCACGATTAACCTGTTCAACCATCAAATAATATCGACTATGACATTTTTCGGCTCTTGCTGATTTCAATTTTTTTCATTCGGAATACTTTATGACTCAACAACTTCAATACTTGAACCTGCTCTTAAAATAATTTAATGAGCTTTCAGAGGTTTTTTTCTGTCATGAGAGGTTGATATATTGGTTCATCATGTACCCTTATGATCATTAGTGTGAAGCAAACATGCCGTAGTAAACATTGCTCGAGTTGCTACGACCATGTTGAAGTAAACCTACGCTCAAGGTGCTGCGATCAGTCCAGTGGGGACTCAAGGGAGAACCCGTAGTCCAAGTTCATTGACCAGAAGGACAATCTGACCTGGTGACGCTTCCATAACTATTCCCGTCTCCCTCCTCTGTTCCGCCCCTCCTAACCGTACTCATCCCGCTCTGTTCGGTTCTCTTCTCCTCATTGTCCCCCTGCTCAGAGCTCATGTCTCAGCGAACCAGCACCAGCACCCCTGAGCCGCTCCGGGCCGTCACTTCGCTGCTCGCAACCGGCTCGGCAGCCATGGTGGATCCTCAGCGAGAGGTGACCTCAAAACTAGAATTCGCCGCCTTATCGCCCGCGACCCTGATATTGAGAGTTTCAAAAATATCGAGCGTCACGTATCACTTCGTATCGCTGTTTCACTTTCCAAGATTCGTGTTCTGAAACCTACGCAAAATGGGGTGATCGTCCCAATTAAACTAGGACGGACCGTAATGATCCGTGCCCTATCGCTTCTGATAGCTCGACCCCTTGTTCCTCACCGGCGAGGACGGTAGATAATTTTATGGAAACTCTACGTCTGTGCTGGATGCCCTTCTAAGGCTATTTTTTTTGTCCTAATCGATTTTGGGTTCATTGGATTCTGAGTTCTTTTCTCTACAACTTAGAACGTCCATATTGCAACGCTGGGGAATATAGTTGAGGTCCCAGGAATTTAAAATGAAAACATAGGTGGTAGTGGAAAATAACTGGAATGTGTTGTATCTCAAATTGTGAAAAATGGAGATAGGATAAATAGCAGAGCAGTATGATCCTCTTCCCAAAACATGAACACCTTCCTGAAAACGATTTCGATTTCCAAGGAAGGATCCTTGAATTTTACATATTGATCAACCTTTCGATTGTACCACCTGTCTGTTGATTGTACCAACTTTGGGCTCACAGCTCACCTCGGTCGAAACTTTTTCCACGGTTATCTCAGGTGACAAAACAATTCCTCTAATCTGTTTCTACTTCTGTTCCATCAAAATGTTTCTTCTCACAAGCCGGGAACAATCTCTCTCACTGCAGAAAGGGATAAACTCTAGGAAGCCAGTTTGAAAAAAATGGTGTTTTACATTCGATTGACGAGAAGTAATTTTTTTAAGAAGAAAACCTTATTTACTCACCTACTATTTTGAGTTTTTGAACTATTTTCTTTATATAGGTAGGTACGTAACCTTATTCAATTTTTAATAAAACCATTTTTTGCATTTTTTCTTCCTTCTGTGTTGGGTTTTCAGTCCGATATTATCGATCCCGATCATCGATATATCGATGATGTCGCTTTTGTGGGATCGATGCTAAAATATCGAATTATCGAAAGCCAAATATCGATATCCCATCCCTAATCCTTAACTGTGACAGCTTTCACATGAGTTATACAGCGTAAGGCACTGGTTAATTTATGATGAAGCTTCTCTTCTTTCTTGAACTCAGATTAATTGGCTCATCCCTTACCTACAATCTACTCATTTTATTCATAATGTTCCCTCCATCTCAAAGGTATTTCAGTAGTGATCTTTTACCCCTAATCAGTTATGCCAAACTCATTTTAATTCAAATGGGCCTACTATTCGTGAGCACACTGATGGAAACCAAACACAACACGAGGAAAAAACGGGATCACAGAAAAATCGTAGTAGCTCCGAGAAAAATAGGTGAACGATAAACGACTCAATCGTCAGTCGCACCTAGGAAAACGTACTTTAGTCTATTGATACCGTTATATCTTGAACGGCACATGTGTCATTCCAAGATAAATAACTTGTAAGTGTTGATCCGCCTCAAACCGCGTAAGGAAGTTAGTGTGGAAAGTACAGCCAACATTTACCCTTTGCTATTTATAGACCCGCCTGAGCTGCCTATGGCTTCTTCAGAAATAGTTGGCCCCCATATCTTTGACGTTTCCCTCTCCGATCCTCATGCCAAATATTCCATTGCAGTTCCTGTTTTAGAGGGTTTTTACATGAAGGCTCACCGTGAACAGTTCTGTTCATGTGTATTTATGTTACACGATTTCAGCTATCATTAAAATATTACAGTCGCTATTATTTGATGAGGATTCACATTAATAAAAGAACCATCACTGAGTAGTTTCCTTGGTGCTGGTTACTCAAGTTACTCAGTTACTCAAGTTTCCTCAAGTTTCCTTGGTGCTGGTTACTCAAGTTACTCAGTTACTCAAGGTTACTCAAGTTACTCAGTGTTTCCTTGAAGGCATTCCTATGTATTATTCTTTTCATAGTTTCTTTAGGTCACCTTCAGATCCAATGTCTGTATTTGAACGAAAGCATCCATACTCTTAGCGGCCATCTTCAGCCAAGTTAGTGGCGTTTGCGAAGGTAAGCCGCTGTCGTGAAAACTGAATGTACCGACTGAAAAAGGGATGAGGCCGAGTTGGAAAAAAAAGAGAAAAAAAATCTGATTCTAGGCATTCTTTCTATTATTCATTCTGAAGAGCCGTCAAATATTCACATTTTATATTCCAATACTATAAATTCAAAAATTCTTCATTCTGAAGAGCCGTCAAATATTGACATTTTTATTCCAATACTATAAATTTAAAAATAACATTGTGGAATTATTGGCTGTGAGAAATGTGAAAAAAAAAAGAAGAACGCTCAGGTACTGCTAATCCGAAAAAACGTGCGTTTTTGGACAAAATCTTGAGTGTGATACGCAGGACTTAATTCTCAACCAATTTACTTACGTGGTTTTTTTTCGATTCGGACATTGGTCTAGTTGTGTACTACTCAACTGAAATGTTGAATTTCACCTTGGTATGGGAAAGGGGGGCTTAATTCCGAGAAATACCCAATATTCAATATTAATGGGCGTACTTGGGCTTAGTGGCGATAGATGCCACTAGGTTGATTGAAACATGGAGAATACAATAAATGCATGAAATAAATACAATGAATGAATGAATGAATGAATGAATGAATACAAATAAATGCATGAAATGTTGATGGAATATTTTGTATGCTTAATGGTGCCTATACAGGTACTAGATCTACTTGATAATGTTAGCTACTGGTTGGAAGTGTTCTTTCTATTCCCCCATATAAAGCGACGTCCCCTGAAATCTCCTGAACAAGTATGTTTATATTTATTTCGTTCTTATTCCTAATTCACTGATATCAACAATCTGTTCAATGATCAGAGCATTTCGTGAGTTTGATTCTCATGCCGTAGGGAGAGTAGACTGAGTCATCTTCCCGTATCGCTTTTGCTCTCCCTTTTCCCACTCGGACGCTTGTGGGTACGTGAGTCACCTCTTCACTAGTGGGGGTTCCAACCTTGGGCTCCAGTTAATAATAATTTTATTCGTCTGTGATCGACCTGTTACGTTTCTTCTAAAAGGATTCGGCGATGTCGTCGAACGAGAGTAGTCCAGATACTCCGAAATCTGGGAGGAGTGAGGAAATGAAAGATCGTGCCAGGTTTGGACACGTCAGTAGGAGTGAAACTGGTGAATGGTCCTTCCGCAGTGTGCTGCGGTCAAAGACATCTTATTATTATGATATTCGTGTCCCTCGTCGATCGTGGTGATGATCTTTTCTCTGGGCCTGATGTCTCAACTCTCAAAAGGTCCTTCACCCCTCTTTTTGTAGACTAATTTATGTTATTCCAATTTGATAAAATCTCTTGTTAGAGAAAATGTCTTGCAACTGGCTAAGCAACAGTCTGATCGAACAGTATAGGTATACAATGCACTTATTCACGAGTACTTACCTACCTTTTACCTAAATAGTCGATGGATTGAACTATTTTCTTCTCCAGTTGGACAAGAAGCTTTGATCAGATTTTTCGTAGTTTCGTCTATGAAACCGTGATTTATAGTTACAGCAAAAATGTAGCAACAAATTCGTTGATCAGATTTTTCGTCGTTTCGTCTATGAAACCGTGATTTATAGTTACAGCAACAATGTATCAACAAATTCTGATGCCCTGAAAATTATCTCAAATCAGGAACAGCGTGAACACAATATTTTCCCTTGTTATGTGAAAATATCTTTGTGTAGAAAATTTTGTCAGTGTGAGCTCAAACTAGCACTCAACTCTCATTCAACGTTCTGTGCAGCATTGAGTGCGAATGTTAGTAGGAGCTCGCTGATTGACGCACGGCCAGGCTTGTTACGTCACTGAGTTTGCCTCGCTCTTTTCATAACCGGTCTGCGAACATCCATTCAAATGCAATTAGCAACATCAATTCTTCGATTGATTCTATAAACATCAACAGCTTAATGGATTCGAATGCTATCCCCTATAGAAGGTGCGAGCTTATCCCCAGAGAATCATCCTACCCGGTTTATTAATTCCCCGATTTTGACTATTTTAGTCTACCAGTCATTGACTAATTCATGGATGCTATAAGGGACGCGTTTATTAAAAATGAAAATAAACAGCGGGCAAAAAAATCAACTTATTGTTCTTACAATCCATCAAGTATACAGATCCATTACAATTGATTTATACAATGAATAAAATGATGAAATATTATGAATGACTAGTGATTCTTTGTTTGGACCAGTTAATTGCAAGTGAAGACAGGTTGGCGAGCCCCGCTCCCACATTAAATGTGCTCCCGCAATTTAATGGAAGATAATAAACAAAAAGAAAAAAAATGAACAAAAGTGAATTTGTCAGATTGGGCACCTACTTACACGCAATGATGAATAATGAGGAACTCACAAGTGCGTTCTACACGTACAAATCTCGCCCGCGGACCGGGACCATAGGACACAGTGATTCGAAATAGTGGTTTTTAGCGTAGAAAACAGCTCATTAGCTGCAATGTCTGCAACCCTAGAAAATTCACGTTTAGGGCCAATGGAACCGCCCGAACTTGGTTTTATTCTATCATTATTATTTTATTTTCTTAAAGAAAAGTTGAAGACCTGAAAATCCCCCGTCGAATGAAATCAACGCTAACTCACCAACACCACGATTTGCGGCGATTTTTCAAAGTTTCAAGTTTCAGTTTTTCAATATTTGCAGGAATCGCCAGAAATAATGGCTACAGTGTTGGAGAGCTGGCGTTAATCTCATTTGAAGCAGATTTCTGAGGTCTTCAACTTTTCTCTTCTCACAAAAACAATTGTGGGCGGTTCCATTTGTCAAAAACGTAAATTTTCTGATTTTCCCTGAAGATGTCGCAGCTAGTTAGCCATTTTAGGTATAAATAACATAACATAATATGGTATTATGCGGAATAAGGTCGGGATTTCCCATTAGAATGAAGGAGACCATATTTTGTCTAGAAAGCCAATGAGAGTCCATCAGATTAATAGACCCGATCCGGCGGATCTGATTTGACCAATTTCCAGATGCGTACTTTGGAAATTCCAAGGTATTTTGATAATATATTCATCCAGGAAACCACACCAGAAACTCTTCCATCGCCCAGTTGCTTTAGAGATATGGTACATGAGTACAATCATTAAGATTGACTATTGGAAATTAGAACAATACAGGGATGAGAGAAAACCACATTAGCCATTATCCGTAGGTATATTTTATGAATTTGCCATGTGATTTTCCGTAAGAGAACGAAAACGAGATCTCTCTTGTTCAATGGATGCCCGATCCCCCCGTTTAGCTGATTCGCGGGTGTATGACTCGGAGCAGGCGTAGTGGGTTCTGGTCTCAATTATTCATTGTAATCGATTATTTGTTTTTGTAGCGGCGTCGTTTTGAGTGGTAATAGTAGTAGTAGTTGTTGAAATATGTATTGGGAACTCATGGTGGCGTCCCCCCTAATAATTTACCCCACTACAAGAGACATTCCAGAAACCATTAGAAGATGCAATGCACGACTACCCGAAGAACAGTTTCCAGTACTTCCAGATCGTAGATTATCATTTCTACATGGCATTGACTGTTCACGCCTTAGTGTTTCGTTATGGATAAAACTTTATTTTGGTTGTTGTTTTGCATTCCAACTGTTTCTTCATATCCCATGAAGGATTGGAAACCTTGTGACCGAGTTTGACATTTTTTTCTGCTTCAAACGAGGCGTAAGTGCGGGTGGTTGTGGCTCTGTTCTCCGGTTTCTTGATCGACTTCACTACACATCGGCATTCAATATTGCCAACATATTGGAATATAATAGAACCTCCGTTTTTCCGTTTCTAGCTTATCTGTTGAGTTGTCGGTTTTGATGGTGGGTAGATACTACTTGCTTACCATGTGGCGTCGTTAGTTTGCTTCACGAATTATCGTAGAGTGTACGTTGTCTCCATCCATCCACCCCCTTAGGTTTTGTATTATCAGTGTAATCAACCACTGTTCATTTGTTGGTTCTTGCTGTTTCACTCGCAGTTTGATGAATTGGTCTTTGAAGAATAGGTGGTTGATATTTGAGAATTGATATTTCAAGGTTATTGTTTTGGAATTGTTGTAGTGGAGTAAAATTGTAGTGTAATAACTCGGTCTAATTGGTAGAATGAGGTGAAGATCCACCTTGAGTGGTTGGTACGACTGCTCATCTGACCAGACAAAGCTGAACCCGAACGATTTGTTTGTCGTTTTGTCCCAATTTTCAAAAGTTTCCTTGTTTAGTGGGGAAATTTTAGTTTTTGTGAATCATGTGTGCAACTGGATTCCCAACTATTTCTTTTCAATAACCAGTTAAATTTAGCACATTATATTTCCCTTTATTTGAAATGATAGTGACTCCATCTTCAGTCAGTACTAAAGCCGGCCACATCGCACGAACAGCGTCGAATCAGGGAACGAGTTGATTTCGCGCTCAGCCCCGGTTTACGGTTATGTTTGTATGATGTAACCTGTGAATCGTGCACTAGTGTTCTACGTACTGCTTTAGGAATTTACGTCGCCCCTCGCTTGTTATTTGCCTGGGTGTTATCCTACAGATTGTCCCGAATTAGAGTGTTGTTTGAAGATGAAATATTATCAGAAGTTACGAGCGATTTCGCGAGTATTTTACAATGGCTCTGATAACCAGAATCTATGGAGTTGTTTCTTCATTCAAGAACGTGTGTTTTGAACGCAAAGTTTTCATCAGTGCTTCAGATGAGGAGCTTCGGAATGTTCTCTCTGTACAGAAAGCATAGAAGAACCTAGGTATAGAAAATACATCATGAACATCTGGCAAAACTGGGATACCTACTTAATTTGTTATTGGTTTGATATATGAAAATATTCCTGGGAATTTTGTTTATTTTCACTTAATTTTAATGATATTATATTATTATATACATAATTAGAGGTTTAGGACAGACTTCAAAAAAGGAAGGAGGGGTCTACTCGTGGTGGGTCATGGAACGATTTCTTGCTTCCTCACTACTTACCGAAGGTAGGAAGCTCTGCAAGAAATTAAAAAAATTGTTGTCCTGCAAAATCAAAATTTCCACTTGCTTTTTACTTTTCAGAGCTTTCAGAACAATTTTGGTTCCATGTCTGCCTGTCTCTACTCAATTCCTTGTCCCAGGCAAAACTACATGAAGTAATGGTCCGAATTTGATGAAATTTTCAGGGATTTTGTGGGATAGCTCTATGACGGACAGTGCTATCACCAATTGCATCACCAATCGGTGATGCAATCAAGCGAACGTTAAATTCCTGAAACTACGATTTCTCATCTCCTAGTTGACCGATTTTGCTAAAATTTGGAAGGTAGTTGGAGGTTGCCAATTACCTTCGAATTTAAACGCGATCGTATCAATGTATACTGCGCATGCGCAATTGTGAAATTATTTTCTTAGCCTTAACTCCGGAACTACTCGACAAATTTCGGTGAAAATTTCAGACATTGTATAGGGTAGCCCCTAGGCAGTCCCCCATTAATTTCATCGCCATCGGACCACTAGTAGTGTATGCGCATGGGCTAACGTGAATTTCCTGAAAGTACGATTTCTCAGTTCCTGTTGGATTGATTTCGCTCAAATCCAAAGTGTAGTTGACGGCTGACACCAAGACAATCACCTATCACAATCACCTATGGATTTCGCCACAATGGGGTTTGCGCATGAGAAATAAAAATGGGAAAACCCATTAATTATGTTATTTGAGTTGCTATTTATCTAAACACTATTTATCAGGACGAAAAACTCCATGTGGGAGCA
>JAEMON010000001.1:79269887-79292109 GCA_030264115.1 Lygus lineolaris | reverse complement strand
CATGACGTCATGAATGAGGAACCGTTTTACCGGTTTTGTATCGAAACTACACGGAATTTCGAGTTAGAAATTTGGTAGTCGGAGATTCTCAAGGGTGTTGAATTCGAATTTGAGGTGGAAAATGCAAAATCCCGACGCGCTGGGGCCCCGTTGATGGTTATGAATTGGGAGGGAGAGACAATACACGCCAAGGACCCTTCCGTCTGGTTGAAGGTACCTCCGAGGGTGGCGCGCCGGTTTCGCTTGGGATGTCCGCGAGCAGGAGGCGCCAGGTTTGGCAACGTCGCTTTCCACCCTCGTCCCCCCAACCCCCCTCCAACCTACTACTAATAGTTGTGAGAAGAGAAACACTACAAAACACCCCCCTGCCGATAATCTTAAACCGCAATCTTTCCCAGTTTGCCTTCTATTTAGCCACCCATTTTTGAGAGTATTGTTTTGATGATATTGTACACTCTGGTATCATATTGCCATGATGTCCCCCATAAAAAGCATTACGACCACACAAATCTATCTATTAGGTACGTGTTGAAGAGGGATGGATTTTGACGCAAGAAACCATTTAGAGGTAGCGCATTTATGATCCATTGTTTTGATTCAGGCTCTATCTGGTAGGTAGTTAAACTCTTGTGATCATTTGTGAGGTGTGAACGGTTAAAAAATGTCCTCCAAGATTTAAAATTCCTTTCGAGTTTCATATTACATTTTGGATAATTTCTGAGACTCGTTCCTGGAAGTGTATGATTCGGTAGCATTTGGTAGAGCTATAGTTTAAGTGAATTTTTGAAGAAAATGAAGCTATTGCAATGGCTTCAAAATTTAAATAATGCAAATTTTTGAAAATTTTCTCCATGGAAATCCGTTTCAGACCATTCTAAAACGGTTCCTGAAATTTAGCACGTGTGTGTGTGTGTTTGTGTGTGTGCGCGCGCGCGCGTCATTCCCGACGATATCTGGCCGAGAAATCTAAAAATCTGAAAAAATTTCAAAATGTCAATAATATCAAAAGAAAGGATGAGTTCGTTGGCCAGAATTTTTGGAGTACACCAAGGGTTAAAATTTTGAAAATTTAGAGTCAAAAATCGCTGAAAAATGCTTTTTTTCGAGGTTTTTGGTGTGAATTACCATCTTAAACATGGGAACATATGGTATATTTGGAATCAGCGTGAAATTTTCTATAACAATCACCTACCAAATCGGTTAAAATCATTCTTCGAAAATTCGCTCATCAACTCATGCTGCATGAATGGAACTTTTTTCGATAGGTATTGAATTCCCACTATCGCTAGTATTGTTGTAGCACTTTTAGTTGTTCCTACTTATTTGCTACGCACTTGGCTTAGCAAGAGAGATCAGGGCTGAGGGTACCATCCGAGTCTTTGCTGGGTAGGTTTCCCAGGGTCGCCTTCCAGGGGACAAATGGCTGCCAGGCAATTTAAGGGCGAATTACCAACCAGGATTGATATTTAAACGAAATTGATTGTGCAGTTTAACAAAATTGATTTTATTCAACATGAGCCAGAATGACTGAAATTTGATCGTAAGATAGGGCTGAATACCAAATGCCAATAGTGGATCACCTACCTAATATGACCTCCAGAGACAAGAAAATTTACATACTATAAATATTTAAAATAACTCACCATATTTTGGTGCTAAGCAAAATCATAGAAATAACTCCAGCTCGTTCAATTTTCTGGTTTTGGAAGCATGAACCCAATCTTTCATCAGTACTAATCTATAGACCTTTGAATCCAAGTGGTACCACTGAAACTATAAAATACCAGTATTGCCAGAGCCAAAATATTGTGGAATAATTACAAGACGTAGGAATGTATTACTGATACTAAACAGTATTCAAATCAATCGAGGAATTCTCTCAATACCTATTGGGCTCTTCACGAGTACCTAGGTACTACTGTTTGACACAAAACGTACGTAAACTTATATTATATGCCTCAAGCTTGACGACTAAATAAATAAACTAATTTTGCTTAGGTCTCCTAAATGTGATATTACTTACAATATCCCAGGGACGGTAGGTAGGGAAGATGGGTAGTGGTTCCGGAAAGCCTGTGAACACAATATATTGTTGTTCAACCTGTCAGTCGGGATACATACGCTTCTGCTGCTCACGAAGCATGCCTGATAGGTAGGTACATACCGTTTTCTATTTTGATTGAAATGTTCAGAGATATTAATCCATGATGTGGGGGCTTGATGTTCCTGTAGACTGTGCTTCAGGCAGGAAAACATGAAGTGGACAGATTCGATAGTATCCAATTACAAATTCGAGAGGACAGACGGCAATGACTGAGCAGCTTCCTACAGACAGATCGCATAAGCTTTAATGCAACGTACAGGGAGGGCATTCATTACGTGAGGATGCAAATGATTTCGTAACATACCAAAACTCGCCGAGTCGAGAACTCGGGAAATAGGGATAGTTCTCAAAGAGTCGGCGTTGGTATGTTCCTCTGAACCAATATGCAAAAAACAGAGGCGTCACTTTACGAAACCTGAAGAAATTCCGAATGGTCAGACATCAAGAAACGTGGGTGAAAATGGCAAGTTGGATGCGCCAAATAGCGGACCTCTACTCACTTTCAATGTAGACGTTATGGAATTCCAAGACTTACCATCAGTTTCCAATGGATGAGGCGTACCGTCGGGGATCCGTCCGCGCACTTCCACTCAGAAATTGCTTTATTAGGGCATCAAATCGTCGTAACATCCGCGACCATCCTAAGCTCTCAAAATCTTGTCGATGCCTCACAAAAAAAGGAATCTCTCCCTTCTCTTCAAATTTGGAACCAAAGACAAAGAACTGACGATTCATCCGGGATCAAGCGATACAGTTTTGCTTCCGAGTCTACCAAGGTAGCGGAAGCATTGTTTTCACTTTTGAGATGTGAAAATTTTTTCATCTCCAAAATCAAAATTTCAACTCGCGTTTAACGTTTTAGACCTTCCTGAACAATTTTGGTTTCCTGTCTGTCTGTCTGTCTGTCTGTCCGAGAATCCTTGCCACACGCATAACTTCCACAATTTTCTTCCAATTTTGATGAAATTTTCAGGGATTACGCGGGTTAGGCCCTAGATGGTCCCCCATGAAATTCATTACCAGCCGACCAACGGTAGCCTCTGCGCATGCGTAAACATGAAATCCTTGAAACATCAATTTCTCGCGACCTAATGGTCCGATTGGAGATCGGAGGATCGGAGATTTGATAGTCCCCTGTAAGTTTCCTCAAGATCGGATCAGTGGTGCCCACTGCGCATGCGCAAACGTGAAGCTCTCATAACTTTGACAATTTTCATCCGATTTTGATGGAATTTTCAGGGATTGTGCAGGTACTAATAATCCCTTTGATGATTTAAAAAAAATATATATGATATATACAATCATGTTATGGATACGAGGAAGCTATGTGCCACACAAAACTTGGCAGACGTTTTTCCAGTTGTGTTTCTAAAATCAACTGACTGCGTACATGGATCAGTGTGAGGCGTGTGCGTGGATAGTAGTTCGCGCGCTTATGAATGTCTGAAGCGTATAGGGACTTTTCACACACCACATTGTTATGGAATGTTGGTAAATCACTGGTATAATGTCTGGGTTTTAACAAAAAAAAAAGTTCCGTTCACCATGCAGCATGAGTTGATGGGCGAATTTTGAAAGAATAATTTTAACCGATTTAGTGGGCGATTCTTAAAGGAAATGTCACGCTGATTCCGAATATACCATATGTTTAAGATGATAATTTTCACGAAAAACCTAAAAAACACGTTTTTTAAAGCCATTTTCGACTCTAAATTTTCAAAATTTGACCCCTTGGAGTAGGTACTCCAAAAATTCTGGCCAACGAACTCATAATTTCTATCGATATTATTGACATTTAAAAATCTTTTTGGATTTTTTATCTCGATTCCAGGGTCAAATATCGTCTGAAGTGACACACATACACAATTTTCAGGGGGATAAAATATTCCAATGAGGTGAAAAAACGTCGTTTTCACTGCTCTAAAGATTTTGATGAAATTCATAGGCTTACTCTTCTAACAAAATCATCTCCACGAAAATAGATTGAGGGCCAAATACAGCTGAGGAAAGTAGTGTGAAGCCTCGCACCAGATGTTTTTCCGTTAATTTATGGACATCAGTGGCGTCCAACAATCATAATAATTTGTGAATTTGAAAATGACTAAAACCATAGTATGTATAGTAATAGCTCCTGTCAGGGTCTAGTTGTGCCTCGAAGCTTGGCGTTCCCGTCAGTCGTCTCGAAGGGGTGAAAAATACGGGATGCAATTTTTAAAGCGCCCCAGCTCGAACATTTCATTCTTTTTCTTCTTATTTCTGAATAGGCCATCCCCATTCATAGATTAGCTGTTCAAATGCAACCATTTTTGTTTTCTTCGAATTGAGTTTGGAGTCTATATTTATAAGCTGCATTTCGTTATGAAAAACCTACTACAACTCTCGGATAGCAATAAATACAGGTAGGTAGTAATTTTACACACGAAATTATTTTGAGCCTCTTGGTAAAACTACTAACCATAAGTTTATTGATCTTAATAACCAGAAAGTGTAGGTACTGGGCTAATATTTCATTATAAAGGTTTTATTTACCGATTGGATCTTTGCAGATGAGGGGAAATAAGAAACCATCGTGTAATAATTTGTAACTTTTTTGTGTACATTACTAAAACGTTGAGAAAACGGGAAACTTTGAAATAACACAAAAAATTAATCATGGTTAGTGTTTGGCGATGAGGTGGCGTTCGTTTCGTTTGCACGAAAACAATATTGAGCGGTTCCAATGGTCAAAAACGTTGATTTTCTAGGTTTTTTATGTTTTTGAAGCTAATTAGATATTCCAGGCATTCTAGGAATCAGCGCAAAAATTAATATATGAATCGATCATCGAATAATTTTGTACAAATAATCGAACCATTGTGCGGTGGCGTACGAAGCGCGAATGGATTTTTTTTAAATTCGATTTTTGGATTCTAGGTACGTAGCTTGAAACGTCAAATATGCAAATTTGAGATAAAGTGGTTTAAAATAAAGTTATTTTTCAATCCTCGATTCCAAAGGTTCATTTTTGAAAATGATAAACCAAAAACCCGTTAAAGGCGAGTTCCGATCGGAGCGGGTTGTGGGAACTCGAGTCTGTCTGTGGCGGCCTCGTCTAAGAAACCTGATCGTCCTTGAGTGGAGTCAGCAGTCAACCCGGCCTTGGCAGATCGTGTCCGTACCCACTATAATTGGTATCAACACTGACACCGACAAAAGTCAATATTGACCTAAATGATAGAAATTCTTCTTAATCATCGGATAGCTGCTACAATGTCTTTATTGGATGTTCTGATCCGTAAAATGGTCTTCTAAACGGTAAATGACTTTGTCCCGCCCGTCCCGATATTGACTGGAACCCCTCTTGAAATCGGTCGCCTATCAAAATCCACACTCAATTTTTGTACTTTCCAGTATATGAGATCGATGCAGTGCGATTTGAGGATTTAACCCTCCCGTGTTCTGTGGTTAAACAAAAAGTATCTGCTTGCGATTTTGAGTAGGTCACGATCACGTTTCTTCCGTACAAGGAATGCCTATCTGTTGTATCCGAAAGTACCTTCCTACCTACCGACCTTCAGCAGTCTGACTAGTTCTTGAGGAGTTTGAAACTCGACTTGATGAAAATGGAAATAGGATGGAATGGAGGATAGAGTTATGATCAGCTGATTTTTGGCGATTTGGTCCCGTTTCGTAACTAAACATCGGTTTGGGTAACTAAACATCGATTTGCGATTCACATTCGTGTTTCGGGTATTTTTCCCCTTCAACTCTAAGCCCTTAAATGGGGAGCGAACGGTTGGTTCTACAGTTCTCCGGGTGGTCTCATTCGATGCTAAAATTTGTAATCTATTCAAAACCGTGAGAAAACCCATACTTCCCTAGTGACAATTTTCGAGCTAGTGCGTTTCGATAATCTCATCCCGTTTTTCACCCCTTTAACAAGTGACTGACAGTAATGCCAAGTTTCGGTGCACAACTAGACCCTGTACGGGTCCTGCACGGCGAATTTCATTACTTTCGGGAAACGTCGAGGGGTGCAAATGCCGCGTACGGCGTACGAACGGATGTGTTTCAATTTTCGGATTCTAATTAAGTACTCCCTTCAAACCTAGTTACCTAAAAACAAATTTTGATGGGGGTTTAAAAAATTGTTTTCATGATTGATTTTAAAAGTTCATTATTGAAAACAATAGACAGTTCTTGCAGGCAAACGAGAAGCGAGTCGAGTTACGAGTAGGGAGCTCAACGAGTAGAAATCAGTTGTATCTCGTTACGAGTAGAATCATCTCGTTGCACGAATACAACTGGCCTATTCGTCAACGAATGGGGGGGCTCCGAATGGATTCCCGAAAACGAAGGTAACCTTCTTTGAAGGTAACCAAACTGGCACCATGGATTGAATTGAATTGAAAAATCGCTTGATTTACGATATTAGGTAGGTATACAACAACAGTGTACAACATAAGAATTAGTAGGTACACGTAATAGGTACTATAGGAAAGGAAAACGATCTTCCATAACTACTTACCTACTTACTCCGAAAATGAACCCGAAATCCTACGGGTTAACGTCAGAAACCCTTGATGGTTACGAACCTCATGCTTTTTGGAAGAAGGGACTTTGGGCCTCGTTGGGCACTTAATTTTACCGAATTTTCGAAGAAAATGAAGCTATTGCAATG
This sequence comes from Lygus lineolaris, assembly GCA_030264115.1. Classification (NCBI taxonomy): domain Eukaryota; kingdom Metazoa; phylum Arthropoda; class Insecta; order Hemiptera; family Miridae; genus Lygus; species Lygus lineolaris. Next base: position 79,285,345 of record JAEMON010000001.1, on the reverse strand, counting down.
GCTTCAAAATTTTAGTAATGCAAATTTTTGAACTTTTTCTTCATGGAAATCTGTTTCAGACCATTCTAAAACTATTCCTGAAATTTAACACTTTTTTATATGTATACATATATGTGTGTGTATGTGCGTGCGCGCGCGCGCGTGTCTGTGTATGTGTGTGTGTGTGTGTGTGTGTGTGTGTGTGTGTGTGTGTGTGTTACAGGTAGGTTTGTTAGCTGAGAAAATACTTAATCATTTCAGGCTATTTCTACCATAATTCGATTTATACCTTAAATATCACCAAAGCAAAAAGGAGTCGGTTCTAGAAAAAGAATCGGCCAACTTCTGACCTATGGGTATAAATATCTCATTGGACGTCATGTCATCCAATATTCTCCGTCCATTGACAATGTAAATAAATATGATAGTAATCCGATAAACGAACCCGGAGAGTAGGAAACATCTTCAGCGATGTCTTCGGGTTTTCGGGTATTAAATTAAACGACTTCCTCTAAAGACGAGTAGTCGGTTGTCAGAAGGGGAGGTCCGTAGGGGTTGGGGCGGGAGAGCACTTGAGTTGAGGGCTTTACTGATGAGATACTCCATGTTTATCCTATCTCTGTGGATGTTTATGAGCTCCCTAGTGCTTTACACGATAAACAAATATAATCAACTACCTTTCGAGACTCGCCGTCCAATATGCATTGGAAGAAATCCTGTTATTGGAAACCATGGGTTACTTCCTACCTATACTTACATGAGAGTTACCTTGTAACAAGACAATACGATCAAATAATATTTTCTAGTTAAGTTTTAAAATTGTCAACTTTTTGGTTCAATAATTGCGCCTGAAAGGGCAATTATCATTGGGTTTGTGGATATATTTTTTCGAGAATTTATTCCTTCCCTAATGTTTGAGAGACGCTTGAAAATGGGGTTTAGAGAAAAATCGGAAAAAATGTAATTTTTCCATGAGATTTTACTTAGAATCCGAATCTGCAATTTAAAAAAAAAAACGCTGCAAAACATTTCACAACGGTTCATTATTTTTCTCTCTAGATCACTTAACGCAAAGATCCTATTGATTAATACAATCGTACAATAATTAAAACGGAGTTAATAAATTATTAACGGTTAGCCAAACACACTTTCTGGTAATTGATATAGCAAGTAAGTGTAACTAGTGTAATTAGGTAGGTATATCACGATCTATTAGAATTAGATTATACGGTAATTTGAATCAAAATATCGTAATGTAATACGATTTAATTCTAATTATCCATACAATTGGTCTCATTATCACGATTTGGTGTACTTACGGTAATTATACAAAATTATATCAGATCAATATAATCACTACTCGTAGAAGATAGAATAATTTTTGTAATGCGTGTGTTTGGCCTATAGTTCATAATTAACTATTATCATAACGGATCATTCATCAATACAATATAATAATAATAACGGAGTCAATTATTAACTATTAGCCAAATACACTTTCTGGTTATTGAGATTAATGTTTTCATAGTAAGTAGTACACCTACCGTAATTATATCGCGAAGTTCACAATGACTATTTCTTGTGGACAACGAGTACATACCTGTAATTATTACTATCCGAGAGTTGTAGGCCCTTCATAACGTAATTCAGTAACTAAGTTTGCTTATAAAAGTAGTAAACTTGAAACTCTATTCTGTAAAAATAAAAAATAAATAAAAATGGGGGTTCTGCCTACTCCGAAAGATTTTTGCGATTGAGCAAAAAGAGTTTTTTAAGTTTGTTTTGAGTTTTTTTGATTGGGTTGGTCCTCATTGGTCCGCGTGGTCGCATTTCATTCAACAATTCGAAACTATTTAAAATCCATGGAAATAATGTAGGTGTACCTTCCCATTTAAAGTACTCGAGCCAGGGCTTTTGGAAAATTTCATCCCTTAGTTTCTACCCTTTAAAGAATACTGACAGTAACGCCAAGCTTCGGGGCACAACTAAGGGCCCCATGCATGCCAAATTTCATTAATATTTTTGTCCATGCTGGAAATTTTGATTTTGAACTTTGGCCTACGAAAAAAACACGAAAAGTTACCATTTTGAACTTTTTTGTTTCTAACTACTAACTAAGGAAAATGTGAGGTTGTGAAGGGGGGGGGGGGGGTTTGCTGTCTAAATGATGGCCCATAAACAGATTATTTGTGCACAATATTGATATTATAATTGTTGTGACGACCACTCGGACTCCTAGTTCTTGTAAAGCACATTCTACATTATTGCATAATCATACCGTGTAGAATGTCATCTGATCAGGTTATCTCTCTCTGGTCGTAGAGTGTGATTATTTATGAGTGATAGGATTACTCGACATTTCTTATTGGGATGGACATCGAAAGCGAAGAGTCGATTTTACAGTCGGTGGCAACATCGTTTTAAAGATTGATTTATTCGAAGTTATTAGAGATGCTCTCGGCGCTTTTGTTATGATAACGAGCGTATTTTCTTCAGTTGAAAGGTGACACCAAGGCGTCTTTGAATCACCTTCCAACCATTGAAAAAACCTTCGTGAGTTTCCTTTGTAATTCATTAGGTACTCACTTGAGACTTAAGTTGAATAACTTGATCGAATAGACTGAGTGTTTATAAATCTTAATCTTTCCATAAATGAGCCACCCTGAGTACTGAGTAGGCCTGTGCGGTTATGAGAATCTCGAACCGGTTTCCGGTATTTTAATAAACCGGTTATTTCAATAACCGTAACCGGTTATCAGGATTAAACCTAAAAACCGTTCCTCCGGTTTTTCTGTTAAAACCGAAAAACCGGTTTCCCGGTTAAAACGGAATAACCGTTTCCCGGTAAAAACCGAATAACCTTCAGATTCTGATGCTAAGCTTGAAAAAATAGGTAAATGAAAAATTTCGCATCGTTCTAACAATGTAGTAAAACGTATTTATTTCGATTCCAATTATAGATAATATGAACCAGCCTTTTATTTCCGTTATGTTCGTCCTTAGGAAAACATCGAAAAGGTAACCTCCCTCAATTTATTACGAAGAATTCAAATATCAAATTTTCGCGCGCCACACTGGCGCGCTGTGGTGCACTGACTTCGTTATTTTTTCATGTAGAAATCTCCATTTTTTAGTACAGATTCGAATTCTACGCAACATTTCATTAAGAAATGACCCCGCGCTCGAAAATTTGAATGCGCAGTTACCTTCCAAATGTTCCATAAATGCAAGAAATAGAGGTTTTCGGGTGTAGTAAATTATAACCTGTGATACATGATTTCAATGGGCTTTTTCATGCTTAATAACGTGGTGATATTATTATTTTGATTTGTAAAAAAATTAGCAACCATAATAATTAATTAATTATTATTATAGTTAATAAATAACCCACAAAATCCCAAATAATTTTCTTCTTGTTTTTCATGAAAATTTGAAATTCTGAAGCTTGAATCGAAAAATCAACATCTCCAAGTTATTCAGCGTGGGTAAACACACTGAAATCATGTATCATACTTGGTGCACTACACCCAAAAACCTCGATTTCTTGCTTTTAGAGCACATTTGGAAGTGCACGTTTTTGTGTACTCAAATTTTCGCGTGAGGGGTTATTTCCTCATGAAATTTTGCGTAGAATTTAATGTGCAATACAAATTGTGGGGATAACCGTAAACACCGGTATAACCGAAAACGCAAAAACCGGTTGTTCAAAAAAATGAAAACCGGAAACCGGTTTTTAAGAAAACCGGTTATAAAACCGGTTTTTAAGAAAACCGGTTATAAAACCGGTTAAAAAACCGGTTAAACGGTTATCCGCACAGGCCTAACCCTGAGTGCCTGATAAATCTTACACTGAGCTTCATTTTCATGATGTCGATGTAAATTCTGATGTAAAAATTATGGCAAAAATATTCTCATAAAGCAGAAATTAATGTCATATCCAATTCACGACGTTTTTTGAGAAATTTAAATGAGACATCAGTATTTTCAACCTGCCAGCTCCATTACATACCTATTCATCGTAAATGGCGAATTTCAAAAATTTAATTTAGGCTCAAGCGTTCAATATATTTAGTTTTGATGCACCATCAGCTGTGTATTTCTTAACCGTAAGGATTCGTATGAATGCATGGTATGAAAGGCATTGATGTATTAATTTCAAGCTGATCGTGAAATTAAAAATGGTACCTCAAACTTACGTCTAAATATCATCTATGTTACCGGAATGGATCTTTTTAGAGGCTTTTCAGAGAAAATAATGGGATGTTATCAATTAGCTGGCCTTATTGATAGAATATTATGTATAAGTAAAAGTACAACATGGAACAAGCATGATTGGTGGTTTGGCAGTTTTCACAATCCCTACAGTATCCAAGTTTTAATAGTACCGGTTTGAAAATTCGTACTCGTATCCCATGGATTTCTGTTAGTAGTTGTTTCACTCGATTTCCGATGACGATGTGGGGTTGAAATGAGACATCTCGTTTCCATGGAACGTGGAATATCGCACTCCTGAAAACCGCACCCTTCTCCTAGTCAAATAAGAATTTTTTTACGTAGTCAAGAACGCCCCAATTGGTAAACAATTCATGGTAGCCAGGTAAAACGGCAACACCAAATGTTTGTTAATTGTGACGGTTTTATTTATTCATTTTTTGACGGTTTTATTTTATTTATATTTATTAGTTCTTCAACTAATCATGTTTTTCAAAATTTGAATTTATCAATTTTACCTCCAGATTGACCTTTTTTTCCTAGTGGTGCGGTGATGACCACGTCATTTTGATGTCCCGTTTTCTCCGTGCATGTTCATTCGTTTGGCAACACGGAAACAAATTGAATTGCAAGAGAAATCTGAGCTCTAATCATCAAAGAGTATAAATTACCTAATTGCCAGTATTCTCCTACCGGGTTAAGTCGGGATTTAAGCCTCTTTTCTCAACAAAAGCATCCAAGTATCGAATACGTGCCCGTTAGAAGCTGGCTCGTCAATGACCGTGTCGGTTCCGGCTGATATTCACTTGACTTGTGTTTCTCTTTCATCTTCTGTCTTGCAATACAGTTGAGCAAGCGTAAAATGAGCTTAACTTGAGAACCTGACCTCATGAAGTTCTATGTCATACTTATCGGAGTATGTTTTTCATCACTAAGCAGGCATGTCTGATGAACTAACTCAAAACACTAGTTCGCGTTTTTAGGACGAAAAATCCGCTGAAAAACCAACTCTGTTGAATGAAAATTATTCAGTCTCTTCTTCTTTTTCGTTTCCTATGCATTTACCCATACAAAAACAAATTAAAATGCCTTCCACGAAGAACTTGTAATGAACAAATAAAATTTAAAATTGATGAAGTAAATGTCAAATTCACGAAGAAAGTATGGACAATTTTTGAATTGGAAAAAAAGAAAAAAATTAAAATAAAATAAAAAGAACCTAAGCATAATCGGGGTAATGAGTATCTTGAATGGCCAATTAGATGCGAAGGCGTCACTTTGATCGATTTATTTCACGCAACGCCCAACCCACCCTGGCCATGATTACTCTTGAATAAAGTCAAACTAATGTGTACTCATGTATTGATAGAATGCTAGCATTTCACACAATATTTAGAATATTTTGAAATCATGCGAAGTCGTAATTTTTCTTCTCCCAACGATTTCCATATCCACGTTTACTCGATTCCGATGCAAAAACTGATTATTTGTAATAAGTTCAATTACTCCAGTTCTTTCTCATTATATTTTTCCGTAGGGAAGAACGGGGTAATGCCGGACACCTAACTTGGGAAAGTCACTGCTAAGTCCGTAGTCGTCCTATAATTTTTTTTTTAATCTGTCCCAAAACGAATCTATTCTCATAGAAGATACAGTTGTTGTTTTGTTTATTCCTAGCCAAATCTTAGTTATTACCAAAATACTCGAAAATCAGCCAAAGGTACTCGAGAAAGCTTTGTGTCCGGTATTACCCACTATCCGGTATTACCCCGTTGCTAAATTACGCTGTAATTTATGTATTCGGCAAATTCCTTCTTGTCTTTTGTTATAAAATACGAGAATACGGCTTCGCATTAAGGAGCAGAGGGAATAAGCCCAACATTTTTTCAAAAATGCCTAAATCTCGGCTACCGAAGAATTTATAGGAACTCTTACTATATCATTATTATACACGTAGCTTAAAACCAATGAGTTTCAAACAAGGAAAACCTCCCCTTCCCCCTCCCCTGACCATTTTAGCGTTGCACTGTTTTTCTCATTTTTCTCAGCCAATTATCAACGGATTTTGATGCGGTTGGCATCGTTCTTCTTTCTCATTCTATCATTCTCCAGGGGAATGATGTACCTTCTTGACAATTTGAGTTCTAAAAAAAGGACGTGAAAAATTCAAAAGTACGAAAGTAAAATTATACATAATTTATCCCCCTAAAGAATTGAATAGCAGGAAGAATACCGCAAACCGCATCAAAATTGGTCAACAATTTACGAAAATGGTAAAAACGAATTACATCAGTTCCATGGCCCCTTAAATTGGAGAATCAAAGGAAACAAAACAGAAACACTGTGAAGTTACTGCATCTTGAAAACGCCTTGCATGAAGTAACTTATAAAAACGAATAGTTTGGAATCTTTTCGATAACTAATCCGGAACATTTCTTGGATTATCAGGTGGGGATCCCGATAGGAATATAATAAGGATCGTCCCTCATATGATTTGCTTTCGTGGTCGGCTTAAAACGTATTATAGTTTTAATAACGCAGGTAATTGCATTAGTGATGGCCCCTGTTGCGGATGGGGGTTTACTTTTGATTCGAATTCAGATATGATTTACAGTGAACGGGTCATAAAGGACTTTTTATCAAAGGTAATTTGAGTTTCTCATTTCATTAGTAGGAAGGACCACCACCTGGTGTTCACTAGGCGCTAGCATGGAAGAAGAGATCTTCTCCCATGGCGCTAGTCTTGAATTCAAACGTCCATCACCCTTGAACTTTCATTGCAGATCTCGTAATTATGCCTTAAATCATCATTGTGCTAGTCATGTCTTCCTGACAAAAACTTCCGTAAATCTTCAAAGCTATGGTGGTGACAGTTTGTCTCCCTCCATCTACAATTCGGTCATTTCCAAGTCGACTTGTAGTAATAATCCGATTTCTTTGAGGTAACTACTGAGTCCTACTATCGAGTTTGGTTCGGATTTCGCTGTCATTTGTACGCTTGTTTTGTGAGTATTGGCTCCGGGAGTAATGAATCCAAACAATACCAAAACCTTTTACCTACAATGTTTTTAATAGTTCTGTACAATTTTTCCCAAAACTTTGATGCATTAATTTATTATAATGAACGTTTTTGTGTTTCTGTTTATTTCCAGTTGGGCAGTTTGCGAATCCGAGCTTCCAAGATATCAAGTAGCAACTAAGCTAAAACTTTGCTCCCATCTTACGGTTCTTGAGTAACGAGTAGTGTCGTGCACGAAATCACAGTGATGATGAAATCACAAAGTGATATATGCAACTATCCAAGAACCCTCGTTCTTCCGTATAGAACCCTTCGGACAATAGAGTTGATTCTGTAGTGGTATCAACTCTACTATGGACTGGTGAGTCTAACTAAATTCAATCAGGTATTATTTGATCAAACTCCAAACGTAGTGTTGCAGTAAAAGAGCTGTTATTTTTGTGGTGCACTGGCGTTTTTTTCGTTTTCTTTTTTCTCTTATCCTTCCTTAACTTCATTGACCTATTTCTCCCCTCCAAAGGATTACATAAAACCATTTTGACCGGCTTTCGGCTGTATTGTGTATATGAGTCTCGCAGACATTTTTTCAATTCTTTTCTAGTTTTACTTCTATTGATTGAATAAATTTTTGGCAATTATACCACTTTTATCTCATTAAACAATAAGGCGCATGTATATTTGTCTCATTACTGCTTGATTGTTGGCATTTGAATGTTTGGATTTTCTGTAGATCTCATGTACCTATGTAGACTGCAGAGTCAGTCTACTGCCCTGGATAGATGGCTTAAGCTGCAGGTTTGGTTACCGTCATTTCTTCCGTATTTTCTGGAATATTCTCACGTAGTTATAAACAACATTGTCCTCTCATCATTTGAACGTGACTCATTGAGTTTAACGTATATACTTCACCGCTGAATTATACTCTACAATTATTGTCACTACCTACCTGTTTGTTGTACTTGGATCATGTCATTCGACTTGCTATATCACATACCTTCATTTTCAAAGCCATCGGTCAAAATAATCTTGCTTTGAAAGTAGGTACCTTTGTATACGCGAGTTTTCGAACATACATTGGATTGAGATTTGTGAATCCAAAAAGCTAGTTCAGCCCATTTCTGTTATGAAATAGTGGCTGATAGTTAGATGGTTAGAAATTTTTAAAATGAGGTTTAAGGTTTACATTCCTGTCGAAGGAATGATAGTGCTCCCGCCATTCCTCCAGCATGTGTAGTGTTTTAAACTCACAGGCACAACAGATGCAACTACATCGATGGTTTGGTTATTAGTTAAAACTGTCAAACGTTTTTGAGAGGTTTTGATCATAAATCCTCCCGAATAAATCCATGTCTATGACGAGTTATTATAAACTCCAGCAGAATACCAATAAGCCAACGAAATCCAACGAAATTTCAAAGAACCACAGAACCGTGTTCGTAAATACCCCACACTTTTTGTATTTGGGGGAGAGAATTCTCTCCGTTTGATTTATTGTCATGAGGTCGTAACCTAGCTGGGGACAGTTGGGCCTGAGTTGGCTTTGCTTGGTGATGGAAAGAAAGGGGGAGCCAGCCGTTGGGTGCCGTATTGATATCCGACGCTCAATAACTTCGCTGCTACCCGCTCCATATCAGCGACAACTTCCAGTAGCAGTTGGTACACAATAGACTGGGTCGGGGTTCTTTCCCGCCTACCCACTCCTTCCTGGTTTCTTGGAACGTTCTTTCTCAATCCATATTATGGTTAAGTATAATTGGAAAACGCTTCTAAAACTTTTTGTTGATATAGAAGGTCAGTTCGTTTGGAAGGAGATTCATTCTCATAATAGTTTTTGAATTACGTAATTTCTACTTTTACGTGGCTGGTTCTTGGTTGTTCTTGAAGACCTGAATCCTGAGCGCCCACCATCTCCAACGATGGGTGGCTGGGCAAATCTCGAGTAACTTTAATTTACAACAATACTGATAGCCAACACAAGAGGTCGAGGAGCCAAGTAGTGCCAACATAAAAGGTCGGGCAGCCAACTAGTGCCAACACAAGAGGTTGGGGAGCAAAGTAGTGCCAACATAAGAGGTCGGGGAGCCAACTAGTGCCAACACAAGAGGTCGGGAGCCAAGTAGTGCCAACACACGCGTTCTAACGAGCCACCCCGAACTGAGCAAACGGAAGCCAAGCAGTGAGGATAAAATTAACTATATCCTCAGTGAAGCCGACACACCGCAAGTCTTATAGACGAGTTGTTGTGTGTCGTCTTAGGTCTGAGACCATCGAGTGTGATTGATTACGACTGGTGTAATGAGCGTATTCACATGCATGACGCGACTACCACAATGTATGTTGTTGTCACCCACTCGGCTCTCTTCCATACCGTTATCGCTGGGAGAACGACTAACTTTTATTATTAGGAGATAACCTTATCTGGAATGGAAGACGTCAGCCGCATAGCTCATCAGATCTGTCCCGGTAAATGGGCGTCGTCACCTTGAGAGGGTCAAGCGCCTCCTCCCGCCCTCCTGTCCTGTCCAGTCCTTTGTGCTGGCCCTGGCAGTGGATTATCTGGCTCGGTGAAAATTCCTACAGAAGAAGGATACCGTAGGCGAGTTGACGACAGATGACGTCACTTCATCGACCCTTCTCAACTGAGCTTCTGAACACCTACCCTTTGCCTAGGTTATCTGGAAACAAAAATTCCATTCATGCAGCATGAGTTGATGAGCGAATTTTGAAGAATAATTTCAACCGATTTTATGGGTGATTCTTGTAGGAAATTTCACGCTGATTCCGAATATACCATATGGTCCTATATTAAGATGCTAATTTACACCATAAAACACGTTTGTTAGCGATTTTTGACTCTAAATTTTCGAAATTTGAACCTTCGGAGTACTCCAAAAATTGTGGCCAACGAACTCATCCTTTCTTTTGATATTATTGACATTTTAAAATTTTTTTATCTCGAAAAATCTTCTGGAGCTTTTATCTCGCATATATGAAAAAGTGTTAAATTTCAGGAATCTTTTAGAATGGTCTGAAACGGATTTCCATGAAGAAAATTTTCAAAAATTTGTATTTTAAAATTTTGAAGCCATTGCAATAGCTTCATTCTCTTCGAAAATTCGCTAAAACAATTGCATAGGAACTGAAGGATGAAGCAATCAGCATATCAAAGGGGACGATGAGCTCCGACTCAGAGCATTTTATGTTAGTCGAATTGCTTCTTTCCCACTATTGAAAATCATACTACGTGTGACTGTAATGGGGTTTTAGATGTTGTAGGGTTTACTTTCGCAGAATGTCTCCGAGATTTATCAGCGAGTCTTTCTTTCAATATACAGACAGTATTGAGTGGTGGCAGTACCAATTTATCAATATATTGCTCGACATTGGACATATCGCCTGAAGTACTTAACTTCTATTTGCAGTGCAGAAGTGTGGGATGTAGTTTGAGTTTGAAATGAAATCACTTTCTACCTTTCGAAAAGTTTACAGCGTCGGTGTAATGTGACTTCAGAAAAAAATACAGGAACATATTCATCTGGTGCGAGGCTTCACACTACTTTTCTTACCAATAAAAAGAAACTGAAGTTAATGAAAAAACGTTGTCTATTTCCATGAAAATAATGAGTTGAAAAGTTAATCGATTTCGTCGGTTAGGCCATCATCAGTAACAAACAAGAACTGAGTGAACTTGAGTTTTTGTTTGTTACTGTTTTGGTTGTTACTGATATCGCAACTTGGTAACTCATTATTTTCGTGGAAATAGACAACGTTTTTTCATTAACTCCAGTTTCTTTTTTATTTAAATGGGTTTCCACAACTTCGTCGCAAGTGATGTATTTCGTACTTCTCTTACCTGTAGAAACCCGAAAAATTACCATTTTTATAGGTTTTACCGCTAATATCGCCCCTCAGGATATTTCCCCGGAGGTGAGAAGTTAGCTCTATACTATATATTGAGGCCTATACTCATATAATAGGGTTACCCACGGTCCCCCCACGGTACCCACGGTTACCCACGGACCAATAGGATTGTCGACGTGTTAACGAGTTAAACGTGGAGAAAATCGGATCAACTGTGTTTTTGTCATAATTTCGTCAAATTGTTTCTGTTTATGGCGCTTCTTTGTCATTTTTGTAAATAAAAACTCACAAATGTAAAAAAACGTCAAATAATATTACCTAGGCGGGAAGGTAGCAAAATACCGAGGACTTTGTTGTTGTTTTTTTTTTTTGCATTTTATCTCAATTTTATGTCAACTCCTTCTTCACATTTTAACCCGGAGATTCGTGATAATACGTTACCGAGGGCTATCGTAGGGTGCCTCATGATTTTTCTGAGGACGAAGTTTTCACGACCGTCAATACTCCTATAGCACTCCTGTATGTTAAAAAAAAGTTAATACTGTAGTAAGAACCGCCAAACCAACCAACCAGATACGAGTGCACCCTAGCGACCAGACAGTGTAACTAGAAGAACCTCCCCAGTTTTAGTTAGTTCTTGTTATGGCGCTCGTTAGGAAGTTTTTGTATGTCGCTAATTTATGATTAATAGAACGGAATTCCCAATCGAATCGTGTTTTTATTCGGATAACCCATTACCACAATACATAGGTATCTCTAATTTCATTTGGAAAATTCCGAGCCTATATGATTTATTCCAATAATTGCTATATCTATATCTAGCGTGCATTTTGATGAGGGTTTTCTTTTTTAGTTCGTAGAACTCCATATTGATGTTGTTTTTGGAAGGGTAATTACTTGTGTTCTACGCTAGATTTGAATTAAGGAAGGGAAGGGAAGGGTAAGGAAGGAAGGAAGGGTAATTACTTTTGTTCTACGCCAGATTAAAATGTGGCGTAGAACGAAAGCAATTACCCTTCCAATAACAACATCAATATATCTAGCGTATTATAATATCTATCATATCATCAAGCGTTTCACCATTCAAAGCATACGAGTATATCGACGGTGAAGACGAGAAACCTCGTATCTCCAAAATCCCAACTTTTCAGGAGAGCAAAAAAACTGTAGTAGGAGATACGAGTTATCTCTTCTTCTTCCTGCTTTCGGTTTACGAGGAACCTCCACAATCGATTTTAAGCGATACGAGGTTTCTCGTCTTCACCATCGATATGTACTATTAACAGGAAATCAGATCCACAATACAGCGGTAAGTAATTATGCAAGTTCAGTATCGTAAAGATTCAGGTGAAAGGACTGAAAACGTTATAGTCTTACTACGAATTGTTCTTATAACGCTTTATTAAACTGGAGCGTTGTCTGTCGAGGTCGTAAATCCACTGAGCCGGAACGTATCTGGTGGTCTTTAGACATCTCTCACTTTGGGAGTCAGATTAGTCGAACTTCTGGTTCCCTGTCGAAGTTTGTCGTGTTGGCGTCCGCTGCGTTTGGAGTTCTTTGCGCTTCCTTTTGCTAAACTTGTTGCGTCCTCGTGCGATAATCAGGATCAATTATTATGGCGTTGAAACGCCGTTCCGCGATGTTCTAACTCGCTGAGTTCTCTTGTGCTCTCGGCCTGCCTCTTTCCGTTGCGCTCTGGTGGGATTGCGGAATGTACCATGATGCCACTTACCATCTTGATTTCTTGTGAGTACGATAAATGATGTTGGATATGACAGTCCTTCACCAAGCAATTAAATGGGTCACTCGTATCTAAGTTTTGCAACAATGATTTTATTATATTTAGCTTTTAGGTTTTGGTATTTAGATACCTTTTGCAATAGGTTCGAAATTTAAAGTTGTACATTTTTGATTATTGTCAGACTTCCACTGAACGTATAAAGTGCGGAAAAGTCGGGGAACTTAGAACAATCGGGAAATTATTTTTAAATCGTTAAAAGCGTGATTGTTTTCTAAAAATAAACGCTGTGTTGCCGGTATTCAACTCAACGTTATACATATTATCTCGTCAGAATTTCCTCCCTGTCCATCAGAAATAATCGACGGTTGAAGTTTTGCTATCTCATTACTGAAGTTCTATTCAGTGAAGCTCATTGCATTAATAAATTATCCTTTCCCACGAGATAGGAATTATTATTTCTACTAGAAAATTGCAAAATCAATCCATTCCTACTATATTCTGACGACCTAATCCTCTAGAACGGAGAGTGAAATTTCACTGGAGGTAAAAAAGTTCCAGTCAAGCCGCATTAGTTGATGAGCGAATTTTCAAAGAATCATTTTGGCTGATTTGGGTGGTAATTCTTATAGGAGATTTTGCGCTGATCCCGAATAGGTATACCATATATTTCTATGTTTAAGTGGGTAATTTACACCAAATACCTCGAAAACGCGGTTTTTGACCCTAAATGTTTTAAAATTTGAACCCTTAGAGCACTCCACAAATTCTGCTCAGCGAAAACTCATCCTTCCTTTTGATATTATTTATTGACACGTTTTCTTTGTTTGATTTTTTTTGGATTGATTCAAGTTTCATGTATAGCCTGGAGTGACATATCATATAAATAATTATCAGGGTGTATCAGGCCCGACTGCCAAAACTTCGATCGATTCTACAGATAATTTCTCACAAAAAGGGTCTCTCGAAGTTTTTGCTTGTTTACTACCGAAGGTAGGAAGCCAAGTATGTATTCGTGCCAGGAATGAAAAAAACAAAGAAAAACAAAAAAAAACAACATAATTTTGACCTTCAAAATCAAAATTTTCCCTTTTATTTTTATTTTTCAGAGCTTTCTGAACTCCAAGATTTTCCTATGAATGACTTATGAATTTCGTAACGATTGGATCAGTACCAGCTATTGCACACGCGCAAACTTGAAATTCTTTGAAATAGGTAAAACTACCAATTTTGCTGAAATGGTTCGTTTACTACTTAGGTACTTAGTTTATTTGGTTTCCTAGTGATGTCTTTTTGAGGCGCCTTTCAGACATTATCAAATCTGGCAATCATCACGTTGAGAGGACAGTGTTTCAGTATTCATTCTCCAAAGGGAACACTAGTGCCTATAATAAATTGATCCCTCGTTATTATTGGTGATGTTAGCGTTTGAGTAAGGAAGTTGTAGCATATAGGTTGTTGATTTTTTTTTTGGGAGCCAGTCGAAAATTTGCCTTTCACAAAAAAATCTCTTCCGTGTCCTATGAAATGTTGTTTTATTGGCATTGCTATGTTGAGATTTATTATATTTGCCGATATTGTTGTTGCCGATATTTATTATGCTTTCTCTTGTTGCTCACCCAATTTTCAACGACGAATTTCATGGTTACATACCTACGCATGTGTTATGGTATAATTCTATTGAGTAACCTACACCAGGTACTCCTTAGAGCATATTGAAGCATTAATTCCTTTACTGTTGTTTGGCGTAATATTGAATTTTGATGTCTGGGCGCTGTTTTCTTCCGATAAAATTGCAAACATCAAGAGTATAACTGAGACCAAGAGCTTTGCAACGGTCACCATTTCGATGATTTTTACAATCCTTTGTTATTTCAATGATAACCCATTTTATAATGCTCATGAAAATTTTTTTCTTTGAAAATGTTGGTATAATAAAAAAAATTCCGTCCATCTTCTGCTCGCTTTTTCTCCAGACTTATTCAATCTGAGTGGATGTACTTTTCTCATTCGATAAATTTTGTCCTCGTTCCCACGGCGCGTCAGGTAATAAATTGTAAAGGGTAGATTAGTTGTTAGTTTTTGTTATGGTTAACTTTTAAAGTGAACTGTTATGTATGGTTTCTTGAAAGGTGTGTTTAGGAAAATCATATGTTGAATGGTACCTGTCCTAATAGTGTCAGAGGTGGGTACGGGAATCCGTGACGTGTTATAGATACCTAATTTTACGAAAACTTCAACAATGATCGGCCGTGTGGAAAAACTAGTGAATATTGGTGAATAATGGTTTTTGGTCTTGATAGGACAATACAAATCTGGACGAATGATTACAAATATTTTGAACGGTTTGTACAAATGTTCCAAGGTCTTCTTGAAAACTGAAATTAACTATGGATACTGATACAGTATAACTGCTCTTCCTTGGATGATTTCAAGTCTGTGTTCGTCAAATCGACAAAAAGAAGTTGTTGGCATTAGTATAACGGGTTTGTAATACCTAGTTATCCCAAAATACGACAACGATCCGACAGGTATTGGTTAGTTGCGGCCTAATCCCTTGAAAAGCTACTAGTTGCGGCACACGTGAAGGGGTGAAGAGGTATTTACAGTATAATAAAAGGTATATAATAATTGATCCACACTTTATCT
>JAEMON010000001.1:79254460-79268665 GCA_030264115.1 Lygus lineolaris | reverse complement strand
TATGTGCCACACCCAACTTGGCAGACGTTTTTTATTATTATTAAGAAAAGTTAAAGTTGGGGGAAGGAGAAATAATACTGGCTTCTTCAAAGGTTCCGTCCGACTTGTTTAGCGATTTATTCGGCCTCATCAGGGACACTAAAAAGAACATACAAGACGGCGCCGTAACAAGGGTTGTAGGTATGAATCTACAAAGGTGGACTTCTTTGTTGTTGCACATTAGGCCGTGGTGCAGCGGAAAAGGGAAGATCGTAGGTTTGGCTAAGTGCCTAAAGGGCGTTTGAAGATAAGCAGATAGTACTGGTACGTATAGAAGTAATTATTATGTTTGGCATAAGTACAATGGATTTAAAAGTGGTGGTACTCAAGAAAAGTGGTTGAAATTCAATGTCTTAAGTACAATCATACCTTGTTGAACATATATTATTTTGTAGTTTAGTAGGCAGTATGTTATCAATTCAAAACAGCGAAACAAAGGGTGCATCGACCTGGTAGGTAGGCACCTAAAAGGTAGTTAAATAGAAGTAAGTGGTTGACGGTTGGCACTAGGTGAGTATACAGATAAATATTTTAGGTACAGTGGATATAATGTTGTAGTACACGGGAAAAGTCCCAGCAATGTCCTCGATGTGTTCGGAAAACGAAAGCTGCCCGTCTTAGCGAACACCCAGGTCCAACACCTTCCACCTCCTCGCAAGCTGGCCATCAAATAAAGAGTAGTCGAAGGCAATTGGCTGCTTGATGCGAGAGAATGAGATGGCCGAGCACTTACACGGATTCAGAAAAACCTTGTTTGGAGAGCAGCAAGATTCAAGCCAGCATATTGCTTGCTGCAGCTCATCGCAATCAGACTGAGAGATATAGCGGAAAATCGTCAAGTCATCGGCAAAGCGCAAACAGCGAGTACCAGGATTAAACGCATTAACTACACTGTTAATAGCTAGCAGGAAGCACAACGGGCCAATATTATTCTTCACCCTCGGCCCTTTCATACGTGTGATTACTATGGCTGGACACAACGCTACAGTTGTGGTTTTTCGTCCCATTCACCGATTAGGCATTACAGACGGTATCTGCTGTTCTCGCCGCCTTGAGTTGGGTGAGGTTCGCCGTACAGAAGCGTGGAAATTTCTAGAAGTTTGATCCATACCTGATGGTAACACCCATCCAAGTAGCCACCAGGCTCGGCGTTGCTTCTTCCGTGAACCGGTCACGCCCTTTGATTTCTGCATACAAGGGGAAGCTCCATATGTACGGAAGAAATAGTTCAACTTCTAAGATAACTTTTCAGGGATATGTACTCGTTATATACATATACGCTCCAAAAAGAATATGTAATAGTAGTAGGGCCGGAATGCCTAGAGAGATTTTCATTAAATTCATATGAGTATGAGTTTGTCTTTTTATTGGTGCAATTGTTATCCAATACCCCCAACCTTTGGAAAAATACATCAGAGTCGTAAGTAGCAGAAAAACCCCGAAAATAGCTAGATTTTATCGTTGTTTTCTGGTACATCTGGCTCCGGGATTTAATGTATTTATTTATCGGTTTGCTTATTGAGTGAGTTGAAAATGAGACTAGAACTGTTAGTGGTTTTTATGTGTGATTGGGAGAACAAAATTGCGATATGGCTAGAAGGGGCAAGAACACGCTTTAATCGACATCTGGCCTGAGTCAAAGCGAAATTTAGATAATTAAAGGAGTGTCTAGAGCTAATGGAGTGTCTAGGGCTCCACCGGGTGCGGAGCTTGAGGACAGTCTCCATACTCATAAGGGATTAATATTAATAAAACATAACTTTCTTCCAGCATTACAGTCTTTGGTATAGTGGATAATACGTTAGACTACTAAGCGTAACGTTCCCAGTTCGAGTCTGCCCGTGTGAGAAATGTTGTTTCTTTCTCTTCAACTACTTTCATTTGGCGATGCGCATCTAGCCCCTGATCTGTATGACCAGAAAAGGGTCGAGACTGCAGACAGCAGTGGTCCTTGTTTGATGTGATGGGAAGAGTGAACAAACTAAACATGGCACTAGATTTCGCTGGAGTAGCGCATCCGCCCCTGGGCCGCATTGTTTTCCTCCATTTTCTTGGAGAGCACTGATCTATATTTCAAAAAGGATTGATGTGGGGCGTTTTTTTGTCTTCTTTGAGATAAGAGCGAAGCGAGCATCCAAGTCACTGGTCTATACAGATCACCGATCTATACCGAATGTCACCGCTGTCTCAACATTCTCGTCTGTACGACTCCTCCGGCCTACTCATTTCTATTGTTGTGGGTCTGCCACGTTTACTAATGTATTGATTGGGGGTCATCCTAGAATCCAGGTCACTGGTCTATATGCTGAGGTAGTATCAATAATTCCATTAAATAGTATAGAGCATGCTATGAATTCGCTTGCGACGGGCCGCACCCGGTCAAGCTCAAGACACTCCTGCCTCAACTCGTCCGACTACTCATCCCATGAACTATAGTAGCTGGAACATTCGAGATAACACTATGTCGCGTCGCCGGTACAGGCCGATCGGCAAAGCCTCACTTGTGTTTGCCGGAAGCCTGCTCGATCCCGAACCTGCACCAAGTCGTTCCAGAAGCCGTGCTGGCCCGCCCTTTGTCGCTCGACTCAATATTGAGTGTTGGCATTCGATTGTACGGAATCTCTGAACGATGTATTTTGTCTCCTGACCCAATCAACCAATCATATCCAAATCATCCAATCATATTTTCAAATATCCAAAAATGTTCAAAATGATAATTTGCGAATTTTAAGGAAAAAAATTTCGGAAACTAACATCTTACTAAAGAGAATTTCCTAAATTACTTTCTGGGACGTGGGTACCCTATGTTTCTGTTGAATATATCTAATGACTGCAGCAGCTGCTAGTAAGGTTCATCGTTGCTTATTTTGAATTGTACTGCCATACAGGCACTCTGCAGCTGCCAATAAACCCCGTCCGGGCACATGAGCCGCCCCACTTGGTCAAAACTCTGAAACACCATCCACCGTGGCTCTTATGAATTTTTCCGAAGAATTCATAAATCATGGTTTAGAGTGCCAATAATGTTTCGCGCTTCAACCGTACTTTTTATAACACGTAGTACGAAACCCTGATGATTTATTGCACATGCTGTATCGTGGATATTTGACCGATCAATTGAACTATCGAGGGTACAAATGTGCGGGAATTATGTGCAGAATACAAAAATGCCTCCTTCAAAAGTAATATTTAAATTTTGCTGATTCTATATTTCTCTGTGCAGGTTAATCAGGCTTATTTCGTAACATGCTTGGTGCTAAATTGTGGGTCAAATGTGTGATATATCCGGAACAAGCGGGTTTCGAATTTTATCCATATTTTCTCCGTGTGAAGAGCACCGTTAAACATGGAATGAGCTATTTTACAGAGTTTTGGAGGTTTTAATCATGTTTGTACCACAATGCGTTCTCATCTACTTAATAGCGTGGACGTGCCGTCCCGAACCATCGATGTAGTAAACACCCTTGGATTGCGGGCTGCTTGAAAGGAAAGCGGTCCGAACCTCAGCCGGCCTTCCTCCACATTTGTGGGGCAAGAAGAGCCCCCTAATACTCCGTATAGGATTCCCTTTATAATGACTGCAAAAACTAACTTGCGGGGATGCGGAAAGCCTTAATTTAAACATTCTTGAACTTTAGGAAGGGTTGATGATTACCTTGAGGGATCACATTCTGGCATATCCGGAAAAATAACCGCCATAAAACGAAAGAGAAATGCGTGGGAAGGTTGATGAAAGACGACACTGTTTTCTTAGGAACACGGACTGCTGTATTAAGTACGAGTGGGTAGGCACATAGTAAAAGTGACTTGAATTAAATGAAACAAAATAATAAATTTACAAACATGCATACCTACATTAACAAACAATTTTTTTAAATCACTATTCTGACTAGAATGATTTCACCAAGGCACCTACTTACTTCTTGACCATGAGAGAAAGAAAACATCTCATTCATTTTATTATGAGTAGTATAAAAGTATAATTTTTTTTTAAAAATAAGTTTAAAAAAATCTCGATTCCTAGTAGAACGGTCTCACAGGTAGGTAGTTCATGGCCACATGAGAGTAAGAGAACATCTCACCTATTTTATTAAAGTAATAATGGAGCCATAATTATTATGAGGTACTAAAGCTTTTCGAATTCTAAACAATAATACACAGTCCTAAAAATCAGGTAATATCAGAAAATATCGATCGTTATGATTATTAAATAATATATTCTAGGTAAGTTTCTGCCGCAAACCATGTTTTCTCGAATTGGCTTACTCCGTTTTTTTCTTAGCAACATGGTGGCGGAAATTCTATTGAAAATTTTCCATTCATATTTAGTAACCTTGCAATGTGTATTCTATCATTATATGGATCATATTTGTGCATCCTGAACAATAAGTTCTTGAAATACTAACGAGCGTTTCTCATTATCGTGTCATCACTCAAGGAGGTATTACTACTTACGTCCTTGATGAAGTTGTATATAAATTTCGTGATTTTGAAAACGTCTTTTGACGGCCTGAGAGGACCACCTTGTGAAACGAAATCAGTGAACTGAGTGTGAGTCCGTTTCATCGGCAAATATAAGTTTAATATAAGTTTAATCAAAATCGGATCAGCGGTATCTACAGCTCATGAGCAAAACTTAAAATCCTTGCAACACGTATAACTTTAACACTTTTCATCCGACTTTTATGAAATTTTCAGGGATTACGCGGGTTATCCCCTAGATGGTCCCCTATGAAATTCATTACCAGCCGACCGACGGTAGCCTCTGCGCATGCGTAAACGTGAAATCCTCGAAACATCAATTTCTCGGGACCTAATGGTCCGATTTCGATCAAACTTGGAGGGTAGTTGAAGATCAAAGGTTACATGATACCCTACAAGTTGCATGGAGATCGGATCAACGGTATCAACTGCGCATGCGCAAAACTTGAAATCCTCGCAATATCAATTTCTCGCGACTTGAAGGTCCGATTTCGCTCAAATTTGGATGAAAGTTGAGGATCGGAGATTCGATAATGCCCTATGTGTTTCATCAAGATCGGATCAGTGGTGCCCACTGCGCATGCGCAAACGTGAAGCTCTCATAACTTCGACAATTTTCATCCGATTTCGATGGAATTTTCAAGGATTGTGCAGGTACTAATAATCCCTTTGACGATATATTAATATATATATATGTTATATATATATACAAGCATGTTATGGATACGAGGAAGCTATGTGCCACACCCAACTTGGCAGACGTTTTTTTACTAAAAGCCCTCTTTCATCAATAGCTGGTCCCTTAGTTTTCTGATAGTCTTGATATTACTTAGATAACCGACATTGCAGCACACGTTTTCCTTCAATGCTGGAGGATGGGTTGGTTGTCGATTTTCAAGTTTGTCAAAAAATACTCTTCAGCTTCAGAAAGCATTCTATAATCGAAATCCTTATTCGCTAGCTTTACTGGACCCTTCAGATTACGTCCCCTTGGATCCCGGCTATTCATGAAGTCAAACATACGATCGAAGCTCTTCTAGAATTGGCAGGAAAGGAAGGTCCTCAGCCAGCAATCCAGGTTACATCGATGTCCCGAACTCGATACCCGGCGGCATGGCACTGCGTGGACGCGACGCAGCAGAAGGTCAGGGTTAGGGTTCGATAACTTCTTCTCCCGGCGCTGGACTGGTCATAAACTCATAAACCACCTTTTGAAAGAAGTTTACCTCAAGAATAAGAGCCATTAGAAAAGTTCAACTGTCGTCTCGGTTGGATTTCAAGAGTTGTTTCTGAAGAAGGGGTTCTAGTTTTCCCGTTCTTCGAGGAGTTCCGCCCGAGTTCACATTGTCGGTTCTCTCAATTTGAACCAATTGGTTCGTTTCTGCGGAGACCGAGAAGATTCAAACGTCACCAAGAACCCTGACAAGTTATGTAAAAGGGGTGACTAGGTACCCTGTGGGTAGTACCCTAACCCCAATAAATACCCAAATCGCAAATAAAATGGATGAGTCTGTAAACCAGACCTACTGTTTTGCAGTGAAGTACGTGTCTGACAGTAGGTTCTTGGTAAGATGAGATCACTATGATAAGTGATAACTATTGAAAGCTCGAAGGACAACCTCAGTAATGAGGGAAATAGAGGTAGATAAAATGATTTACCTATGACCTTGGATAGAAGAGGTAGGTATGTCGTATGTGTTATTTTTAGTTGATGAAGCATCAGCGTTCATGCAGTTTATTGTAGGAATAAGGAGGTACAAGAAGGAGTGCTCAAAGTGGTTCACGTGTTGGAATACGTATAACTGTGATATATTTTATCCTTATTGGCTACTCAAATGATACTTTGAATTAGGGATCTGCAGTAAGTTGTAGTGCTGTAGCCAGTTCAGGGGGGTTTTGAGACGTCTAGGTCCTACGGTCCAGAGGCAGCTCCAGTGGTTCAGTGGCGAATAGAGGGTAGCCGAATCCATGATGAAGTTGTAGGCAGGCCTCCAACACGTTCCAATGGTGGATATCCGTGAGGT
Organism: Lygus lineolaris; assembly: GCA_030264115.1. Taxonomy (NCBI): domain Eukaryota; kingdom Metazoa; phylum Arthropoda; class Insecta; order Hemiptera; family Miridae; genus Lygus; species Lygus lineolaris. The sequence goes on along the minus strand of JAEMON010000001.1, from coordinate 79,262,120 downwards.
GTATTTCCAGAGGGGTGCTATAATTGGTGAGGACTAACTTCACATATCGTCGCTTAAGAAGCAACACCCCCTATGAACCAAATCCCAATTTTTCAGGAGGAGGAAAAAACTTAATCCAGTTTTTGATCACCTGTCCCTTTGTTTCCCGTTATTCAGTCACTTCTTGCCTTCCGGTTGTCGTCAATATTGAAAAATAGTATTAATTAAAGAAAATAGGGCATTTTGGTTGATACGGGGTGTTGTCCGAATAGGCCATTGAAGTCGATGGGGTGTTATGTTTTTCGAGTATTTCTCGATTTTGTAGTCTAGTAGAAGCAATTTTGAGCTAACAAGTTGATGCTACGCGAGAAGTCGAATAAGAATCAGTCACAACCTAATTTTCGTGAAAATGGTCGATAGGGTGTGTTGCTTCTTAAGCGACGATATTAAACTTCCGACGATATAACTTGCGACGATATAAGCCAAGTCACAAAGGAAAGGCGAAAATGCAATGGCACACCGCAGTCTCTTCGTATCCAACGGGCTCAACAGAGAAAACTGGGTAGAACTGTATTTGGATGGTTCTCAATGGATCTCCTGGATGGATGGACTTGGATGGTTGGATGGTGGCTTGATTCACTTGGAAAATACTTTCTTAGAAACATGGGGTATTTTCTGCCTCAACTGCTTTTTCAGGGGAATCACAGGGTTACCAAAGTGGGTTACCAATGATGTTGTAGATCGTTATAGAAGAAACATTATCATATTCAGTAGTATAAATAATTATTATAAGAATAAAAAGATAGACTAACACCTAGAAATCCAAGCCAATCTAAATATACGGATATTAGAACTGCTCATAGCATCCATGGTGTAAGCAGAAGGAAGTTACCTAGAGTGCAGTAAACCTACTTTGTGGCGATAAGAGATACCACTCAACAGGTAGTGTTTTTTGTAATAAGAATGCTGAATGCTCAGTTAGAACAAAGAGGCGAGAGATGCGTAGTGCGGAGAGTTTTTGTGGTGGTTTGTGCCGAAAAACGGGGAATTATTAGGTAATTGTGGAACGAAAAGTAGTGGTGACAGGTTTCGGAGCTGGATTGATAGTGGAAATGAGCGATTATGGGGGAGCGAGGTTGGGAATGATTACTCAGTAAGTTCAAACGGAATCAATAAAATGATATTATTACTAAACTACTCGAAGTATGAATGTGGTTCAACGGGTCGTGAAAGACAAAATATAAATTTCTTAAACTTTCTTATTTACGGTAGAAACTTCGTGACTGGGCGTATCAAAACACTGATTCGGTGGGCTCAAACCAGTGAGAAAACAAGAGATGACAGTTTAATTCGATAGTTTATCGAAGAGCGTTCTCTGATGTGACAACCCATTGCCGCTGGCGATATCCTCGACTTTCATCCGATGCCAAGCCAAATACATAAGTCATTTCAGTTCATAGTTTTGTAGGTTTGAAAACCGAGCGATCTGTCAACAGTGTAGGTGATTTTATGGAGGGAACGGCGTCGGCGCAGTGGGACGTTTGACAACCCAAGTCAAGTTCAAATAGTTGCTGCTAGCTCTACGTATAGTGAAAGTCACTCCTAATGCGCTCCTTTACATAAAATCACCCAAAGGCCCAATTACACCTACCGAGTGCTCGGCCGAGACAGTGCACTCGGCCGAGCAAATCCCAGTGTAATCAGCCGAGACAGTACTCGGCCTAGTGATGGGCGAGTGGTTTTGGCCGAGACAGTGGATAGAAGAGGGTTCTATTTTCTCGGCCGAGTAGGGACCTCCCACCACTCATCCACTCCCTCGGGACCCACTCTCTCCCCTACTCGGCTAGTGTAATCAGCCAAGCTAGGCAAAACGGTGTCTGCTTTTGAAATTTTAGGAGGAATTGCTTCAAGTAAAACATCAAACTGCTGTTTTTCCATTCTCAAGAAGGATCTAAAATCTTTGAGGTATTGACGTTCAAATTCATTCAACACACTTGCTGTTCCTCCCTTCGTGTCTCTCCTCATTAGCCATGGTCTTACCCACACTCTTTTTCCTCCACTGAGTACATTCTGTTCAATTTCATCCAAAATTGCAAGTATGAGTAAATTACGATAGCCTTTGGAAACTTTTTTCATCACTCTTTTTCTACGAGTACGACGTGGTGCCATGTCGACAGACTACACTTTGCACTACTGTCTCGTCAATACCCGGCTCAAATAATGTAATCACCAACTCGCCCCCTCGAGTAGCTCGGCCGAGTACTCGGCCGAGCCACTCGGTAGGTGTAATTGGGCCTTAATTCCTCTTCTGTCCGGCGCTTATGCCGCAACAGTCAGCTAGTCGCTGGATTTGGAGAATAAAAATCTGCAACAATGTAGTTGATTGTCCGAATCAACACCCGAAACTTGTGACGTCCTTTTTTATTTTTCTTTGAGGTTTGTTCCAACTTACTGTGCAGTTTGAACATGAACGAATTTTGAATGCGCGGAACCCTCTGCGCACAATGTGCGTTTTTTTTCGAATTTTGTCTGATCCATCTGGTTTTGTGTGCAACTGATAAGAACTTGAATTCTGTTCCAACTGACTGTGCAGATCGAACATAAACGCACATTCTCGCCCATGCGAAGGAGGATGGGCGAACTGAACACAGGGAAACCGCCTGCAACCTCCCTACTTTTGGTGCAAAGAGCGGAGGGTGCGCTCACGGCCAATCTTCTCCTCTTTCCATGCCTTTTTCGAGACCGAAGTTTTCACACTCCGAAAAAGTTTTCCCGTTAGCGGACAGCACATTTTTCCAAGTTCCAACTGAAATGTGCAATTCGAACCGAATGTTCGATTATGTTCAATCCGCACACTTTGACCTTGACTGTTCGAACATAAACGTACATTGTTCAACTTGCACATTTTCATTTGGAACAAAACTTTAGCCAAACGAAATTTTAAGCAGAAAATTGGCTCCCATAGGTTTTTGAGGGCGCTGAACTTGCTGTTGCGATCAATAAATAATATTCCCGGCCCAGGAAGTGTGAATTCTGCCATCAATTGCCGTTCAATGTGGTGATATCGTTCTATAAAATAAATACATTGTTGGCCAACATTTTCATATTTTTCTGTGGTGATTATTTTATCCTTGATTTTATCTTTCCTGGTTTCTGATACGCTAATCGAAAATTATGTACACGTTTTGGGAAAGAAATTAGTTTTAGGTGCCTACGTTGTTTTTACAAATAATATCACATATTTCACTTTTTTTACCTTCGAAAAAATGGTAACTTAACATTTCTGTAATTTTTTCCCGTTATTTTTCAATTCTATAGACTTTACCTAAATGAAGAAAACAATAAGTTGAATTCGAAAAAAAATTGCTTCTCTGAGTTTCGAAGGTGATAATTGAACCATTTCTCTTCAGATACGAAAGGCTAATATAATGTCATTGATCTTCTGGTTCAATGCCTAATGCTATTTCGGTGTTATCTTTTACCTCCGAATTCCCATATACTCTTTTGCTGGCCAGTCCCCTTTGCGTTCTTGGCCAATGTTATCCGTTTGGAGTATCTTTGAGTTTTTTCGTTGATAATAAAGATAATCTTCAATTATTTACAGTCTTGAATAGGTAGACGAGGTAATTTGATTTACCAGCTACATTACTACCTATCAGGGTTGGCACAGTTGTAAAAATGCGTTTAAAACATTTTTTTATAAATACAATTTGGAAAATATAAGTGTTTTAACGGTGTTGAAAATCAAAACAGCAGTTCTAGAAGTTGTTTTGAACAATCTATTCGGACTCCTATGATGAGAGGACCGGCCAAAAACTTGGTAATTTTCACATTATCTGATTTTTTGAAGGAAAAAGTTGTTTTTTATCCCTGCCAAATGCCAATTGTGTAACCTACCGTTCGGTATACCAAATCCTACATGAGCTTCAATTAAAGAGAGTAAACAATTTATTAAGGGGAAAAACTTATCTATGATTCAAATGGAGTCCCTCCTACACATCAAAATTCAGTAATCGCTTTGTTGAATTTCTACGCGGTTTGTATGATGCGGGATATGCGAAGCTCGCCAAACAATTTCTGTGTTATTTCAGGCGCAATCTGACTTAAGAAACGATCTAAAAAATCCAAAGTTAATAATAATAATAATTAATGAATTATCAGATAGAGAGTAAGTTCGAGAGAAGGACATTTTCGCGCACTATCAGTGGTCAACTGGAGAGTTGTGAAAAGTTTAGGGAAATTCTGAAAATTTCTAGATAGTGAACCTCTCTTCGGATTTCCTTATTCACATGAATGGAACTTCGTTCGTCTCCCCTTGCGCCTTCAGGGCCACCTGTTGGTCGTACAGTGCCCCAGGTGGTCTCATTCTATCCTATAGAACTGAGTGCACTGAAGTCACTCCGTATAGTTAGTAACATATCGCAGTAAGAGAAATACCATCAAGTCGAGAAACTGGACGTTTCGTGAAATTAAGATAATAGCAAAGAAATTCAGAATGAATAAAATCACATTTCAACGATAATATATTACGAGAGGCAAATAGATAATCAAAGTTATTAGCGTTTTAGGCAGGAGATGTGACGAAGTTTTCATGCTGGGTGTTCTTGTCGACCATGATAGGTACGCCAGAGACATATCGGATTTTAAGGTTTTGTTCCCTGATCTCAATCCTCAAAACTGAGATCTTTTAAGAACTTGCGTTGAGCGGAAGTTCTGTCTGATGAGGCTGATAGCTGCCAAGTATTAGAGGAGCGGTTTGTAGCGAGCAAATTCTCTTCAATGGAATAATTTTTGGAAGAGACGACAACTGCTTTCTTTCGTCCAGTCTACCAATTCGTGACACATTCACAAGCTGCGAAAACTCTGGTTTTAGTTTTTCAAGGGACGTTTTGATTGTGGAGAGATCTTCCTCTGCTGTCGCCGAAGTATCACGCAGGTTTCCATCCAATTTCTCCAGAACACTTCTGCAGAACGTTCTCAAAACGCTATCTGCCACCGGCTTTCAAATGAAGCCGAATGGTTACAGGTCAGGGCTGTAAGGAGCCCTAACCACCCGAAATTCGTCTTAAATGCTCTGTTCTTCCCTTGATGACCTTTCTTTACCACCAAGTCCTGTCCTATCACCAAGCTACTTCCATTTGGAAGCACCTTTCTGCAGTCTTTTTTCGAAAATTGTATTAATAAACTATCTGTACGATGTAAGAATTCATAGCGAAGGGCTAAAGCATTTTTCTTTTTGAATGTGAAGTACATGTCTATAAGAAAAGGCCCGTTTAAATTTCAATCACTTTCGTATATGCCATCAGTTTCAAGTGGAAATAAAAAACACGTTGCGAGAAAAGTTGCTTACAATACATTTGTCTACGTCAAAGTCTTTAATCCCCTCTCAAAATGTTGTAGCTCAAGTTTCACGGTAAATACGGGGGAAACGAAAATGAAAAAAAAAATAAAGAAAATCACGCGGCCTACCGCCTTCTTTCAAAACTACAATTCAAAGAAAGATCACTAAAATAAAATGCTGTTGTATAACTTTTCTACATAGTTCCCCCTCCATTGCTATGGATTTTTCCCATCGTACAGTTAGTTTTTTCATACCATTTTCGTTAAAATAACTAAAGACGGATCTCCATCCAATTGTGCCTTGAACATCTACTCATCGTATACCTACAGAGTATCTAATCATCGTTCTCAACATGCGTTCTTCCGAATGGATATACTCGTAGCCTGATGATATGACTGGGCCGTAAGGAGGCTGATCAGTGATCAAGGGCAGTCCAGTGCATTTCAGACAATTTTCGGGTGGATAGGGCTGCGGTATTCTCACAGTTCTGACTTGTAACCATCCCATTTGAACGCGCGTGGCAGATAGCGATTTGAGAACGATCTGCAGAAGTATTCTTGCGCTCGACCTATGTCAAGTTTTTTTTTTTTTGGTATGAAAAACTATCTACTTATATGATGAGGAAAAATACGTTGCGAGGGAAAAAAAACTAAGATGTATACATTTTTGATGCCTCAATGCCCGTTTATATTTGAATGACCCTTGTACCTTTGAATATATACTTGTACAGTTTGACTTTGACGTGTATACTCACTTTAATGTACACTGAACAATATCTAGTGCTACAATCCAAAGTTCATCATTGAAATAAATTACTGGAAAAGAAGGCGGAAAAAGGTTTTTATTATTTTCCTCGAAATGTTGCTCGCCAGTTATGTTTAATCAAGATCACAACTGAGGTGTTCTGTCGCCGTAAATGTTGAATAAAGTTTTCTTTTCTGTTGCAGCATTGAGCGGGACCGCCTGAGAGAACGGGAGAGGCAGGCGAGGGCGCAAATGTCCAGTGAGAGGGAGGATCCACCGGGTGGCGCCCCCCTCTTCGGAGCCCCTGTCAGGGTAAGTAATCTAGATTATGCTTCAATGGGCGACAGACGTGATTTTTCGTCAACATTTTCATCAAAAGTTTCCCACCCTGTAATTACGGATACCGATGCCAAAAACATGTTTGAAGTTGCTGGGCATCGGTTTTTTACTTTAAATACTTAAAGAGAATGGAAGTGACCGTATTTGTCTCCGGAAAACAACCCCTATTTCGACCCACCGTGATGCGGCCGAGTTTGCATGGATGGATATGGTTTGAGTTATTAAAATTCATCCATTTATACTTTCGTATTTACAGTAAATTTACGTAGTATCTATGGCGTGTGTTTTGTTATTGTTGCTGATGGCATCACCATATGGTAATAAGACACACTTTAAAACGTCAAAATTTTAAGCAGCTGTTAAGTTTCTAATGTTTCTGCCTTGAACAAATCGGATTTCGGAGTTTAAACATTTGAGCAGGTTTTTTTTTGAGGTGCTAAATCCGAATCTGAGGTCGGAAATTCAGATTCTGACCCACGTCTGTACCCCGTTGTTATGACGAATCAAGATATACCAGAGAGATATCATTATGGTTTGACCGAGGGTGGTTATCTTGTTACCTTCATAGTGGGGCTTGTGTACGATTCTCCTTCGAAAAATTCAGTCAACTCTTCAATATTGATCAATTTCATTAATAAGTAGGTACGTATAAACTCATCTAGAAATAAATTTAAGAGCAAATTCGATCAAGCAATGTAATTAGGGGGAACATACAAATTTGTTACGTCCCTACAAGTTATTAACTTTCGAATATTTTGTTTTCCAATTTCAAACGATTTTTGACCTAGAAAAAACCCGACCAGAATGGGCTATTTTTATAGGACCATTTTGAGCTGATTCAGAATCTACCGAATATGGTTGTAAATTTCCCTTCAAAAACCCCGAAAACAGAAATTTTTATCCTTCAAAATTACTTGTTTGACACCTGAGAATGATTATTCCTGAGAATGCTCCAATATTGCTCACCTATTAATCATCCTTTCTTTCAATTTTATTGACATTTCGACGCACTTTTTGATTTAGATATTGAAATTACTGATTCACTAAACGTTGATATTAATTTAAAATTTAAGAAACACAACTAGAGAACTGCGGTTGGTCTCATTCGATGCAGAATTTAATTTCCTACAACGTTCATTCCGAGGGATTTCTTGATTGGGGGTTATAGATCTAAAATGAAGTTCGAAAATGAAAAAATAAAATTCCAGTCATGCAGCATGAGTTGATTATCAAAATCTCAAAGAATAATTTTGCTTC
>JAEMON010000001.1:79236169-79253275 GCA_030264115.1 Lygus lineolaris | reverse complement strand
GGAACTACTCGACCAATGCTGGTGGAATTTTCAAAGATTGAGATAGCCCCTACTCAGTTTCCTGTTAATTTAATAGCCATCAAACCATTAGTATCGTGTGCACATGTGCTAACGTAAATTTCCTGAAACTACGAGATCTCTGTTCCTAATGACGGATTTCGCTCAATTTCGAAGGGTAGTTGTGGGCTGACTCCAAGACAGTTACCTATGAATTTCGCCCAATTGGATAAGTATGGCTACTGCGCTTGCGCAAACTTGAAATTTATTGTCATAGGCTAACTCCGAAACTATTTTACCAATTTCGTTGAAATGTTCACTAACTGAGTCTATACGTCCATGTTACAAAAGTGAGGAAGCTATACTGCCCACCCAACTTGGCAGACGTTTTTTTAACTGATTGGGCGGGTGATTCTGATTGGCAATTTACCTCTGTTGACCCTTAATGTTCAAAATTTGATCTTTAAAAGTACTCCAAAAACTCTGGCCAACGAACTCATCCATTCTCTCCATATTGTTTAAATTTTGAATTTTTTTGGATTTTTTAGATCGATCCTAGGGTCAGATATCGCGTGGAGAGACATAAATTTAAATATATATATGGAAAATTTTTAACTATCAGGCATCGTTTTAGGATGGTCTGAAACGTGTTTCCATGAAGACAATTTCTTAAATTTTGCACACTAAATGAAGTGCACACTGAAAATTCACTAAATGAAGAATTGATTAGAATAAGGCCATTTTACTCACCTTCAGTTTATTGGACCTATTAGTAGTAGGTTATTAATTTCTCATTGATTCATGCTGCAGCCCGTGGAGCAGGGCGCTGATTATTCGGACAGGTTGTTCTGCCTCAAATGCTCACTTATCGTTGGAAATTTAAGAGACCGTTCATCATCATGGAAGTCCATTCACCTTGAACCACTGAAATTCCTACCTACCCTCGTAATCGTCGTAGATTGATGAAGGTTTTGTTGAATAGCTCTGACGTAGCGAGGAGGTTTTCGGTTGAAAAGGACGAGCCTTCCACCGAATTTAAGGTGTTTCCTCGGGGGCGGTAGATAGGAGGCGGAATCCCAGTTCGAAGCACCCCCACTCACCCTCAACTCACCCCTAACAGACTTCCCCTCTCCACCACAGGGAGTTTTGTGGGCGTTATGGGGTTCACGACATTCACTGTTTCCCAGTTTCCAGCCTCTGTAAATTTAACCGAGATCTCGCGGGTGGATTATTTACTGACTCGAACCTCAAGAGTACTCTTGATAAACCACGTTGGATGAAATTACAAGTCTTCCCTGAATTATGAAATGATTATACACAATATTGTTATTTCGACCCTTAACGCGACACGTGCTTCTCAATTAACCGTGGAGTGTGGCAGACTCCTGCATTAACCAATTTCAATGCTCAATTTTATTCAAATAATTTCTAGGGACCGATGTTCTGTCGTGTGCACTAACAGTTTAAAATCAAATCAAATCTTTATTGTCATCAGACCATATGCCTATACAATATTAGTACAACCCATATTACAATTGGATCAATAGGTATATACAATGGGGAATGATCGTGTATGAGAAAATCGAATTTTTTCCACTCTTCTATTGTTAATAGGAATAAAATAACACTGTTAATACAAAGAAAAAAATAGTTGATCGTTCTGGTGTGGCGAAAATTCGGAATAAAACCTCAGCAGTTTGAAAAACAGGCGCCATTCCGACGGCCCTTGAGCCACCCGGTAACACGTCACACTAAAAGAACAACTGGAAGAGAATGTGCAGAGATCACACAGGGAGCAGTGAAAACATAATTTAGTTAAATAATTGATTATTATTAATTAATTAATAATTAATTCAATCAATTATCTAATTAAGTTAATTATATTCTCACTAATCTGGGGCTAAAACAGTGTTGTTTTTGTTTGGTTGACAGGCCTTCACGGATTTTGGCCAATGACAGACGACACCCGTTACAACGTAACTTTCCCGCCATATTACAAAAATGAAAAATTTAATAAATTTTCTAAAATTACAGATACATTATTTTTGCTCTACGGCTTCAATATTGTTTCTTTTAAGCCATTACTTTACAGAAAAAAAAAATAAAAAAAATTGATGATAATTCCCCATTACAAGATTACTATTTCTAAAAAACTTCAAAACAAATCTACAAATACCAGCAATTGGAAAGCAAAATTTCGAACTCTGATGTAAGACCCGAAGTACCTGAAAATCATTAAAAGCTCCTGCATACTCCCTCCTCTCAGAATTACATTAACCAAAGTCTCCTCCGCCAGCCTTTTATTCCCTAAATACTTAACTCTATAAACCGACAATCGTGGACCCTCACATACCACACGGCATAACGTCTCCGGTGTTCTCATGATAGAATACAAGGGGTAGTTTGGTCCACCTTTAGAGTAAGTTATTTGCCTAAACAAAGTGACAAACGCTTTATATTACTCGATCTCAATTGTGCCTGCAATATTTTTTGTATGATAGTTCATTCGAATTCTAGGTAGGCCTTTGGTTGAAATACCTTTGAAGTCAAACGCATATATTTTTTTCTGTAAGAAGAATTTAATATACATTCATAGTCTTCGTATTTCAACCTAGTTACATAATTTTGATCAATCATTGCACGCTCTGGATCGTGTACTAATAGTAATGTAGTACAAACATGGTAACAGGCGTATGATATGACAAAAAGTTAGTAGGTACCTTCACGTAATTATTTGAAGGAAGACTAGACAAAAAAATAGATCGTACCGTGACACCTGCATGCTTCTCTATACTCAGCCAGGGGACACAATGAGTATGTCAGACTCACACTGCAAAAACACCATTGGTCTCCCACATTCTCCAGGTACCGCGACGACACCATGAGCTGGGACTCACAAGATTTTACAGAATGGGAATTTGACTTGAAATAGGCCGACTTAGCCACAAGCTTCCAGCGGTACTGAGTGGTGGACCAAAATGGGTGCGAATTTCCACTAACACACGCAGATACAGCCAATATGACGAATTGAAAATTCCTTGGGAGTCTCTCAGACACATGTGTCACATTTTGGGTTAAACATCCCATTATAAACCTTCGTAACCAGTTGTTAGAACATCATCTGTTCGGTTAATTCATGGATTAAAAATATACTTGGTCTGATTGCTATGACTGATGATTCATGCGTTTTCAAACCCAAAATTAAGCAAGTAATTCAAGCTGCAGGTATTTGTGCGAGTGAAAACACTGCATTATCACACTTTGCGATTCATAGTCGAGTTATGGTTTTTCTTCCGTTCAATCGTTAGGCCCTTGTGGGGAGCGAACAGTTGGTCGTGCAGGAAAGCCAACGTTGGGGGCACAACCAATGAGAATAGCATTAACTATTCTCACATGTGAGAATTCTATTTGTGAATTCCATTCTCTCTGGTAACCAACCTACGTACCGCGAAAAATTGGAACGGTTAGACGAACAGTGTTCCGGGTGGTCTGGGTGGAGTTTTGTTTTCTTCCAACCTAGACCGAGAACGTAAAGAAGTCTTTACGTTCTTTAAGTCTTTACATACCGAGGATGTCCAAAAAACGGAGTTATTACCCCATTTGTGAAGGGATGCGGGTGCCACACATTGGGCTTTTCATCAGTCTATTTTCAATGGAATGTAGTACATAGGTACAAGAATAATTTTTAAAAAAATATTATGTATATGGGGATTATTTCGTTTCTTTACCCTGTTCAAACAATGTATTTTCGTATTTCATTTTTCGCTTCGTCGAACGTCCGCCGATTGTTGAGGTCAGACAGGGAAGGTGTGCCTTTTCGATATATATTGATAAAAAGAAAAGAAGTATTAACTGGCAGCACAATGGTCGCGTCGAGGTAGGAAGTGGCTAGTTGTCGGGCGATTGTCCGTCAATGTTGTCCAACCAGGCTCCACATTAATACAAAGTTAAGCACTCAGATTCACAAACAGCGTATGTAATAGAATGATGTGCTTGATCACTGTTATGTTGGTATCCACGATCTAACTCATTTTTAAACGGATTTTATACGTATTATCATGACACGTATGATCATGGTATCATTGATGCTAAGAAGCGTATCATTTTAACAAGATGTTTGAAATTAGTAAGCCATTGTTGGATTGGAAACATGAAAGTAACGGTATGTTCTCCAGTCAATGCTTTGTACGGCAACACACTGACCCTCATCGTTTCCTAAGGCATTTAAGAAAAAGAAAACGATATTTGTATGGTAAGACTTGAGCTGGCTTGGCTATTCTTGAGTTGGTGCCCAATTTTGAGCTCGGTTGCGTAAAATGACAACAGGTTTGTCCCAGTGTCCTGAGAACACGTTTTTAGTCAGACTTTACCCCTGGATTGTGTTCCAACGGCGTCGAGTTTATAATTGAGTTATTAATTTTCGTAACCCAATCGATGGTGGGTTATGAAAAATAACTCAAATAACCTGGCGTAACCATCCAGAAAAATCATTATTCGCGTGTCCTTAGCGTCAAAAAGATCTATAACCTCTAAACGTGCGATTGTTAGCATTATAGTAGTCGTTTTTTTTTGCACTAACCGTCGACGTAACCCGCTAGTGCGTTCCAGCGATCAAGTTTTGTTGGGTTAATAACTCGTAATTTATCCCCCCCCACCCTTTTGGGTTCTTGAAAATAACTCAGCTCTACTCAACCAGTTATGATCCGCTGGAACAAACCTCAATCAATCAATTCGCCGTCCGAACACAAACAAAATGACGAATCAAGTATGAAATATGTCTCATCGGTAGATCACAATCATCCGGTGATGACGATTATCAAACTCGCAAACTTCACAGACTGCTGTATACTACCCTCGAAATAGACCCGTGATATCCACTCAGATGAATTATTACATAATTTATTTACTAAAAATAACTGATAAAGTACACTATTCGTGCACCCATTCGTACAGATTGCACTTAAATTCAGTGACGATCGTAATTAGAGTGACACAATCCTTCGTACTTTGAACTGATTGCTTTGTAATCTCTCGTCATTGTCAATAACCCAATTCGATTCGATGAGAATGAAACAATGACGCTGTTACGATGAGCTTAACGTTTGACAGGAGTAGAATGAAACTTTTAATGGGCAATTATCATATGAGTGTTATACTAATGCTACCTAATAAGTATTGGATTTCAAATTATATGCCTCTACTTCCGAGAAAAATTGAGAAATAAGTTTCGTTTAGGAAATAATAGATCCTATAGACCCTAATATTAGCCGACCCGGCTGTCCTCAGGCAATCACAGTGCACTTACCGCACTACGTCTTCATAGTTTTTTTGTTTACTTTTTGTCTGTTTTTTATGAAATCCCGATTTTTCAAAAATGTCTGTCAAAAATTAGGGGATGCATAAATTCTCATCCCACGTTATTTTCGCTATACATATTCATATTTGTTGTCAAACTTTTGGGATAAAATAAATTCACAAACCGTGGAATGGCAATGGGAATCACAGTCGGAATGGATTGTTTAAAGTAACTCTTGTTATTGGAATAGTGTCCATCCGAGCTCTAGTTACTTGATCGACAATATATATTCTCCTTAGACCTACATTATGATAGCTTCAGCTACGGAGAGATCAATAGATAGTCTCCACCGGATCCATTCCAATTTTGGCGTTACATTAGTTCGACAAAGATCTGCTTGGTGCTGGCCTCACTTAATTACATAGTCCGGATCCTCTCATTCCTTTTCTACCGTAGAGGTTTTTACAAGATGATTTCTATTCCTTCCGGTCCTGAACCTTCTCGGACGCCGCCTGCCAAGTGCATCGACCGTGATTGAGTGAGGTTCTTGCAATGTCAGCACAGGTGATTCGTCTTTAGCCTCTTGGTCTAGATCCCTCACTTCTGGCTTCCAGTACCATTCGAGGTTATCTGGCTTCAGGCATCCTTCGAACGTGCCCAAACCATGACAATTGATGGCGCTTTATACTCTACTATTCAGGGGTTCCAAGTTGAGAGACGATCGGATGGTGGTGTGCCTTGTTCGGTCCCGTCTTGTAGCTTCCACCACCCGTGTCAGATACCTCATTTCCGCAGCCTGGAGCTGGCTCTCAGTTTTGGAAGTAGTGACCCATAATTCGCAGGAGTGTGTGAGGATGGGGACGTAGGTCGACTTGAAGACAGTCAGTTTCCTCCCTTTTGCTAAGGAATTTGCTGTTGTCAGCTTGGTACATTCTACCAACAGCAGCAATCCTTGCATTTATTTCTTTGGTAAGCTTCCCTTCCTCGCCTATTATGACCCACAGGTATTTAAATTCGCTGACCTGGTCAAGAATCCGCCCTTTAGCTCTTATTTCTATTTGGCTGCTATTATGACCTACAGGTATTTAAATTCGCTGACCTGGTCAAGAATCCGCCCTTTAGCTCTTATTTCTATTTGGCTGCTTGTTTCCGTTCTTTCTAGACCAACCCACATACTCCTCCTTTCCAGTTCTATGATGATCATGTTGAGGTTGTGCATAACTTCTTGGTGTTGACCAAGGAACTTTAGGTGACTTAGTTACATCTCCCTGGTGTTGGCCGGCTATCGCTCGTATGCCGGCTCGGACCCACCCACTCTCTTCAAACAAACCCAGCGTGGGACTTAGTTTACCCGCGTTCTGTCATATTTTGTCTATGATGGATGGTTATCTATCCCAAACATAAACAGAGATGTATCGGAAGCAACACAAGTTATTGCCTTTTCTGCTCCCATTTCAAAAGTCATTGGTCATTACGAGTATAAGCCTCCTTGCTGAGCCTCCTCTTTCGTTGTCATCCCGGTGTAAGCCCAGAGTTCTATATGTATAATATACAATCTATTTTCTTCCTTCCTCCTCCAACGAAGCTCTTGCCTGCGTGCAAGTGTACGAGAGCTAGACGTCAAATATACGATATTAGAGAAACAGGCTGCTCCACTCGCACATTGGCATTATCCAACTGAAAATGTGAAACTTCTATCTTCACTCTCATCATAATTATTATGAATGAAGACGATGAGCGACCGAATTTGTAGGACTGTTTACTGAGCTTCCGGAGAACGCGTTGCCAGCCGCTTCTACTTGTAGTTGGTCTACAGCCCAGCGCCTCACGTTAAGGAGGTTGATGAGTGAGTCGAGTGGACGGCAGAAGAAAACCCGGGAAAGGCGAGTGATCTGGGGTGGGATTCCATACTCTTGGATTTTGTTGCCAACTGTCATAAATTACTGTCACGACGCCACGTGACAGGCACACTGCCATTATATTATAATCGCCGCCAAAATGTCAACTGCATTTCTTGGGGTCTGACGAGTCTATCCTCGAATTTTCGAGTCCTATCCGGATAATAGCTCGGATAATCCGTATTAGAGACAGATAGGTTTTTCTTCTTTTTTTAAAATGTACCTTTAGATTATGAGAATTGTGGTTTATCTACGTATACATATCTATCTTGCATGATACAATCAGGCTGAAGATCGAAAAAAATGCAGCTCAGGCCAAGCGGGAGCCTCACTTACGTTCGACAATAGATTTTGAACCCGTGGTACCTAGTTCGTTTTGGGATACCAGTGACTCACTATTCTCACTTTTAGTCACTTTTTTCTCACTCTCGTCACCCTTCTTTTTTTTCAGTTTCCTCAGTTTTTACACAAAAAACTCGCTGTTCCAACTATTAGGGGCGATCCGGCTAAGAAAAGGTTGTGCACTTTGTAGGAATGACAGAAAAGAGTGGAAAACGAAAATGGGACCGGTAAAATCTGTCCAATCAGTTATGTTCATCTAAAGAACTTGTGATCTGCATTTTGATCAGATTGTGAACTAATACAACTGCTATAGTCTCTCGCTTCCTTCCTGATTTATGTTGATCCTACGTTTATTTGCTAGAGGACTAGTGCAGGATGGTAGTTGTGGTGGTCTTGAAAATCGATTTAAACGATTTAGGATTTAGGTTGTCACTTGAGCTCTCTAGTGTACTTAATGAAATTATGCAGCAGCTGCTGTAGGTCATTTTCAAAACCATCTTGCCTCAAAACTTTCTATAGAATAGTATGATTATGCGATAGTATTTCCATTTCCATCAAGTCGAATTGCATGCTCCTTCGAACCTGATTGTGCCTATTTTACTACTTCAGAATATCCCAAAAAGAGACTCCTTCTACAAAAATTAACACGATTTCAATTAACAGTACGCTCAATACCTACTCATATTCTTATTGAAATTTTCACTTTACTCAACCCTTTTGAAAGGTGAAAAGAAAAGAATTGCAATAGTTAAATCCAAAATTCTTTCGAAAATTCCCCTTGCATTGTGATTAAGCCGTATTTGATTTTCTTGAGCTTAATTTTACTCAATTTTGTTTTATAAAAAAATCATTAGTCTTACTTGTCGATAACCTAGAACCATTCGCATTGAATTATTATAATTTCTGCTTGTTCAGTGATGATGTAAAACTGGAACATCTCGGGCCAATCAGCTGCGCTAAGCTTTGATTGAGGGAATATTCTATCAAAGTTATTTATTTTAATTAGAAAAGTTCTTCTGAGGGATAACGGAGCAATCGAAATGCCGACCGAAACATTCTTAAAGTTCAAAACGTTAATCAAGTTGAAGTTGGTTCACAAATCGAAGAATGTTTCGACTTCTTCCATGTAACGTACAGATTGCCATTTCTTTACCACTCTTATCTCCCCTCCCTCTTCTGCATTCACTGGTTAATTCGAATTGGATACCTAGTTAATTAAAGTCACAGTAATAGCCACTTTTAAAAACTTGAATTAGTCACCTATAAAACCGTGAAACGATCACATATATCAAATGGGTCGTGAGGGTTCGGTAGCATTGTTTGTCACCGGACAATGAGGCGTTCAGCGCAAATCCCCAAGACGTCGTCGGCCTTGAATCAGAGCACCCAACCCACCTCGTAATCGATTGAACTTCTCTTCGAGCCGTTTTGAACAGGTCTCTTTGGTTTCATAGCAATTAGACGTCGAGTTCTTCGCCGGGCGGAGATAAATTTTTTTATCGTGGCTTCGGTGGGCTGCAGATGAAGTTTTCATGTCATTCTGGTTCTGTTGTACTCTTGAGTGAGACCTATTGAATGTACTGAACCTACGTACACTTAAAACTTCCCCATTTATATTTTCCCACTTCATCTAGTTATTAGATCGTCTAGATATTAGTCATGCATTCTACGGATCCATTTGGATTGATCCCCAAACAGGCTAAGGGAAAACATTTCAAATTATTACACAACGGATTATCATTTCAAAGCCTTTTATTTTCATTTTATTTATTAGGCGAAAGCCTGATTACAGGATTAGAACATTAGGTAAATCAAAATATTAAAAACTGTTTAGGCAGATACTTTATAAATACTGAGTACAGAATGTACAGGGTAATAGGAAAAATGAAGAAGGAAAACATGCATAGTTGCATTTTAAAAACATCTAGTGCGATGCTTCACACTACGTTCTTCATATTTATAAACCCGAAAAATAGCTATTTTTGTGGGTTTTAATTCTGATTCGGCCCTCAGAATATATTCATGGAATGAGGGGAATTAGAAGTTGATAAACTCCATAAAATAATAAATGTTGTGAATTCCATCAAAATCCTCAGATAGATTTTGGTGGGAAAGCTCAAAATTGTGCCTAATACTAATTAATGTGCTTTTTCACCTATTTTGCTTAGTTTCTTCCCCTAAATATTTCTCGTTCGGCGCTGGAATTACGTTAAAATCCGGAGCAATTGAAACTTATGAAATTGAAGATAAGTTTATCCTAACTCAATATTGCATGTGACGCCCTTCATGTCATTGCTCGAACATTGAACGAAGAAGTAGTTTTGTTCTTCCTAATGTCTTCGGAATGGAACAAACTGATACCTATCATCTTGCTTACAACTTCTCATCTCAACAACTGCAAAGTTGCTTCTGAGTTTCTAGCAAACCACAACAAGGGCTTTGATCTGCTTGAAATGTCTCTCATTTTCGCGTTGAATATCATGACTTCCTTCCGTTTCGTTAGAAGTCCCATAATGTGGATCTCGGGCTGCCATGCGAGATTATGTCGGTCGCTAGCCGTACCTTCTCCATCACAAAATGACCTGCGTCAGTGCAATGCACGAGTCGACAGAAAACGAAGACGATGGCGCTCCGGAAAACAATGATAGAAAAGTCCCATTTTCAGAGTTAGGTGCCTCTTTGTGGTGTAGTGGTGAAAACTCAGTGAAACGGTTTGAAGTTGAGGACATTTTATGGGTTTATCATCCTGGTTGTACTTATTTGAAGATATTCCCCCGGATTCACTTAGTTTGAATCATATAAGGAGGCAAGGAGGCTGAGAGTAAGGATTTTCTCCTCCCCCAAAACTCCTCCTCTGCGTTAAATTATTTAATTTAAATTAGTTATTGAAATTAAATGTATATAAAAATATTCACCCGTTCACATCAATTATCAGATCATCTCTGTGGTCGTGAAAACGGAAGAAACAGACGGAAAGAGAAATCTTCAAATAGCATGCAACGGAAAGTAGAAGCAAATTTTCAATTTTCGTCCTTGAAGGATGTCATTGAATTCCATTAAAATTCGAACGAGACAACCATTAGGGTGTACCTACTGTTACAAGTTACTGTGGCGTGATTCTCTTTGTTGGAGCTTTCTTGCGTCTCTCTTTTGATCACTAGTTGTGGGGAGACTGTTCTCCGCGCATTCTGACGGCCCACCGGTTACTCAACTCGCGATGTCTCCGTAACTTCCTTGACACACTTTCGCCTTTTCCGCCGAGTGTCATCTTTCTAATCAGAGACTCTTTTCTTTTAGCGAATTTTCGAAGTAATGAAAATTTAGTATTTACTTTTTCTTTAGTAATGCAAATTTTCGAAAATTTTCGTGTGTCACTCCAGACGATATCCGGCCCGAGAGTCAATATGAAAAATCAAAAAAAAAATTAAAATGTCAATAATATCAAATGAAAGGATGAGTTCGTTGGCCAGAATTTTCGGAGTACTCCAAGGAATCAAATTTTGAAAATGTAGAGTCAAAAATCGCTAAATAACGTGTTTTTGAGGTTTTGGGTGTAAATTACCATTTTAAATCATTTCGGGTAAATTCGATGGTTCAGAATATCGAAGAAATTCATGGGACTATCCCTCATATCTGAACTACTTTCAGAAGTTCAGATTTCACAGTTCACATCAAGGGCTAGATAGTCGTGAATGTAGAATGAGCTGTGAAGGATTACGGAAGGAAATCTTGAATCATGTACATCAAATTCACAAGTTCGGCAGCTACAACGATGTAAACGTGACAAAGAACTTCCTTTGTACCTACTGCAATGTGAGGGCTCGGAAATGAACGGAAGTGGGTGGAGTGGTGGAGGGAGAAGAAAAATCTATTGTAAGATCGTACCATGTTAACAAGAAAAAAATCAACAATAGTCTACAAAAAAGTCTACAATAAGAAGTAATAATAGCAAAACCAATAAAGATCAAAAGTCTCCAATAAAAACTAATTATAGCAAAACTACTAAAACCTCATAATCTTTTTGGTATCCTGGGTTCCTCAAGTTTATTATGGGACATTAGGCCTGTTGCAAGAGCTCCAAGCATTACGTCACTTGCAAAAGTGCGTGGTTACAAATGCCCTCAAGAAAATTAGGCTAGCTGCAAAGGGTTAGGCCAGTTTTGAGCCTTCACTTTGTAACTGGCCTAAAACAGCCTTTTAGGCCAGTTGCCGTGGACCCATCAACAACACCCGTACATCAGCGATATCTACATGTACTTAATGTTTTAAGCTTCAACCTGCTGAACTAGTTAGAAATGTTGAGAGATAGGTATATTCATAAACTGAAACTTCCCTTTACGGACTTCTTTTATAAATTTTTTTTGAGTACTCCAAGGGGTCAAATTTTGAAAATTAAGGGTATAACATCTGGTGCTAGGCTTCACACTAGTTTCCTCACCCGTGAATACTTGAAAAATGGCCTTTTTTGCGGCTTTAACGCTGATTTCGGCCCTCAATATGTTTTTGAGTAGATGAGGGGTATTAGAACTTGTTTCTACTTGTTAGAAGAGTAAGTCCTGTGAGTTTCATGAAAATCGTCAGAGCAGTTTGGGAGAAAAGCTAAAAAATGGGCTAAAAACGACGTTTTTTCACCTATTCGGAATATTTTCTCCTCCTAGTAATTGACCTGGAGGGCTGAAATTCTTAGGGTCTCATCCTCAGACATGTAGAAACCAATCCTCGAAATCGGAATTTTTTTTATCATTTTCGTAGGGGCCAAACACATACGTAAACGTCAAATATGAGCCGAGCAGGACGCTGGTGGTAATACCACGGAGCACACCTGCTGAGATGCCCAACTCCAGCAGCTCCGTGGCACTCTTCCCACACCATACCCCGCGCCATGACACGGTCGCGGCCATGACCCTGATGTTGCTTGCCGCTACTCCTTTTAGTTCAGATACTGCTTGCCTCAGATCATGTCGATCGTATTTGCTTTTCTTAGCCCACCAGTAGCGCGATTCTGCAACTCGCCTCCATCTTGTCGGTTTCGGTAAACCTCTCGTGTAACGACAGGCGGATAGCGATTTTGGTATTCTGGAATCATGAACAGCGATCCGAGGTCGTTGCAGAATCGGACGCGACGTCGTTAGCTTGTCGTTTGCCTTTCTTCCAAAACCCGAGTCTAGAGCGAGCATTTGAAAGCTACACGTGCATCCAGCCAATAGGAATTCATGCTGTTATCAAACGTGCTATCAAAATACAAAATTAAACGGTTGTCTCTGTCACGGGCGCGCGCGTAAAACTAGAGCTGAAACTTCTACAGTATTATTTGTATTCTTCCCCGTAGTGTCTTCCTTATTAATTGTGTGCACAGTGCTTGTGAGAATCTTGTTTACTTATTTGAGTTTTGAATCGCGGGCCGCACTGAAGCGAAGTGAATAAGTGAATAGAAGTCAGTGTTCTCAGTTGATGGTGCTTGACGTTGGTGAGTTAGTACCTACCTTACGTAAGTACCTACATACCTTCATTCATTTTGATGAAGGGTATTTAATACGTGGGCCGTCAATAATTCGAATCAATCACTTCGTCCCAAAAAAACTCGAGTTTAAATTTATTTATCCTTTGTTTTGATACACCTGTAGTTGGGTGATTGTTTTGACAGTGGGCCGCGTGGTAGGGCTTCTGTATTTGTGTGGAGACTCGCTGGCGCTTATTTTGATTTTTCCTCTTCATTCCATCTTTAAATTCTGGTAACTGTGATGTACATTGTATGGCCGCTAATAAACACATTGAACATTGATGATCTCGGAGATGTTTTGTTTCAATGCCTAGCTACTTGTATTTTGCAATGCGTAGGTATTACTTATGTGTATTTCCGTTAGTTTTCATCACCCAAAAATATTTCAACACTCGTTGAAAGGCTCGAGGTGCCTATTTATTAGACGACTCCGCTCTAACTACATTCATCTCATGTTGCCGAATCACCCCCTTGATCTTAAATAGGTATTCCGAGACGTGAAGGTACATGTCACTTGTACATAAGTATGAATTCAAACAAAAAATGAATTATTCAAAATTCGCAATCGTAAATATGAATACGAATATTCATATTCACGTATTGAATGAATATGGATATTCAAATTTATATCCACGTATTGAATGAATATGAATATTCAAATTAATAATCATAATTCAATTTCATTTAATTTAGCCTAGAAACCGTAGATATGGGGGATTTCTGGTATTTTCAAGCCGAATAAGTGGACTATAACTCAAAATTCATCGGAATATATATTCTAAAGATAAGTGGACTAGAACTCGAAATTCCTGGGAAATAGACTCAAAACCGCCGTGGAGAAGTGCACTTTTTTAAAACCAATTACACAGGATATTGAAATGAAAATAAAAACAAAAGTAGGTACTTAACTATAACAATATAATAAAAGTAAATAATACTATAATAACAAGAGAGTAGAAATATAGTAGGAAATAATAGAAGGAACATATGTCAACACCTCTCACAACTGAAAGCCACGCTCAAATATATGAATAGGTCATAAATTTGTGTGCGATTTTAGCCACTTTTGTCAAACAACGATCATCGGTTGGCGTACCGGGGGGTCGAGAGGCGTCAGAAACAGTAACGACGGTTTTCGGCTGTACAACGACGACTTTCGGTCAAGTGTCGCTATGTCTTCTCGTGTATGTATTTCTCCCGTCAAACTGCCACGAGTTCACCTTGCTTTGAAAGATAAAATCGAAATTATTAATGTGAGTGGCTCAAAACGATCTAGCATTCATGAACTCGAATTCGAGAAATCGAAAAGAAAAACCTCCCCCAGAAACGTCAAGAGATGCAATTAATTGACCGGCTGACGTTCAAATGGTTTTGCCGTGCTCGGGCTTCAATCTCAGAATTTCTGGTGTTCTCATTCTTGAAAAAGCTTTGTAATTGGCTTGTCCATCATGGAAGAAAAACCCGGGAAGAGGCACTTCAAGTAATAAACTGTTTGAAAGTTACGATTTATCTCTCAAAATCAATACTTTTCAGGTCAAAGGTTTGATAAGTTATATCTTCCTAACTTCTCCTCTAGTTTTTTATAAATTAAAATGATCATCACACTACGATTGATTTATGCTTAGTGATTATAGAGATAGCGAAAAAATTTTCGGATCGAAGAAAATCCTGCAAACAACAAGAGATAGAAAACAACGACAATCCTCATCGCCTATAGAAATTACTACGTAGTCCAGTCAATGAAGGCCTGAAAAGGGGGTGTAGCGTGCGTAGGCTGTAATCAAAGGTTTTTCTTCGGAAACATGTTCAGGGTAGTTAGAACGTAAACATACTAAAAGTCCCCGCGTTTCTGGGCCCAGGAGAAGGCGTGGCGGGGGGTGGAAGGTCCCATTTTTTGGTTTTTCGCTCATATCTCGAGAACGGTGCGTCGTAGCCAAAACATGACTATATATACTAAAATAAAGCTGAATGAATTCTCTACAAAGTTCATTATATATACACTTTTTTCATATTCCGAACCGTTTCCGAGATATGAGCCCTGCAAATGTATTTGCAAAAAAGCGATTTTCGCCCCACGTTTTTTGTTAAACTACCCTCCGTATCTTCTAAAAACTTCATCTTACGACAAAAGTCTTCATAATCAATGTTTTAGAGCATTAAATTTCCTTCAAAAATCAATAATATATGACAGTTTTTCTTCAACTTGTCTCAAGTTATACCAATCTAAAGATATTTGCCGAACGCCAAAATGAGGCCTCTGGTACCTACGTGTCAGCCTCCACGTTTTTGTGTATGTTCCGAAATAGAGGACGCAATTTTGGAGGAATTGGTTTGAAATTTGGTGGGTATACTCCTTGGACATCCAGAATATGCCCCATAGATTTTGGTGCCGATCGGATGCGAGGGGCAAAAATTGTCATATGCGACGCCAAATGCATTTTAGTGATTCTGAGCAAATTTTGGTTCCGACTGTACCAAGGTAGGCTCTCTCTGTCCGGGAATTCTTGCAACACGCATAACTTCACCGACACACACACACACACACACACAGAGAGCCTACCTTGGTACAGTCGGAACCAAAATTTGCTCAGAATCACTAAAATGCATTTGGCGTCGCATATGACAATTTTTGCCCCTCGCATCCGATCGGCACCAAAATCTATGGGGCAAATTCTGGATGTCCAAGGAGTATACCCACCAAATTTCAAACCAATTCCTCCAAAATTGGGTCCTCTATCTCGGAACAAACACAAAAACGTGGAGGCTGACACGTAGGTACCAGAGGCCTCATTTTGGCGTTCGGCAAATATCTTTAGATTGGTGTAACTTGAGACAAGTTGAAGAAAAACTGTCATATATTATTGATTCTTGAAGGAAATGTAATGCTCTAAAACATTGATTATGAAGACTTTTGTCGTAGGATGAAGGTTTTAGAAGATACGGAGGGTAGTTTAACAAAAAACGTGGGGCGAAAATCGCTTTTTTTGCAAATTACTACATTTGCAGGGCTTATATCCCGGAAACGGTTCGGAAAATGAAAAAAAGTGTATATAACAAACTTTGTAGAGAATTCATTTAGCTTCATTTTAGTATGCAGTCATATTTTGGCTACGACGCACCGTTCTCGAGATATGAGCAAAAAACCAAAAAATGGGACCTTCCACCCCCCTCCACGCCTTCTCCTAGGTCCAGAAACGCGGGGACGTTTAATATGTTTACGTTCTAACTACCCTGAACATGTTTCCGAAGAAAAACCTTTGATTACAGCCAACGCACGCTATCATCCTTTATTGACTGGACTATACATCACAAGCGTTCTTTCCACTCGTTTTATGGCCAAACTTGGCGGAATTTGGTACTGAAAATTGGCTAATAGGAGGTTTTCAGGGTGCTAAATCCGAATTTGAGGTCGAAAGTGGAAAATTCCTACTAAGCGCAGACCTCCATTGAGCCAAGAACACCTCCATTGAGCCAAGAACGCCTCCTACATCTATCAACTACGAATCTACTTAAAAAGGTAAAACGCCTCATCTCTCATAAAATTACTGAATAAAGAAGTGTATAGAAAAATGCAGTGAGTTATGTGCGCTGAACCGCTATCACAATCTGAGGAAGAATGTGTTGCAAAACTGGTGAAAACCTCTTATCTCGATTTTCGTAATATTTAAATCAGTTGAATAGTTTTCGATGGGTCAATGAGGCCTTTTATCTTTGATTTCAATTATCTAAAGGCAGTTGGTTCGTTAAGGCTCACGTTGGAACACCATAATATGTATCCAGTTTTTCATTAAGACAATTTCACTTTTTTCGAGATGATTACGAAACTTTGAGGTCAAGTAAGAAAATTGTTGTTTTATCTCCTCTCAAAATTTAATGTTCTACGTTTCAAGATGCGCAGGTTCAGAATATAGAATTAAAAACAGGGGCGTATGCCTCAATGCTCCCACTGAAAGCGCGGCAAGTGAAAGTCATGTTCAGACAGTGCCTCAATGCTCCTAGAAGTTAAGGCGAAATGTCCCACGTTTAGTTGAAAAAGGTGCCACCACGTCGCGCTTCAAAATGAACGAAAATTA
>JAEMON010000001.1:79215779-79229787 GCA_030264115.1 Lygus lineolaris | reverse complement strand
CCCTCCCTATATTTTCTTATAGGTAATGAGTTAGGTACACAAAAATTCCAAACGATAGCTCCCCTTGCATTTCTACGTTGATCTCAAAACCAAAATCTCAATTCCATGAAAATGTTTAAAATGTTGAAATTTCGACACCGACTTTGTTTTTTCAAATGAGAACCCCCATTTCACGCGTAATTTCATAAATAAATGACCCATCACTCGAAATTTTTAGTGCGCAAATACTCTCAAAATGTGCCCTAAGAGCCAGAAATTGGGTAATTTGGTATAGTTCTATTCAAGTCTCGAAATTTTATGACATTTCCATGTATCGTGAAACAAACGTACAAACGTGTGTGTATTTCGTGTATTTGGTGAACCCGTTTGGTGACTTGAAAAACATGTCCTTATTGACTGTATTCATAGATTGATATTCACCTCATTCTTCTTGCTAATAGTTGCTATAGCGAATAGCTGATGTCTTGTACAGTACCTAGTTCAAAAAGAAGGTATCGGCATCTTCGCCCAGATCTGTTGTTGCACAATGATGTGACTAGCTCCATTGAGTACTCCAAATTCAAGAGGTGGGGTCGGTTCAACATACAGTAAATTGATCCGCTCAGTTCTTATCCTGTTGGAGATTCTGATTTCCGTGGTTCCTGATTTAAGACTTCATGTACATAGAGAAAGTCGTAATATACCATTGATATATTACTACCGATCTCTTCTTTGCTTACGAGGTTGTCCCTACTCGGACTCATGCCCGCAATTTAGGTTTTATGAGTTTTGAGGGTAGACCGGTAGTCTCGTTGGATCCTCAGAATTGACGGTGCAGATTTCAAGATGCCGCGAAGATATGGTCGACGACAAGGGACGATCTGCGACGAAGAATCACTGAATCACGTAATTTGAGTCTGGATAGTTCTCGACAAGCTGAATATATTGGAACGTCTTTCAGCTTTGTAACCTTCCTTTCATCTTAACGTAGATGTTGAGATGAAATTCTAGTAAACTCTCAATTTGAACGTGAGGTACCTTGTCTGAAGATCCTATAGTAAGGGAACGTGGAGCACCTTCAACCACTTTTCATTCATTCTCCCCGCTCTGCATTTGCAACATTTCAAACATTTTCTTTTTCTACGTTTAGTTCAACTATTTCCCTCAATTACCCGCTTCTGAAACCCGCCAAAAATAATCATTTTATTGCCGTTTTTTGGGTTTGGATTTTCTCTTTTCTTTTTTCGGTTGAATGTTCTTCTCTTGCGAGGTACCTTCGACCATGCCATGGGGCAACTTCAACCACACCTGAATTTTCTCCCAATTGCAAGGTTTTCTCCTTCATAGTGTATGTGCAACAATTGGGGCGAACCATAAAGCCTTTGAGGACTTCGGGAAATAATTTATACACATCAATTCCAGAAAGC
Source organism: Lygus lineolaris (assembly GCA_030264115.1). Classification (NCBI taxonomy): domain Eukaryota; kingdom Metazoa; phylum Arthropoda; class Insecta; order Hemiptera; family Miridae; genus Lygus; species Lygus lineolaris. The sequence continues at coordinate 79,228,381 of JAEMON010000001.1, read as the reverse complement.
ACTTATTTTACGTTAAATATTAGATTTCAACGTCAAATACTCGATTCAAATTCTATGTCTGTCTCGCTTCACAAGAGGGTGCTTTCTATACTCCTGCATAAACTTCTATGTGGTTGGGATCACCCTCTCCACACCACCATTCCAGCTGTTTCTGGGTCCTACTCTCACTCCTCCCCAGTTTTTCTCTGATCGCCATCTTGTCAAGATCTGTCAGTCTGTACTTTCCATGTTATAAACGAGAGTTCACCCTGAATGCAGTACAGCGTCTGACTAGAGAAGTGTTGTGGCCCCAGCAAACCGTAAAATTCGGACTAGGTCTCTCTTTCATCACAACATAGCGCTTTCTTGGAATTCTCGGACTTAGGTTTTAAGGAAAAATTTGTTAAATAGTCTTTAAATTCACCACAATGAAACAAAACCAGCTGGAAAAGTGGTTGAAGTTGCTCCACACTTTCCACTTTGAATCTGCCCCCACACGACTTTTTGAACATTATGATCTAACCTAAAAAATGCAGCATGGAATCGAAAAAACTCAATTGGTGCTGAAAACTAGAGTAAATATCAAGTTGAATCACGTATAGTACAGTCCAAAATACATACAGTAGCATACTTGACATTTGAAACGAAAAGTAGACATTTTTGAACTTACAGAGCTAAAAAACACAATTCCTCAACTGACAAACCAGTATACTGAGCTATAGCCTCCAAAAAACAAAACGGTTTTAATGTAACTTCTTATTCACTTCTTCTTCTAACCGTAATTTTCTTGTTTTTTAGATTTGCCCATTCTGTTTGTAGATACGGAAGGTTTTCCTTTTCTTTTTTTTTCTTTGGTTTAGCTGCAATTTTCCAAAAATATGTGTCCATCCACTCAAATACTACGTACGTTGGAGCTCCCAACAAAGAATAGCACCAAAGTAATTTGCCACCAAATAGCTGACTGACTTAGAAAGGATGGGAGAGCTCCATACCAACATATGAAGCCTACCAGATAATAATGGACAGGGACCAAAGTTCCCTACACATAAAAATTAGGTGCATCGAACGGACAGGAGGGTGATAGCAGGGCAACTTACAGCAAAGCCTAAGCTCTGATTGAGAGGCTACGGGCGAAAGCGCTAAGCTAGGTACAAAGAAAAAGGAGGCGATTGGTGAATAAAACGGTAACCAGCAATAAGAGAAGAGCCAACATTTACTTCTCCCCTCAAAAAACCATCCATAGTTTTCTTGGTCTTGATAACATTGATCGTGTCGGTCAAATCGCCAGTGGTTGAAGGCCTGTCCTGTCTCTCAACTGTTGCCTCTATTGAAGAATCCGCTGTACCGATTCTTAGCGTTATTCGGTCCGAGCATCGCGCTATTCCAGTCTGGGGAAATGCGTTGCCTTTTCAGCCGTTGATAATATCTCAGCCGAGAATCTCGCCATCGATTGTCGCCTCCCCTCCTCGTCGGTCACACAGTCAACAACACCACTTCGCTGTGGAAGGGCCGATGCGGGCGGGAAGGGTCGAGTCGCACGGGGGTCATTGACTTTCCTGACCTATCCCAACCGCGCCAGCGACCTTGGGGTGCTTCTTACCCGCCGAATAATTAGATGAGCGCAACACGACCCCCCCCCCCTCCAACCCTTTAAACATCACGCACTCACATTCGCACGTACGCACGCGTGCGCAGCTGATAAGGACGTTCGACCAGCCAAGTATCGATACCAGTACTAAACTCAATACAAAACTAAATTTAAAAGTTCCATTCATGAGTTGATGAGCGAATTTTCAAAGAATCATTTCAACCAATTTGGTGGGTGATTCTTATAGGAAATTACACGCTGGTTCCGAATATACCACATGTTCCTATGTTTTAGACGGTAATTCAGACTAATAACCTAAAAAACGTTTTTTGACTCTCATTTTTCAAAATTTGACCCCTTGGAGTACTCCAAATATTCTGGGCAACGAACTCATGCTTTCTTTTGTTATTATTGACATTTTAATTATATTTTTGATTTTTTAAATTGATTCCACGGTCAGAAATCGTCGGGTGTGACACACACCCATGTACAGGATGTTTCACCTATGATCAAAAACCTTCTTCCACGTGTTCTACAGGTAATTTCCAACAAAAAGTGCCCCCGAAGTTTTTTTCTTAAACCACTACAAACCTGAGTTTTTCCACTTTTAAGATTTTTTTCGTGTTTTCGACCGTTGGTCACTGAAAAGGCCATAACTCCCATAATATGAAGGGTAAAACGAAATCTGAGTACATCGTCGGAAACAGCGTTAAATGTCCCGTATTCTCAGCCTCTAACTATAAATTTTTGAAGGGAAATTAAGGGTGGAATATGAGCCCGAGAAGTTAATTTCGTCAAATCTTGAAAACTGCCTGTTTTTAAAACGCTCATTAGATCCCCATAATTCTAGTGGTAAGTAATAGCCTGTGAACCTAAAAAATGCGCAAAAGCCTCAGCTTGTCAACGGTATAGTCAGTTTTCATTGTTTAGAGGGAACTTTTTTTGAGAAAATCGAGATTTTATGCGAAAAAACGTGTGTTTCATGGATACTCATGGTTTGAGGTAGTTCGTTTCGTTTTCCATGTTATTTTTGACGCTGAATCGAATGGTCACACTCCCAGATAATTTTGACTATCAAAAAGCACATTTTTTGGCATAATAGTGCATATTATTTTGAGCATATTTGCCAACAAATGAGCTTTTTGATGGTAAAAATTATTTGGGAGTGTGACCATTCGATTCAGGGTCAAAAGTAACATGGAAAACGATACCTACTACCTAAAACCATGAGTAGTCGTAAAATGGTATATTCAGAATCAGCGTGAAATTTACTATAAGAATCACCCACCAAATCGGTTAAAATGATTCTTCGAAAATTCGCTCATCAACTCATGCTGCATGAATGGTACTTTTCGATTTCACCAGTTGTTTATCTTGAGAAGCTTCCTTAGTTTCTAGATTTCGTTGTGAATGAAGGACTTTATAACTCTCGGTTAATAATAATTACAAGCGGTTACTCATTGTGAACCTTGCGATATAATAATTGCGGGAGGCAGGTACCTACTGTACACAAATAGGATCCTTACGAATGGTTGACCTATAGAGAAAATAATTAACCATTCTGCAATAATTTGCAGCGTTCTTATTGCAGATTTGGATTCTTCGTAAAATTTAATGAAATAATAACCCTACACTCAATTTTGAGTGTGGAAATACGCTCCAAATCTATGCAATAAACGTAATAAATCTAGTTTTTTGGGGTGTAGTAAACTACCAGTTACGATAGATACATGATTTTAATGTGTTTTTTCACTGCGAACAACATGTTGATGTTAATATTTCGAGTCAAGCCTCGAAGTGTCAACATTTTCTGGTATACTCCATTTATTATGATAGGATGATCACAAATCGATTAATTAAGTGGTCATGGGCTTCGTATTCGTATACACTATACAGAAAATCACTGTGTAAATTGGAAACCATCAACATCATTATAACATCAGTCACTGAGCTCGAAAGGTGTGTAAAACTCGAAAATGCTTTTTTTATTGTTTTGGACTACCACATATGGCATATGACACATGATTTTCACATATTTGTTCAACGCGGTGATATCCGCTTTCCTGATTTGGCAGTGGGTTTCAGGGTTTATAGTAGTAAGAAGAAAGAGAGGAAAATCCCCTCCGAATCAGAAAACGCACATCATCTCGTGATTTAACGTGAAAATCTTGTGCCATATATGTGGAAGTGTAAGTCATCCACAAAACCCAGTTTTTCGCGTTTTGCGCACCTTTCGAGCCCATTCTGCGAGGGGGGTATTCCATCCTACCTCGAGAGGTAGGTATGTTTGTTTTAAAATGTTTTTGAAAATTGAAATTTTGAAATTCGAATTTTTTTTCTCGAAATTGTATTTTTGGTTTTTGAAATTCCATGTAGAATCTGAATCTGCAATAATAAATGGTGGTTATTATACATACCCAAGTTTTTGCGTAACGCCGCGCGCACACGCCACACGGCCGCGCTCTTTTTGTCACGTTTTGCGTATGTGCACGTGCACAATTTGCTCATTTTTGAAATCTACACGCAAAAATATGGTAACTAGCTTCGATCCGGTTTTTATATATGGACTGTAGAGGAAATGAAAGGGATGAGACACCTTCGTTGGGTCACCCTGTACGAGGGATTCTTGTTCTTTCGACGCGGTCTCAAATCAACAACTTCTCGTAGGCTATCAAGCCTCCATTGTTTCTGTTCTTCCTTACACGGGGAAATCGTGTATAATCGACAAAGTTGAGCTGTCAGCACTTTTCTGTTCGCAAGCCAAAACATTGATATCCAACCTGAACAAGTAGATAGATAGCTATTCCCTTGTTATTGTTTATTGTTACCAGGATAATGTCGTACTTCATTCTCTCCGAAACCATGATAGTTTCCATCTCATCGTTGGCTGGTATTATAGGTAATCAATAGGTATTTATGAATAGGTATGTATTATCGATTGAATCCGAAAGAATTCGCTTATCATATCGCAGGTATTCTCAATATCATGAGTGAGCCTAAAATTGAATAAGCGTTGACGCTGGTTATAATAAAATTGTTTATATTTGTTTGATTGGAGGCATAAGTTGTAAATCGTATCCTACAGAAGGTTTTTCGTTATTTTGGTCGATCTTCAGGATAAAGAGGCGTTGGCTCAGAATCTGGTCGCTCTATGACTATCACGCCCTCTCGGTTGATCTTATTTATCGCATTCGCATTTTGAATAAAATCTCTCACAATCTGAATTAAACGTTTCGCAATTTGAATTGAACTTTACACAATTTGGATTGAAATTTACGTAATTTGAATTAAACCTGAATTAATTCGAATTAAACTGTCGTTTTTTTGTTTTTTAACACGAATGTTCAACTCCAACAAAATTTATTTGAAGCAAATCATTGAAGAACACAAAAACATAGAATGAACACAATACAAAACATGGAGCGAATACTTACAAACAGGAACATGGAACGAACACAAGAAAAGTCAATTTAAAGTAAAAAGCTTTATCCGGGATGAAAAAATCACGCGAAAAGTATTCTAGGCAGTGAAGGGGAACACGAATTACAACTGGTCATCTCACAAAGTCCTCCATCACTTCCCGAGACTGCAAATTTCGTAATGGACATGTTTCGATTACTTCCAACCGCTGCTCTTCGACGACCTCTCCATTGGATGTTGGCTTATTTACTAACTAGTATTGTTTTTTGTTAACAACGATTGTTAAATGAATCGTAGGGTAAGTTGAGAAAAGTTCAGTCTCTTTACTATGAGTTTACATTTACTTTTCTTGTGTTTGTTCCTTGTTCCCGTTTGTATTCGCTTCATGTCTTGTATCGTTTACATTCCATGACTTATAAGGTTTTTTGTTCTTCAATGACTTGCTTAAAATAAATTTTGTTGGTGTTGAACATTATGTGTAAAATGAAAGACACATTGTTACCTTAGGTTTAATTCAAATTGCGTGAAGTCTAATTGAAATTACATACAAAAGGTTCAATTCAAATTACGGAAGGTTCGATTCAAAGTGCGTAAAGTTTATTTCCAATTACAAAAGGTTCAATTCAAATTATGGATGGTTCGATTCAAAGTGCGTAAAGTTAAGTAATTCGATTCTTTAATAGTTTTATTCAGAGTGTGAATGGTATACATGAAACAGCTTTCATGTATATGGAACAGCTTAATTTATCGCCGCTTTGGATTATTGCGCAGATGTGAAGCTCTTAATAAAGCATGGGTTCAGGGCCAGAAGGATGGGACATGGGGTCTCTGTTTTCCGAGGAGATTGGCATCTTCATTGTATTCATCTCTCTAGAGATTAGGTACCTTTCATTGCCTTCATCTCCCTCAAGATTAGGTACCCTTCATTGCCTCCATCGCACTCAAGATTAGGTACCCTTCATTGCCTTCATCTCCCTCAAGATTAGGTACCCTTCATTGCCTTCATTTAACTCAAGAATAGGTACCCTCCATAGCCTTCATCTCCAAAAGATTAGGTACTCGTCATTCCCTCCAACTTCCTCAAGATTAGGTACCTTCCATTGCCTTCATCTCCCTCAAGATTAGTTACCCTTCATTGCTTCCATCGCTCTCAAGGTTAGGTACCTTTCATTGCCTTCATCTCCCTCAAGATTAGGTACCCTTCATTGCCTTCATCTCCCTCAAGATTAGGTACCTTTCATTGCCTTCATCTCCCTCAAGATTAGGTACCTTTCATTACCTTCATCTCCCTCAAGATTAGGTACCCTTAATTGCCTTCATCTCCCTCAAGATTAGGTACCCTTCATTGCCTTCATCACCATCAAGATTAGGTACCCTTCATTGCCTTCATCACCATCAAGATTAGGTACCTTTCATTGCCTTCATCTCCCTCAAGATTAGGTACCCTCCATTGTCTCCATCGCTCTCAAGATTAGGTACCTTTCATTGCCCTCATCTCGCTCAAAATTAAATACCCTTCATTGCCTCCATCTCCCTCAAGGTCAGCGACTTTTCATTACCTCCATCTCCCTCAAGATTAGGTTCCTCCCATTGCCCTCATCTCCCTCAAAATTAGTTACTCGTCATTGCCTCCATCTCCTTCAAGATTAGGTATCCTTCATTGCCTTCCTCTCCCTCAAGATTAGGTACCCTTAAGATACTATCTTCAGTTCATTGTCCTGGGCCGCGGCGGGAATTCAGATAATCCCAGATCAGCCTTCAAAATATTGTGTAGGCTGCTTATCAATGTCTCCTTGAAACTCGAGGACCGTCTTAAATCTCGCCCTATGTCTCGTAAACGCGACTCCAAAGCAGACTTAGTTCCTTGTGAATGCATCCACTGAAGCCATCCTCGTACAAGAAGATTGATGAACGTGTCTCTGTGTGTTTCAGGTCAACCCTTCGCCTGAAGACAGGGTGAGGCAGAACATCCAGACCAGGCTCGGAGAGTACGACAAAGTCAAGCATCTCCTGGATGAGCCGAAGCAGTTGCTGGGCTACGACGGGCTCCCGCCCGCCTCCCCCGCCCCCGCTCCGCCGCCTTCATCCAAGTCCTCCTCAAGAAGCGAGTTCAAGAAGCCGCCCTCCTCCTCGCACCCTTCCCAGTCCTCCAGGTCTCACCCTTCCAGCAGGTAAGCCATGTCTTCAATATAATCTTTCAATGAATACATGTTTACTTGAAATCCCTTTTGGATCTTCCCGGTATCTTTGGTTCTGCAGGTACATTATGGGACGGTAGACCAGTTGCAATGTAGGCCAGTTGCAAGAGCTTCAACCAGTAGGACACTTGAAAAATGAGTGAAGGTTGCAACTGACTTGTAGAGCGGTTGCAAGTGTCTTTCACGGCGTAGATCCTTGCAAGACATGTTCGGTTGTAACTGGTCTACTTGTAGGCCAGTTTTGTGCTTTCAGTTTACAACTGGCCCTCTCGGGGCTGGTAGATAAGTTGCAATGTAGACCAGTTGCCACGGACCCAGGGAAACCCACTTGTTTGTTTTATATTCATCATAAAAGTACATACTATCCTGATAATTTGGACATCAACCACATCGTAGTTTCTAGTCGGGATTCAGTAAATTAAGCACACCTCATGATGTTACATAGGTATATAGATTTCCAAGTCAAATTCAGAATTTTACAAACCAAATTAGGAATATTTCAAACCAAATTCAGAAATTTCCAAACCAATTCTTGAATTTTCCATTTCAAATTCAGAATGTTTCATTTCAAATCCGTATGTTGTTTGACTTTTTTTCATAGCACAAATATTGGAAAAATTCTAAACATGTGGAATGGAAAATTCCGAATTTGGTTTGAAAAATTCTGAATTTGACATTTTGGCTTCGGTTTGGAAAATTCTCAATTTGACTTCTAAAACCTATAAGTAAAAATCAATTCTTGCATCCGTTGATTTTGTATAATAATCACTTGTATTGTGTAGATTGATCAGACCTTTTGTCGTTACCATTTGTTTATTCCTCCGAAAAGCTTTTCACTTCAAATTTCGGGCATCATCAGTCAGTTTACTACAAAACATTTTTTTAGTTTTAGTTTTACAAAAACACAAATTTTTGCGCATGTGCGTAATGTGCACTAACTTTTTTTCTTTTTTCGACTGTGAACCTCCATTTTTATTGCAGGTTCCATGAAACAATGACCTATCATTTGCATTTTTAAAGTACGCGGCAACGGAAGCAAATACGATCTAAATGTGCACAAATTGCAAAAAACGAGTATTGTGTAGGTATTCAATTACCACATGCGATACATGATATTTGGAGTATTTTTTCACGTTGAGTCGCGTGGTGATGTTCATTTTTCGATTTGGGCAATACTTACCTTGGAAAACTGCCCAAAAACCTGAACGGTACCGGATTCCACCTATCTTCGAAGCAGTATTGCCCAAATCGAAAAATAACCATAACCTCGCGTCTCAGCGTTAAAAAATACCCCGGAAATCATGTATTGCATGTGGTAATTGAATACTTACACAAAATCGATTTGTTGCAATTCGCGCACATTTAGCGCCCATCCGCGCCCGTTGTAGCGTGCTAAAAAATTCTGATGATAGTTTATTTCTTTATGAAGTGTTGCGTAACACCTAAATCCGCAATAAAAACGGGGGTTTTCATTTTTTTAAACAAAGTCAGAGCGCATTGTGCACGGTTTACGCAAGCGCACGTGTGCAGAAATGTCATATTTGGATTCTACGCAAAAAATAAAGAGGAGTCGATTTGGATTTTTTCTGAAATGAATACTAAGGGAGTTAGATGGGGAGTTTAGTTAGCAGGACACCCTGTATAAGCCCAAAGACTGCAAAATTGGAGGTACTCAAAGTGGTGAATGATTCTATTTATTCCAATGAACGTAGTAACTGGGTCCCCTCTTAGCGTTTAAATAAGAATAATACCACATAAATTCAATTACAATTAAATAATTATTCAATTACAAAATGAGTTATTAGAGTCGAGTAAAGTAATTAGAGCAAAGTAAGACATGGATATGGTGCCATGGGTAAAACCGTGGATGAAAAACCTGTGACAAAAACATAGTGTCTTTATGGAATTATAAGGTTTGCTTAATTGGCTGATTCCCGACTAAAAACCACGAAACGAGCCATTATTCCCTGTTCGAATCGTTTCAAAAGAATTCCAACTTCAATCGTCGTTGATGAGCACTCTATGTGAACCAGAGATACGTGATGAGATTCACACGTAATAGGATTTCCGTGCTGCAAAATTAATAAATAATTTTCCCTGAATCTATATAAAATACATTTTAATGTAAAATCATGAAGAGTATGTGGGCGGTAACATGTGATTAATTCGGTCGTTGGAATTATTGTTGACCCAAAGCAGCTTCGGAGGTTTTAATGTTATGCATATACGAGTGAACCATAATAGTGATGTTACATAAATATTGGTTAGCTCAACTCGTTATTGTGGTTAGGATTCCCACCGGTCTGTTATCATAGTTCGGCCATCGACGCCGAGTGGAGTTTTTTTCCAAGCTCTCGCCGTAGCCTTTTCTCCCAAACTCCATCGATTCATTCGATACAATATTCATGAATATGGACATGAAATTGTGAATATTTACGAGGTACCGCCGAATGGAAGGCCGATAGGCACCTAATTCGGGATATCTTGGATAACACGTTTTGGTCCATGGACATAAATATTATGGAATAGGAAAATTAATCAATTGGTACTGAATTGTTAATGATCTTTCATATACACGTGAGAAAAATTTTAAAAATAAGTTGATATTTGGGGTAGTTAATCGTAGTATAAGCATCCGCCAATCATCGCGCATTTATAGCTCCGCGTCAACACCGATTTGTGTCTCCTTATTGCTTCCTCACTACCGAAGGTAGAACGCTACTTGTATTCGTGCAAGAAATAAATAAAAATGTTGTTCCCCAGAATCAAATCACTTGATTCATACGTAACAGAGCTCTCTGAACAATTCAAGTTCGTGTCTGTCTGTGGTCAATTCCGTGTCCCAGGCAGAACTAATAATGAAGTTATCGTTCGATTTTGCTGAAATTTTCGAGAATTTCCTGAAATGACTTTTTCCCTATACACTGATTTCGCTGGAATTCGGAGGGGGGCATGCGCAAACTAGATGTGTTTTCATAGCCATAACTCTGAAACTACTCTACCGATTTCGGTGAAAATTTCAGGGATTGTACGAGTTGGCCCCTAGACGGTCCCCTATTAATTTCCCATTCCCCATTGATGTCTTAGTTCCCAATGGACCGGTTTCACTCAAAGTCGGAGGGTAGTTGGGTGCCGCCTCAAAAACAATTACCGATGAATTTCATCACGATTCACTACTGCACTTGAAATGTGTTTTCGTAGCCATAACGACGGAACTACTCGACCAATTTCCGGTGAAATGTTCACTAACTGGATACATCCATGTTACAAAAGTGATGAAGCTATACTGCCCACCCTACTTGGTATGCGTTTTTTTTTCTAAATTCCGTTTTTCGAACGTCTCTCAAATATTGGAGAAGGCATAAATATTCTCGATTCCACTCTATTTCCACATATTTTCCCAAAAAATTGGGAACAATTGAATTCACAAACCACGCCCATTGTGAACGACAGGGCATTGCAGCGAATTTCTTATCATTGCAAAATAACTGTGATCTACGGAGAAGGGTTCTCAATGCGGGTAAATTATAAACCGGCTGTATAAATAATTTGCAGCGGATTTGACTCCGTAAAAATCGCGATCTCCTTGAAAACCCTCCCCGCAATATTGATTTGTGGTAATTTAGCTCTCATCATCGGGTATTTACCAGCAAGGCAGCTTTTTGCCGGGTCCTTGGTGGCAAGTTGAGCAAATCTCGGTCAGGGTCTTGGGCAAAACCTCGCGCATTTGCTACGTCACGGCTCTTTCTCGTTTCACATGCCGAATCGAAGAATGAATCGCAGTTTGAGCTCTCGTTATATTTTGGGCAGCTCATCAAAAAATGATTCTATTTTGTGAAATAGTGTGTATTCGCGCTGAAACGATCCCGATGCAGAACTAGTTGCAGTTCTGTTTGGGCTATACGTTTCTCTCAATGGGAAACTTGCGTGGTTATTTTTTATTCCAGCGTTTGAAAGAACTTATAGAGGGCTTTCCAAAAAGGTGCTATATGAGGGGTTTCTGACGATTGAAACTGCCTGAAAATGGTGCTTGTACCCTAACTGACGTCACCGACCTCCCAGCCCCGCCTGCCTGGGTGGGTTCCGCAGCTCCCTGTTGAGAAGTGAACCACCACTAAGGGCACGAAATGGGGAAACTCATACTGCCATACATATAATATCCAGGCATGTGATCAACATGCAAAATTCCATCCATCATTTTGTTTTGTGACAAAGTACAGTAGATAATAGTTCTTGGTTACTTCTAGTACGAGTCGTATGGGTTTTGCAGTTCAGATTTTATTGATGAATTATCAAAAATTGATTACGTAATATTGGTAGAATAGTTCCAGAATTGTTTAGATGACAATGCATTTCAAGTTTGCGCATTCGCAGTTGCTATCACTGATCCAATTGTGATGAAATTCAAAGACAATCGTCTTGTAATCAATCCCAATCTACCCTTCTAATTTGAGCAAAATCGGTCCAGTAGGAACTGAAAAATCGTAGTTTACGGAAATTCACGTTTAACACGCTACCAGTGGTCCGACGACGATGAAATTCATAGGGGACCCTCAAGGGTCCAAACCGCGTAATCCGAGAACATTTCATCAAAATCGGACCATGATCTCGTACAGTTTTGCCAGGGACAATGAATTTACCACCGACAGACACATCGAAAGACAGACATGGAACAAAATTGTTCAGAATGATTTAAAAGGCAAAAAACAAGCGGAAATTTCTCTTTTGGATGACACAATTTTCCTCACACCAAAGCTATGGATTCGTGCTAGAAAACATAAATGTTGTCCTCCAAAATCAAAATGTCCACTTGATACTACGTTTCAGAGCTTTCTGAACAATTTTGGTTCCCTGTCTGTCTGTGTGTAGTCAATTCCCTGTCCCAGGCAAAACTATCTGAAGTTATGGTCCGATTTTGTTGGAATTTTCGGGATTGTGCGGGTTAGCCCCATGACGTTCTCCTATTTATTTCATCGCTGGCGCCGTCTTACCACTATTAGCGTGTGCGCATCTTCAACTGTGAATTTCATGAAACTACGATTCTTCAGTCCCCAATGGACCCGATTTTGCTCAAATCCGGAGGGTAGTTGGAGGCTACCTCCAAGACTATTACCTATGAATTTTGTCACGATTGGAGTAGTTTCTGCTGCGCATGCGCAAACTTGAAATTGTTTTTCATAGGGATACGTCCAGAACTATTCTAACGATTCCGCTGAAATGTTCACTGATTCTACGACCACGTTACAAAAGTGAGTAAGCTATACTGACCACCCAACTTGGCTTTTTTGTTTACTTATTGCATGAAATCATATTTTCACCTTCCTTTGTGTGGAGGCAAAAATAACAAATGGGAATTTGCTTTTTGCTAATCCCGAGGCCAGCCCCCAGCTACCGTCTCTTAATTAGAGCGAAAGCGT
>JAEMON010000001.1:79195091-79208134 GCA_030264115.1 Lygus lineolaris | reverse complement strand
ATACACGATCATTCCCCATTGTAGGTATTCTAGTGTCTTTAGGGCAGGCCTACGATGTTTTCGTTTCGATACCTACTTCTTTGACAAACTTCACTCTTACAATTGTCGTAAAGACGACCTAAACACCCACTGTCGATTGCCGTATTAATCTCCCCTATAACTGACAGTTATTTGCTATTGATTAACCAGCCCTCAGTGTGAACTCGGACTAACCTAAGCTTATGGATAAGCTTAAGCTAACCTAAGCTTATTCCTCGGTCGTCTTTACTCGTTTGTTTTGTACTCGATGCTTTTCGTGCTGCCGAACTAACCACGACACTTATTTCATATGTTTCAGGTTCGTCAAGCCTGGAGAGTCGAAGCCTAGCAGCTACGGAGGAGGGCGGAGTCTTCATTATAACCAGCAATCGAAACCATCGGAGGTTCGAAACGGCATCAGCAGCAGCAACGCTAAGCAGCCCGTTCACCGACTACCAGGCTCCCGTAACCCTTCCTCCAGACTCGATTCGGTAAGTTGATCTCATTCTGTTGTGTATTTTTTCCGGCATTCCAACTAGAAGTCTCCTTCCCAAAATCGATCAATACCTATTACGAAGTTCCACTATAACTCAACAGTTATCGACTTCCGGAATCGATTCCAAAACTACGAGAAATTTCCATAGACGAGGTCTCCCCGACTTTTTAACATCCGGGTTTTCATCGGTTTCTCCCAGTTTTCTCTGGATGTCATAAACTTTAAATTATGGTTCACATCTTAAAATATGAATTAGTGTTTAAGTAACATACCTACAATTTTTAAAATCACAAACGGAAAAATAATAGAAACGATTTTGAGCTGCGGTTGGGCATGATTGGGGCGCTCCCCAAAATATCCTCGAAAAGGGCTACATTTAGGCTATCAAAGAATTTATAGGAATTCTTACTACCTTATTACCTTACTGCCTTATTACTACTTGGGGCTAATAAGTTGAATAAGGAATAACCACCCCATGGCCATTTTAGCATTGAACAGTTTTTCAAACTTTTTCCGTTGATAATCAACCAATTTCAAATCGGGTTTCGGTTTCGGCATTCTTTCTATTATTCGATTCTGGAGAGCCGTCAACTAGGTATTGAAATTAAAAATTGAAAAGGTTTAAATTATTTTTATTTATCTAATATTTAATACCTATTTAACATTTGGATAGTTTATTGATCTCGGGATTTGAAGAGAAGAATAATTGGGGAAATAAAGATAAAATTGTTAAATTATTGAGAAAAGTTTGAGAAACTGTTCAACACACCTTCGATATCACCCCAATAACTGTACGAGTGACGATAAAAAAGAAATTGTGGAAGTTATGCGTGTTGCAAGGATTCCCGGACACACAGACAGACCGACAGACAGACACGAAACCAAAATTGTTCAGGAAGGTCTAAAACGTAAAAAGCGTGTTGAAATTTAATTTTGGAGGTAAAAAAATGTTCCCAAAGGTGAAAATAGACTCGGAAGCAACGTCCTCAGGATCTCAGCTTTCCGATCTTTACAACATCCTCAGGATCTCAGTTCAAATTTTACTGTGTCTATTAAGTTTCTTTATTTTTATTTATTACGTTCATGCAGAAGAACAGTTTTTTTTGTGTTTGGAGTCTTCATTTATTCATAGGTAGGTAGGAACATATGTTTCGGTGGTTCTCGGCCACTTTCCTGAGCCTTATACTGTGAAATTTCATTAAAGATGGTGCTCATCCCACTCTTCTCTAAATCTGAAGGAAGGAACTAAGAATTAGAAGAAATGAAAACTATTCAAAACATAGAATGGAGTATGATGGAGTGAAACCATGATTCAACAATGAATAAATTCAGAGAAGAGCGGGTGAGCCCCATCTTTAATGAAATTTGACAGTTTAAGGATGAGGGAAGTGGCTGAGAACCATCGAAACATTATGTACCTACCTACGTAAATAAATAAAGACTCCAAACAAATATACATTCCTGACCGGAAAGTGGTTATGCCAACTGATCATCCCAATAGTTTTTTAAACGTTTTTTTAAAGGAGGAATTCACTTGTTTCCTGATTTACAGTCGAAAAAGTGGATCTTCGACTACTTATTGCACATGTCGGGTATGACAACTACTTTACTTCTGTCAAGCCATTCCTTATTTGTGGGAAACTTAGTGGTAGTGTTGAATTTTGTCATGAAAGTTATCATTAACACGGAAGTTAACTGCCAAGGAAGTTCTGTATAGGAAATGTACATTAAAAGGAAGTAACTTCTGTGGAAAACTCAAAGGTAATGTTAACTTCTGTCAAGCTATTTCTTATCTGTGAGAAAATTAGTGTTAATTTTAACTTCTGTCAAGCCATTCCTAATCCGTGGGAACTTAATGGTAGCGTTAACTTTTGTCATGAAAGTTATTATCAACACGGAAGTTAACCGTCAAGGAAGTTCTGTATAGGAAATGTACATTAAAGTTAGTTAACTTCCATGGAAAACGCAAAGGTGATGTTAACTTCTGTCAAGCTATTTCTTATCTGTGGAAAATTTAGTGGTGAGCTGGAGGGAAGAGGGGGGGGGGGGGATGCAGAGTAGGTACAGAGAAGATTTTCATCGCAGTTTTTATGGAATTGGTATCACAATGAGGACAAGCGCAACTGGAGTATCATCTGGTACCTGGATCGCTTGGCTTTAGCTTGTCTCCTTCCACTCTGGATCAATTTTCATAAGTACTCGTAAAGGTTCTGAGGGGCGTCCTTATAGAATCCCATTCCACTCGTGGGTTTCTTATTTATTATTACAACTCCACTCGTGAGTGCGTGTGCCCTAAATAAAATTGAGTAGCTGCCAGCAGACATTGTTATTAAAACACATTCCAAAACATAGGTCGCGAAATTAAGCGAGCAATGCGTATGTATTTGGTTCTAATCTTTGTCAACAGAAAAATAAATGAACAGGGTCCTGGCCCGTCGCGGTTTAAGATTTCCATTTGCATTCCCCGTCTTCTCCGTCTACCCTCGAAATACTCAACGTCTTTGGGTCAACTAGATGGGTGACTCACACTACTAAGTTTAGTCATCCGTTACCGCGCTAGTCTTTCGACATCGGAATATCGATGGAGGTTGTAGACAAGACAATGTTCCAAACTATTACTGTCATAGAGGTCGTAGTATCACTCCATTCGGAGACTGGAGAATATTAAGGTGCGTCGGAGCATGTGCGCAGAATAACTTCTGGTCTAGAGTAATCAATGGTTTACATGGCTCGGCGCTTTTCACGTTTGCGCATGTGCAGTCTCTATTACTGATCCGAATGCTACAAAATACTTGTATTGGACCTAGAACGGTCTTACCCCTAATTAACATCAACATTTCACTTTTTTGGATCATTGATTCCTCTTGTAATGGCGGTTCTCAGAAATGCGGACTCACTCGCACAAAAATACTTGAAGAAGTTAGGATTTCGAATTCTTTTCGACGGCTCCGCGTCCAGGATGGTCGAGAATGTGGAAATCGGTCGTTTTTGCATACTTACCATGAAGTTTGTCTTCACTGAAACGAAACCGAAAGATCAAAATTTTGACTCTCGTTGACTACGAAAAATATGCATTTATAGTAAAACATCCATTCTAGAGTAGGTAATCCATGGTTTACATGGTTTTTCACGACTGCGCAGTACCTCCTACTGATCCGAATGCGCTGCAAAATACATTATATGGGACCAACAAGGGCCTTACTCCAAACTACCATCATTATTTCAGCGATTTTGGACCATACTCGTAGTAGGTACCCGGTGGTGTTACAATTTATATTCTTTTTTCGACGTAATCTTTCAGAATTTCGAAAAATGGTGAAATCGAGCGTAAAAACGAAATTCCGTTTTCTATACACAACTCCGTAAGACTCCGTTTTACAATTAATTAGAGTGGGATTTATCGACGGACCTTTAGATGGTCTCCTCGAAATTTGGAATACGCATTCGGCTTATGGAATCTTTGAAAACCATCTCAAGGTCTCCTTGAAACTCGAAGACCGTCTATAAATCCCGCCATACATTTACTCTATAGAACCTACACCCTACCTTTATATCCTGAAAAAATGTTGGAAAATTTACCTTTCCTATCACAGAACTTTACTAGTGCTCTTGTAATGTTGAAAAAACTATGCAAATAAACTATATACAACTATACGAGTGGGTTTCTAAGACAGGAGGGCTTTATTGGTTGGGAATAATACTCATCATTAAGATATTTCGCTTCCTCACTATCAAAAGTTGGTCCTTATGTTCGTCCGAAATGTTAAAAAAGGTTTCCTCAAAAATCAAAATGTTCACTCGTATTTCAGAGCTTCGTGAACGGTTCGGTGTATGCTTATCTGATAGCAGTACCTCCTCGTTAGCCTCTGTAGTATACATTCATTATATATATATTTTGCTTTTTCGTCAATTATTGAAACGTGGAACCTTCTGATTATTATTTTCACCTTACATAGATACCTACTTCATTTGTTATAAAAGAATAATACACATCTGTGTACTTTTTAGGTAAGTCATTTTCAAAAAAATGTAATTATTTGAATTTTCATTATAGACGCTCCTTTCCAACTCACATTTTAACTCGCCTTCCACAATCTCATGCGCGGTTTGGATTATGAGTATAGATGTACACTTAATGCGTTTGCATAATTTTTAGGAATAGTGCAAAACCACGAATTTTCAACTTTTGTCGACTGATTGCGTCATAGTGAATGCATGCCTCAGGCGCATTATATCGCATAATTTGGCTTTTATTGCAGCATATTCCATGCGCTCATTATTCGTATCCAAGAGGCGGTAGACCTACAGAAAAGTTGTTCTAAGCGAGGAGCAGTGCAGGCCCGGACAGGCTTCGGGGAATCGCAAGCTAGTAGGGATGGACGATAGTCGATAGTTCAGCACAATCGATAGGCCGATACTATCGGTCACAAAAACTATCGATGCTACGATAGTTCTTCAATAGTGGCTTCCCCTATTCCGTACATACCTGTCCCGGAGATTCCTCTCCGGGTTTTTGCATATTTTTGCAATATGAAAGCATTTTAATTGCATTTTGGCCGCATTAGCAGCCCATTTCTAGCGCATTTTAGCCGCATAATTCGGTGCTCTAAATCCGCATTAGGGGGTTTCAAAATGAATTAAGTGCACATCTCTAATTATGAGAGAAAGGCCAAGGGAGTGATGAGATGGGGGACTTGCATGGTTATTTTTCATTTTGACATTCGAAAGATCTCGGTGAGGGCTTTCCGAAAAGGTGCTTTATGTGGGGTAACTAACAAGCGAAACCTACTGAAAATGAGTCTTGTAATTTTAACTTAACTGACGTCACCGACCCCCTCCATCCTGGCTGGGAACCCTCAGCTCCCATCGTACGGGGAACCTAAATGACGTCACGCGCTCTCTTTCAAACCGTGTTTATGGTCAAACAAGACCTAATTTCAAGTTGAAAATTGGCATCTAGAGGATTCTAAGGCCGCTGAATCAGGTTTTTTGCCTCCTGAATCAAAATTTCAACTCGCGTTTTACGTTTTAGACCTTTCTGAACAATTTTGGTTTCGTGTCGTTCTGTTTGTCTGTCTGTCCGGGAATCCTTGCAGCACGCATAACTTCCACAATTTCTATCCGATTTTGATGAAATGTTCAGGGATTACGCGGGCTTTGCCCTTGATGGTCCCCTAGAAATTCATCGCCAGCCGACCAACGGTAGCCTCTGCGCATGCGTAAACGTGAAATCCTCGAAACATCAATTTCTCGGGACCTAATGGTCCGATTTCGCTCAAACTTGGAGGGTAGTTGAAGATTAAAGGTTCAATGATACCCTGGGAGTTTCATGAAGATCGGATCAGCAGTATCAACTGCGCATGGGCAAAACTTGAAATCCTTGCAACACGTATAACGTCAACACTTTTCATCCGATTTTCAAAAGTTGGATGAAGTTTGGATGAAGTTCAAAACAGCCGCCCAACGGTAGCCTCTGCGCATGCGTAAACAGGAAATCCTTGAAACATCAATTTCTCGCGACCTAATTGTCCGATTCCGCTCAAATTTGGTTGAAAGTTGAGGATCGGAGATTCGATAATGCCCTATGAGATTCATCAAGATCGGATCAGTGGTGCCCACTGCGCTTGCGCAAACGTGAAGCTCTCATAACTTCGACAATTTTCATCCGATTTCGATGGAATTTTCAGGGATTGTGCAGGTACTACCTAATAATCCCTTTGATGATTTTTATATAGGTATATATATATGTTATATGTACAATCATGTTATGGATACGAGGAAGCCATGTGCCACACCCAACTTGGCAGACGTTTTAAAACTTATTGGTCCTCAGCAGTAATAATATTATAGTCAGTTCCTATAAACTCTTCGGTAGCAGAGACTTAGGCGTTTTTTAGGACATATTTGGGCTCCCTTCGTCCCTTAGTATTCTTAATAAATGGGGAATATCATCTATTTCCTTTATTTTATTTTCTGAACGATAATGGCTCAAAAGTAACAATAATGAAGTAGTAGGTCAAATATAGTGTATCTGTATTTTTATAAAATTTGTTGGAATATTCATTATTGTCCAATGGAGGGGAAGTGACGTAGAAATGGGTGTCGTCTGTCATTGGCCAAACCCGTCCAAGTTGCCAACCAAACAAAATGCAACACAAAGCCTAACACTGTTTAAGCTCCTGACTAGTGAGAATAGAATTTACTTGATACAATTAATAAATGGATTGAATTAATAAATTGTTAATAATTGTTATTAATTAATTTTCAATTAATTATTTAAATTATTCCTATTCCCACTCCTCCCAATACGATCTCATTCTTTTTCGGTTCAGTTCTTTTAGTGTGACGTAGGGAAGGAAGGGTTTCTCAAGAGCCTTCTTATTCAAACAGCTGAGATTTAATTTCAAGTTTTCTCCACATCAGAACAATAAACTATTTTTCTTTGTATTAACAGTGTTATTTTATTCCAAATAACATTACAAAGGCATAACAAATTTAATTTTCTCATGCACGATAATTCCCCATTATGAAACTCTCAAATCTAGCGTTGGGGTACGCTTCCCCTTTTGATGTTAATTTGTTCATCGCTCACAACATTTTCATGTATAGTAAAGGGGGAGGGGAGGGGGTACTGACATACGTGGCCGATAACAAAAATGCTTGTGACACAAGGCACGACTTATTTACAACGTAGGTACACACTCTCCCGGACTTGTGACACGGCTCCTTCTTGATTAACATAAATTAACCTATACTCAAGAAGGCCAAGGGTTACAACGTTGCACTCTCCTCAGAGGGGACCGACATGGATGTTGCCCCTACCACCCCAGCTCTTCAGTAGTGCAAAACCACATCGTCCCTGCCTCACCCACAACCTTACGGTTAAACGGCAGTATTCATCACTATGGTCCCCTCTGAGGAGAGTGCAACGTTGTAACCCTTGGCCTTCTTGAGTATAGGTTAATTTATGTTAATCAAGAAGGAGCCGTGTCACAAGTCCGGGAGAGTGTGGATATCGCGTGGTTGTTCTCCCTATCATTTCAGCTCAGTAAATAAATAACCCACTAAACCCAAATAAATCACTGCTAATTGGAACTTAGGGCAGACCAAATAAAGTCAGTTCCACCATCCCATAGTCATTATTATAAGTAACTAGAACTAGAATATCGGTTTGCGGCTATAATTAAATGGCACAAAACTCATTCACATGCTATTTATTTTTATCACAAAATAATGTCTAATAATGGTCACGATGGAAATAAGTACGTCGGGAACTGGTATCCATCGCAGTATAGAGGAACAAATAGGTATCTGATCGAAACTAAAGGAAAAACGTATACTAAGTTGGGTGGGCAGTGGAAGGGTGGAAATTCATAGGAGACTCGCGCGATCCCTGAAAATGTCATTGAATAGTTCCAAAGTTTTGTTGGTGATATATTTACACGTCGCGCATGTGCAGTTGCTGTTACTGATCCAATCGTGATGAAATCAATAGGCGATCATCGTAGGGCCAGCCCCCGAGTAGGTCCCCGTCTAATTTACGGGAAATTGGGCTATTAGGTGAGAAATCGGTGTTTCGGGGAATCCACTCGTTTCATCATTGGCCCGACGAAAATGAAATTATTCACAGAGGACCTTCTAGGAGCTAACTCGCACGATCCCTAAATGTTAAATAATAATTGGTCGGATAAGTAGTTCCGATGTTTCACCTGAGACACAAATTTCAAGTTTGTGCATGCGCAGTGGATCCAATCGCGATGAAATTCATAGACAACGTTCAGTCTCCATTCAAGTAACTACCCAACAAATTGAAGCGAAATTGGTCGATTAGATTCTGAGAAATCGATGATATAGGAAAATCACTCATGCGCACACGTTACCGTTTGGCCGAGGGTGGAGAAATTCATGGGGCTCGGAACCCAAATTGTTCAGAATGTTTTAAAATGCAATAAGCAAGCGGACATTTCAATTTTTTGACTTCTTGCTTCAAAACTTCTCTTGCTTCTTGACTAAGTGAGAAAACAAATGTGCATAGAATTATACTACTAGTATTACTAGTGGTGTGTTATCTAGATGATTCATATGGGTTCGATCTCCACATCCAGATCCTTTTCTGATTAGTTTGATACTTCATGATGGAGCAAATCACATTCAGAAAATAAATCTGCATAATAACGGTAATTAGCAACCGTACAAATGTGGTAAAAAGTTATCAACCATGTCAAATCTTTTAAAGTGTACCTAAACACGTTAGAATCCCTCAAAAACACGGTAAAAGTTCTGATAAAACGTGAATTTTACCGAATTTAACGGTAACCTTTACCGTGTCTCGGTTTTGGTTTGTTGACATTTTATGTCTCTGATTTGGCACATCAACTAAAAAAAGTCACGAAAAATTGCTCACGAAAATACGGACCGACTCTCACGTACAACCAAGCCGTTGCTAGGGAAATTAAAATTCTTTAGTTTTCATCGGACGAAAATCGATCTCCATTCGTCGGAAAGTTCTCGATTTTTCCAACCATATTGTGTTAACTACTGCGAAGTGCGTGGCCAACAAGCTGAGTTATGAGCATGGTTATTTGAATAATTGTGTGCACTCAGGTGATCATTCTCAATAATTGATATTGTGAACTTGGTTGCAACCGCTTGTTAATTGCTGATGATTTCATTGAGCTAGTGTTTCGATGATTTGATTCATAGCAGGTGATCCGAATATTGTGAGAACGGTTTGTGAAGCGGTGGTTAAATAATTTTAAAAGGTAATTTCTATACTTTACACTCTAGGAAGCTGTAATTTCGTATGTAGCCTCTTTAGGACATTTACTTGACGATGCCCAGGGTCCGGATCATATGAGTGGCTCTTGACCCAGACCAAAAAATTTACAAAAAAATCGATTTTTTGTTTTAATTGTTTCATAAACTACAATAGACGTTTCAATAGACGTTCTCAAGTTTGAAATTTTAAATTCGGATGGATAGAACAAGAGTTATTCAATTTCAAAACTAGTAACCTCCAGCGTCGCAGGATGGCGCGTCCGCTTCTTCATCGACAAATCGGTCCTCCAGCTGCTGACACACACAAGATCACATTGCTTTGAACTTATTGTACCTAGTCAGATAAATCTCGTAATTTTTGAGATGATCTGCTATTGGGAGGAGGAACCTTTTGAGATGTGGAAGGGGTTGAGGGATGAGGATTCTCCTGAGCTTTTGGCTGAGGTTGTTTTATTCAGCTAGGGGATGTAAACATTTTCCTTGTCTTGAAAACTCGGCCGTTTCTAGGCATAGTTACCTACTAGATATTTCTAGTGACAAAAACTAACGGAAGTAACAAGTAACTAGGTAATCAAAACCAAGGAGACAAAGATAACAACACGCACAAGATTTGTCAACATCGCGCTCAAGTTACTTTTATAACCTTCCACAATATTGGAGAAGGTTGTCACAAATAAGTCATACAAAAATGGATAACTAATATCATGGAGCTAGGAACCTAGAAAATGGAACTTTCCCCATCGAGGGTCCAGGCAACAGAGTTCGCCAGTGGCGCAAGGAGGGAAGTGAGAAGTTTTTGGTCTTAGCGCTCTCCTGAAAACCATGATGTTTTAGACACATCGGAACACGTATCTACAGAAGTAATGCATGAAATTCAACGTTTTTGGTCTTGATTTGTTCGTTAGGATCCCCTCTAACTTTCAGTCGTTTTTTTGTTAATCATTGCAGTAGTTTATTAGGAATGGCTATTTTTGTGGATGCCGGAAGGGGGTAAAAAAAGGGCCTTTTGGAGGACTGAAGATTAGCTTTCGATCAACCCTATGATTATCATTGTCAACTCAACAGCAGGTAGATAGCTCTCTTGGCAGAAACCTGGTTCCAGGAACTTCGTTTTTTTAGTGTTGGGTATCAGATAATTTTCATAAAACCTGTCATTTAAAAGTTTCATTGATATGGATGCTTGGGTAGATCTTTCCACCCACGTATCGCCTTCCACCACCAAAGCTGTGTCATCAGCAAATAAGTAGAGTTCGGATTTGCACATTCTTAGCTGCACAATCTCATTGATATGTATTAAGAATAGAAATGGTCCTACTGTGCTTCCTGGAGTAACACCGAAATCCTTGTTCAGCTCATCGCTCATACAATCACCTATTGAAACCACTTGTCTACGATTCGTAAAGTAACTTTTAAACCATAAGAAAATATAGAAAATAATAAACCCATAAGGGCAATTATAAACCGTTGTGTAATAATATGCACCTTTTTTAAATTTGGTCGGAGCTTCACCGTGATTGTCGTAAGCTTCATCCTAGTGTCACGGTTTTGGGCGTTTACCGGGAACCGACTACCGACCCATTTTGTCAGTGTAGGTACTGTTTAGGCTGGTGTACACACCTACATAGTAAGCGGTCAACTAGCATTTTTTTTTTTTTTTTTTTTTTAATCAAAGAGTAACTGTGTCCTCTTGTCACAACCTTTTCACGACATGACATCGGGTGACAAGCTATTTAGTAGCAAATCCAGTAGTGAAGACGTGATCTCCAATAAGCGAAGGAGATTTTAACGATTCCACGCGTTCGCGGGCTTAAAGACTTACCACCTGACACACTGCTCGCATGAAAGTGTAATGTGATGAGATGGCTTTCGTTTGAAAAGAAGATAAAAGTTCGAATCCCGAACAATAGCGCGGGTTCGCTGAGCCCGGATTGTAAATTTTAATGTTGTTTACCTTCAATGTACGAGGTAGAGGTCGTATAGGTTGGAATAGTTGCCCGTGAGATGTAAGATTGACCATATTCTGGAAAACCTGGGCCAACGCCCGACTGAAGTCAAACATACGTCTCGCTTTGAACTATGAATTCCCTCGTTATAAATAGCTTGACGATTGTTGTTGTTGTTGTTGTTACAGGGGGCGAAGGAATCTTCCAGATCGCTTTCATCTCACCCTAATGATGTCGACATTATCCTAAAAGTAAGTAACTCATTGACCTACTAATCGTAACAAAGAGTACAGCATAATAGTCCCACATTATGGCCAATCCAGCAGCGTTCACCGTACACAAATTTGAATGAAAGTTATCGAAAGCTATTCCAAATTTCAGAGAATGAAAGGAAAAGACACGATTTTCGGTTTCATCTTTGGTTGAATTTAATGGAGTTATTGAACAAATTGATTAATAACTCCTACCGATCCACCAAGCAATCGCACACACCCAGGTACAGTAACTTAACTATATTATTGTGGGGCGTCGCACAGTGGTTCCGAACCGGCAAAAACTGAGTTCAGCTCCGAATTGATAGGTAATTTTGCGCTGACTCCGAATATACCCTATTCCCTGTACCCTAAATTGCTAATAAGCTGCAACCCAATCAAAAAACGTAGATATTTCACGTCTTCGACCATTGGAACCGCCCAAAATTGTTTTTCGCACGAGGCGGTTTAGTTGATTCCACTAGTTGAATGGGCGGGTGCAAGGAGTTTAGCTTTATGGAACATGAATGACCTTTCCTGAGCGCGGTTCACACGCGGTAAATTCGTCCGCCCGTACACGTGGGGGCACGGCACAGTGCCTGCACCGTTCTCATCCCTACTAGTTGAATCATCTCAAAAGATACTAGCTGCAATGAGCTCTTCACATCAACGCCTAGTTTAGTCAACTTCGAGCCACCACGGAGGGCATAGCTCTACGCAGTATGAATGTAGAAAATGTTATTGAAGCCATCAGAGTTTGCCCTGGGACATGAGATCAAGTGACTACAGTGACAACATTTAAAAAAGTGTGGCTTGGAGGGAGTCCGAATGAATGTATGAATTTCATAACAATCTTTTGAGTAGTTTTGGCAGAATAGGAAAAAATGTCATTTTTGGCGGTTTTAACGCTAATTTCGGCCCGGTTAAGCGGTTGTCCTCCAAAGTCCTTGAATACTTGCCTCGGAATGATCCATAAGTCCTATAGCAAATTCATCTTATTGCAATATAATGAGGAATGGATGTTAGTGAGTGAAGAGTTATTACTTACCAATAACTCATCTAGAGATGAGTAGGTATGGTACTTATGTATAATTCAATCGTGAAAAAAGTCAGAAGGCCCGTTTCTTTCTTGAAGAGTAGTTTCACATAGAACTTGAAACGTTGTATAGGTACTCGTTGTACAGTGGAAAAATGATTGCTTGATTGGTTTTGCACATATCGATACCTATTTCTTGTACTTTTACACAAAATATTATCCAGGTAGAATGAAAGACAATGAACAAACGGTTGCTAAAACAAAAAAGTCCTATTCATGCAGCATGAGTTGATGAGCGAATTTTCAAAGAATAATTTTAACCGATTTGGTTGGTGATTCTTATAGGAAATTTCACGCTGATTCCGAATATACCATATGTTCCTATGTTTAAGATGGTAATTTACACCAAAAACCTCAAAAAACGCGTTTTTTAGCGATTTTGACTCTAAATTTTCAAAATTTGACCCCTTGGAGTTCTTAAAAAATTCTGGCCAACGAACTTGACCTTTCTTTTGGTATTA
>JAEMON010000001.1:79183143-79194091 GCA_030264115.1 Lygus lineolaris | reverse complement strand
AAGCTATACTGCCCACCCAACTTGGCAGACGTTTTTATTTAATCGTGCTGGAATTTCATGGGTACAGCGGTTGTAATAATCTTTAGTAGCCTCAGTGTACTTCTCGTCACATGTTTGTCCCTGTAGAGTTTTCACCAAGAGATTACTCATAATGAGATTTTTCGTTTAAATTTGAATTTTGTGCAAAACCAAACTTAACTCGTACCTACAAAAAATGGAGCGATAAAGAATGATTGTGCGGACTTTATAGATGACTTTCTGCGGTGTGATTTAGACGACTTATGAATGGATATTGAGAATCAGTTAAATGGCTGCGACAATAACAGTTGATTATCCCTTTTACGACTTTCCTTGTAAAATCTATCCTACTTCGTGCCGAGGATACTGGCTGTAGAATTTCTCTATCCCTCACGGTTTCTCTCTCTTTTTGCTTTGCTGCTGGTTCTTTCAGCCCATTCTTGCAGAAACTATTTTCACCTCTTCAACTTCCAACAGCTTTACTTTGCAGGAACTCAGTTGTTTTATCCCTTCCGAGTTTACCGAGGTAACGGAAACCTTGGATCGATTCGGAAGGTGAAAAGTTGTCTTAACCCTGATTGAAAATTTTACTTTCTTTTGACCTTTCTGAACGAATTTGGTTCCTTGTCTGTCTTAGTCTAATGGGGAATTATCATCAGTTTTTTAAATTTTTTTCTGAGAGATAGTGACTCAAAAGAAACAATAATGAATTCGTGATTCAAAAATAGTTTATTTGTAATTTCAGAAAATTTATAGAAATATTTATTATTGAAATATGGCGGGAAAGTGACGTTGAAAAGGGTGTCGTCTGTCATTGGCCAATTCTGTCCAAGAAGCAAACCGAACAAAACGAAACAAAAGCCCATCACTGTTTGGGCTCCTGGTTAATGAGGATAGAATTTACATGATTATTAAATGGATTGAATTAATTAATATTAATTAATTATTTAGAGCACGGAGAAATTTAAAGCAGCAAGGGAGAAGCACAGGAAATACGACCAGGCTGCTGAAGACGTCCGTGGCTCCTTCACACCCTTGATTGCTTCCTGTGAGGGGGTTTTGCATAAGGAGTTCGAGGCATTCCTGAAAAGGGTTGCGGGCAAGCTGACGGATACTCGCAAACCCCTCTGTCGCAAACCACAAGCTTTGTTAAGGTGGAGGTGCAGTTTGCAGTGCTTCCGGGCAGTTTATCTGCGATTGAGAGGGACGAGGAAGCGGCTCCGAAGTCTCGGGACGGAGGATGGAGCAGTCCTACCCTTTCTTCAGGACTGAGCATCGCCGCACTCGAAATGACAAGCTGAAGGGCATCCCTACCCCAATATCAAAATTGCATAAACATGAAATAAATTTGAAATAGAGATTATTTAGATTATTCCGATTTTAACTGTTCTCACTGCGATCTCGGTGCATTTTATTTCGGTTCAGTTCTTTTAGTGCGACGTAGGAAAGGCCCAAGAGCCTTCGGAATTCCGCCTGTTATTCAAACGGCTGAGCCGAATAGCTTTTTTCTTTGAATTGGTGTTATTTTATTCCAATTAACAATACAAAGGCGGAAAAAATGTGATTTTCTCATTCACGATAGTTCCCCATTGTTTTTCGGTGTGTCTGCAAGTCCTTGCCACACGCGTAACTTCATATTCAACCATTCAAACAATATTCTCATCCGATTTCGGTAAGAATTTTTAAATGGTTGTTCTAGTAAGCCTCTGAGGGTTATTACTATATCGTCGGCTTGTACCTGGTAGTACCTTGAAGTAGGTAAATGAAAGGTGGGCTCCACAGGTTAATTACCTATATGTTGGGAGATAACTATCGAACAACGAGTGCTCGAACTATCGAGTGCTACTATGGCATTTTGGTTCAGGACTTTCTAATTAGAGGGAAACTAATTAACCTTGTTTGTGTGGTTTAGTCGACTAGTCGGCAGAAAATACAATGCACAAGTGAATGTACTTAGTGAACAACATTATTATCTCTTGATTGTGAAACAGAAATAGCCTCTCGAATTATCATGAATGAGTTATTATTCTGATTGAAGCGGGTTTTTTGTTTTCAAAAGAATTGAACCAATTCAATAGATAGCTACAGTTTACTGTAACTTTGTAACAGTTTAGTCCAACAACAACAAAAAACGCGTGCGATTTAGTAAATTTAGTACTACTGCTATAACCTGAGGAAGTCTTGCCTGAATGATGTTGGGGGAGAGCAAGTACCATCCTGCTTCAAAAAACTTGGTACTCTCCAAACCGCACATGTAAGCAGCACATCACATGAAAATACGCCCAAAAGTATGTTCAGTCGTGCACTGGTGTGCTAACTCGAAATAATATTTTTTTTAAGTTGTGGGCGGGCTTAACACTGCGGAAGCCCGCGACGCGACTCATGCTTCCTGTAGTCAGGCGACAAATCATACCATATCAGATATCCTTTGTCGTTCAAACACAAAGTGTATTAATGATAATTGCCTAAAAACGGAAAAGAAGGCACGTCAAAACATCGGCGGGAAGCTCAGTGAAAAAGTAAAAAGTGGCAACGATGTTGAATACATGGCAGCACGCTTGGCACACCGTTTGCGTGGCTCTGCCAGGAGATACCCAGCTGGGCCTGGACCCATCCACCATGGCGGCTCCCGAGCTAATTTCCCATCACTGATCAGGCATGCCTGATTCCCATCACTGATATCCATTGATTTCATTGCATTGGTATCAATGGATCTCCTGATATATGGCGCAACGTAAAATCTATTGATTAATTATTATTTTCGGATTCGGCAAATTTTATAGCGAGTTTCCTACTGGCATATTATTTATAATTTTGCATGTTTTCCATATGGTTCACATAATTATTGAATGGCTCAGGTAAATTTTATTCATCAACATTAAGTATGTTGTACATCTCCCTGCCATTCTGGATTATGGGCCTTCCCATTCTGGATTATGCTTCCCCAGCCTGGTCCCCACTCCACAGCCTCCACAGATACTCCCTTGAAAGAGTTCACCATCATAAGTTTTTGCGGTTCGTGGCTTATAAGTTCGGTATACCCCCGATGTAGACTATGATATGCTGCTAGACCACTGTCATCTTCAATCCCTGTGCAGTAGGAGAAGTGTTGCCGATTTGGTGTTCCTTCATAAATTGGTAAATGGTGGAATCAATTGTCCATCGTCACTAGCGAAGGTTAGCCTACAGGCTCCCCGCTTATCAACCCTTTCGCCAGCCCTTTTCCATCCCTCTGTCCAGCCCTGTTCAATATGCTCTGTTCCCCGCAACCAACTATTTGCAGCATCGTCCCTTCAGTCGCATTCCCCGTTCTGGCAATTTATTACTTCATGTTGAGCCTGAATTCAATTTTTTTGTTTAATTCACTCGCCACATTGAAGGCTGTATTATTTTCATCACCTGTGTCTTTCCTGAATAGCAACTTGCACTTGATTGTTTATTGTACGTTTTATGTATATTTTTCGTATCCACCATAATTTAATTGTTATCTATCTATTCTGTATTCTATTTCTGCTACTTATCATGCTGCCATTGTATTTGGACTTTGCCCGTATTTAATATTAAAATAAAATAAAATAAACTACTGAACAATAGCTGTGGCAAGCATAATGAGACTGAACAAAATTGCCACCTGGTTGGCTGAAGAAGGTGGCAGACTACCAATCAAAGTATCTTCTGGAATAAAAGATTTGAGGACTCCAACTATACTTTCCACCGCCAACCCAATAACTAATAAATTATCAAGGTGGTTTTCTTACTTATCCTTGAAATTATTGATCCGTCGTCTCGTCGAACATTTGCATCAGTTTGATTGAGGACGATTTTAGTGCTGCATATCTCAGTTTGTTTATGGTCGGAAGTATTTCAATCATAAAATTCTTCTTCCACAGGAAATGACTGGTATCATGACCCCCCTCACGGCAATCGCATCAACGCCTCGCAAAGAACCGGAATCGAAGTTCAACTTCGAACTGCCTTCCTATCAAGTGAGTTATAATTATTAGTCTCATTGTATTCAGTGTAGTCTGATGTTTCCCATTTTGATTCCCACTCCTTTCTCATTGCATATCATAAGAAATGTCGATGTTTGTATCCAAAATGGTCTGGGAGACAATATTTGTTTATAGGGGTACTAACGGTTGAGCTTGCCGAGTTAAACGTGCTAAGTAGAAAACTTCGTCCTCAGAAAAATCATGAGGCACCCTACACTGGCCTGCGGCCTCGAAGGGTTATGAGGACTTGTTTCTGGACTAGACAAGCTTCGTGCCATATTTTCTCCCAAGTATAAACTCGAAAAATTTGCGGCATACAGACTGTGGCATTGAACTTATCGTAACTTACCTCCAATCCATCCTTCAGCTTCACGACCAACTGGACGAATTCGTCTGTTTCCAACCTCGTCCAATTGGAATGAGGGCTGGTGGCCTTCCTCCTCTTTCTTCCTGACTCCATTTCCATCCGTCAAACGGGTCACAACGAAATTTAAACTAAAAAAAACTTCAAAATCGATTGTATACCACCATTTTGAATGTTCGTCAGAAAACTGATAACACAGATAACATAGTTGCTGGTGAGAAGGTGTTAAATTTGATTGGAAAAACATTGAATTTGGTTGGTAAGGTGTTGAATTTGATTGGGGAAACGTTGAATTTGATTGAGAAAACGTTTACTTCAATTGAGAAAGCGTTGCATATGATTGGCAAAACGTTGAATTTGGTTTGGGAAAACGTTGAATTTGATTCGGAAATGCTATATTATGTAATTTCCCAGTTCAACTTCAGTTTTTTCCCGGTAAAATTTGATGTTTTCCTTGACCAAATTTAGTTTTTTACCAATCAAATTTTGTTTCTTCCCAACCAAATTCAGAGTAAGTCCTATCATAAGAGCTGCTAACACCTTGAATTTGATAGGGAAAAAACTAATCTTGATTTGGGAAAAACCCAATTTAGTTGGGAAAGAATCAAATTATACGGGAAGAAAACTAAACTTGGTTGGGTAAGAACTAAATTCGACTGGGAAATGCTATAAAATACATATTGATATTATGTACTGGAATAATGAGGTTGTGACTCTTGTGATTGCAGTCAGCCGAGAGGGTGGAGCCTAAAGTGGCAATGATCCAGCCGGAGATCCCGCCGTCCTCCTTCGCCGCCCCCTCGCTCTTCGGGGGCGCCCTCATAGGGGGCGCCCTCCTCTCGCCGCCCAAACCCGAGTCTCCGCCCCCGCAGCCCCTGTCGCCGCCGCCTGCCACCCCTTGCCATAAAATATCAAGTAAGTGCATCTTATCAACCCTCGACCCTTCCACCCCATCGACCGCCTCTATTACGAAAATCACTTTGCTCGCTCCCTTTTCCCTTCCCTTTTACTACTCCAGACAAACTATGTGTCACAGTTCTAGGACTCTACCTACAAACTTATACCTACTCCGTCGTATACCTATTAATCACTCGATGAATGATTGTTTTTTGGTTACTATCACATCCCTTCATTGCTTGACTTTATTCTTTTAGACAATTTTTGGGGATTTTCTTCGTGTAAATCCGTTTCAGACCATTCTAAAACGATTCCTGATGTGTGACTTATTTACATATATTTGGACAGCTAAGAACCAGCCTGACATAACTCAATATCTCTAACTTTTCAGGAGAGGGAAATAACTGATTCCCTGACTACTCATAACGAAACATTTACTTTTCAAATTTTCCGTTCTGAGTAGTCAGGTAATCCGTGTTTTCCCCCGCCTGAAAACTTATTGATATTGAGTTATGTCATGCTGGTTCTTAGCCGTCGATTTATATATAGGTATATTATGTGTGTAACTCAAGACGATATCTGACCCTGAAATCGAGATAAAGAATCCCCAAAAAATGTCAAAATTCATTAGCATCAAAAGAAAGGATGAGTTGGTGGGCCAGAATTTTTGGAGTACTCCAAGGGTTCAGATTTTCAAAATTTCGAGTCAAAAATAGCTTTAAAACATCTTTTGCGAGGCTTCACACCACTTTCCTCACCCGTAAAAACCTGAAAAATGGCAACTTTTGCGGATTTTAACGTTGATTTAGGCCTTAAGTTTTGTGGAGATGAGGGGTATTAGAACTTGTTTCTACTTGTTAGAAGCGTAAGTCCTGTGATTTCATCAACATCGGTAGAGCAGTTTGGGAGAAAAGCTAAAAAAATGGGCTAAAAACGACGTTTTTTCACATATTTGGAATATTTTCTTCCCCTGATAATTGACCTGGAGGGCTGAAATTCTTAGGGTCTCGTCCTTAAACATGTACAAACCAATCCTTGAAATCGGAATTTTTTTAAAATCATTTTCGTAGGTGCCGCAATCGTGTTCATACACATACGTACACACAAACATACATACATACATACAGACTTACAAACACTTTCCGAAACGTGGGGAAAATCTATCAGATGTCGATTGGGACCAGTTAAAGGTGGTGTTTCAGAAATTGGGTTTTCTGCTGCTCGCAGTACTTTCCTTTCACCTTCAGGTGGGCTGAGGAAAGTAAAAACGTGTTTTTTGAGGTTTTTATGTAAATTACCATCTTAAAATAGGAACGTATGGTATATTCGGAATGTGCGTGGAATTTCCTATGAGTATCACCCACAAAATCGGTTAAAATTATTCTTTAAAAATTCGCTGATCAACTCATGCTGCATCAATGGAACTTTTTTAAAGCACAAGTGATACAACAGGTTGGCGTGTCAACCTACGTGCTGTAGAACAATTTCCATTCATGCTTGCCTAATGACCCAATTTCAAGGAAAATACCTACCTTTTTAACATCTTTGGGATTTTAACAAGTTCTCCTCGATTTTTCGGCCGACGAGTTATCAGAATCATTTTGAGAAGATTACAAATATCATTATTCTTCTTATATCTGAAACTCTGCAAATTATTACACAACGGTTTATTCATCTACAAATATCCTATATACCAATAATTTGTGTATAGTAAATACCTTGAATATATCGGGAGGTTCACAATCATTCCTTGGAGACAATGAGTACCTAGGTATCTACTCTCTAATTATTACTATCTGAGAGTTGTGTGCGTCATTCATTCATAAGGGAATTCAGTAACTAAGTAAGCTTCTCATAGTAAACAAGAAACTTGTTCCAGTGAGAGAAAAAAATCCAGCTGGGCTTTGAATGGGGATTGGTGATTCACACTCGTGTTTCTGCTCGTTCTTTCGTGCAACCCTCATGTCCTTACAGGGAGCGAACGGTGGATCCTAAAACTCTCCGCGAGGTCTCATTCGACGCTAATAATTGTGATCTATATTAAATCGATGGGAAAAATATACCTTCCTATTTGAAGTTTTTGAGCTAGAGCATTTTGAAAATTTCATCCCCCACTTTCTACCCATTAGAGAAGACTTCGGGGCGCAACTAGACCCCAAATGGACCCGGTATACTAAATGTTCATCAATTTTGGTCCATGGTAACTAAGAAAAGTGTCGCGTACGGCGGACGGATATGTCTTAAATTCGATTTTTTGGATTCTACGTATCTTAAAAAAAAATCTATAAAAAAACGGAATACATCAAATTTTGAGGGGGATTAAAAACATTTTCCGTGCTCGATTCCAGAGGTTTACTATTGAAAATAATAAATCAAAACAGGCTGTTTAATGTGATTTTACAATAATTTCCCCTAAAAATAATCTATCAGGTTTGTTAGGTACCTTTAACATTAGAGCATGTTGCCCTATGAAACCAACAAAATGGATGGAATTCCAACTCGTGGAGTTAGCTAACTTGGATGTTCCTCATATATCTCCTGACCTATTTGAAAAAAAAAAAAAAAAAAGTTTTAAACTTCGGGGTTCTATTCGGGATACTGACAAGTGGATTTACATGAAGAAGATTTTTAACAAAAATCGTTCCAAGATTTTCATATCGAATGCAATAGCTTTATTTTAGCCAATTTTTGAAGATAATGAAGCTATTCCTCAAGAATTTCACGTAAATCTCAAGGCTATCTATCAAGGGGGTGTGCGCATAGTTTTGTTTTCCTTTTCCAAATGACAGATCTTAGCGAGAGCTTTCCGAAATGGTGCAACATCAAGGGTATCCTATTAGCTTGCAAAGGTTCATGAAGGTTATAATTGTGACGTCACCGGGCCCCTCCCGCCTTGGGTGGCCAAATAATTCTGTCGTCACGCGCCTCTTTCCAGCTATTTTCTGGCTCAACCAGACGGAATTTTCAGTTAAAAATTGGCTCACGGTTTTTTTTTAGAACGCTGAACCCAAATTTGAGGTCAAAAATGAGAATTTCCTACCTATGCGCACACCCTATTCACAGTCCTTCTTTCGAATTTCCTTGATCCAATAAGTAATGGGAAGCATTGAAATCTGCCTGAAGAAAATGTTCAGGAATTTTGTCTCTCAACTAACTCTCACTCAATTTGAGGGTTACATAATATCTATCCGTTGCAGACAGAAGTGATTACGGTGTGCTGTGTGGAAATATAAAGCGAATCAGATTTAAAAACTCAGTTTCTATATCTACACAGAAAGAAGATCTTGGAAAACTTCAGTTCTTGAGGTCCATTATTAGGGGAGAAATAAACAATTATGTAAGCGAGAAAACGTGATTTTGGTATTTTATCCCGTATGGTTTCCGGGATCTTGATGAGCCGTACCTAATTGGCAGAAAAACGTGAGGAATTACAATTTTCACTGGAAGTAGTTGATATAATGCTTGTTAACAGATTTTTTTTTTAACTCAACTTGTCTACATGTGATGCTGTGCCCAACCAACAACCTGTCTTTAAAGCGATCATCGAACAATGAAAAAAAACACCGAAATTTGAAAAAATGGAAAACGAAACAAAAAAAGTTCCATCCATGCAGCATGAGTTGATGAGCGAAATTTCAAAGAATATTTTAACCAATTTGGTGGGTGATTCTTATAGGAAATTTCACGCTGATTCCGAATATACCATACGTTCCTATGTTTAAGATGGTAATTCACACCAAAAACCTCAAAAATACGTTTTTAGCGATTTTTTACTCTCAATTTTCAAAATTTGACCCCTTGGAGTACTCCAAAAATTCTGGCCAACGAACTCATCCTTTCTTTTGATATTATTGACATTTTAATTTTTTTGGATTTTTATCTCGATTCCGAGGTCAGATATCGTCTGGAGTGGCACATATATAAATATATGCATAAGTACATATGAAAAAGTGTTAAATTTCAGGAATCGTTTTAGAATGATCTGAAACGGATCCATGAAGAAAAATGTTTCATTACAAAAATTTTGAAGCTTTTGCCGTAGCTTCATTTTCTTCGAAAATTCGCTAAAACGAAATGAAAAACATCGGGAATATTGATAATTTCTGGTGAATTAACTATGTCGAAAATCACGTCCAACACGTTATTTTGGGTTCTTCGGCAGTATTTTCGTTCGAGAACCGGCAGGATGCCACCACCTGTTGGTTCATCCGGATCTCATCATCGTCGTGTTTCAGAATCCCCTTATTATAAGAAGTGAGATAAAAAAAGCGATTCTCTGCGTTATCTGATGGACAGTTCATCCGCCTTGATCTAAGGAAATATCTTTCTACTTTTAGAAGTTATTTGCAGTTCGTCGTGTTGTTGAGATTGAATCATCTTGGGAAATTTACTGTTGATAAAAAATAAGACTATGTATTGAGGAAGAATTCGTGATTTCCTTGCTGCCTATCGTATCCTACGTTTGTCAAGATAGTCGTTTCAAAGAATGCTTTGGCGCATTTCTATATACATAATACAAATCTTGTTGCACTACTTTTCTACCTTAACGGTTACCGTATGCCCCACCGTTCTTATTGTTATTTACGCTAAAATTCGCAATGAATCCAACCAGCTATCCTACCTACCTTAGCTACCTAATTTAGATGAAATTGTGGGCTGAAAATCGGCAGACTGAGTCGGTCCTTGTACTTATTTATTACAAAATAGACCGGAACTCGGTTATTGAGTTTCCGAGCAACTTCAACTTGGTACACCTTTTATCAAAAATATTATCGATTAGTTCTAATGGAGAATTCGGATAGTTTCGCTCCATTTTCATTTTTCCAGTCATTAGACTAATTTCACTTTTACTAATTTTATTCTTTTTTTCTAGTGAAAACTACCAATTTCCCCATTTTTGTTGAAAAACCAGTAGTTAGGTCGTGTAGTTGGGCGTGATCAGCGAATTTCAAATAACTAATCACTTTCCAGCTGCATTTTTAATTTTTGCAATCGATTCTTCGACCCATGAAATCTGATTTCATAGAAAATTTATAGGATATTTTTACCTCCTACCACACGATCGTATACTTACATTTTCTATACTTACTATTTTCCCTCGTCTCCTCCTTCATCATGAATCTGGTCCGTTATTGTGTAAACATGAGCGGACTCGTGCTCTCTTGGAATTAGTTGCGAGTTGCAAAATTTCCTGACTTGAGCATAGCTATTGGGAATATTATCAAAATTGGTTTGACCATATTTAGGTATCGTTGTTTATCTCGTACTACGTAATTTGTATCCTCGTGAAACCAACCATAATCAGCATCAGTGTTCAGAATTGTGTTACGGATTATTTCAAACGTTAACTTATCAGAAGCAAGCTGTTAAGTATCAGTATTTACTCCCTCGAATTAAAGCCGTTTATTGACACAAAAATATCATGTACGTTACAAAAAGTTCAAGTACTTACTTTACATGAAGAGAAAGTACTGAGAAAAAATCAACAATGTTGAAAGGTTGGTAATTGTAAATCACTGATTTCCAAAATGTAAGGAAATTAACCGGAGATCAGGACTTGTTTACAAAAAAATATAGGCAATTATCATCGATTCGTGACAAGAGTATCAGACAAAAATAACTATTTCGGGCAATTTGATTCTAGAGAAAATACGAATTAATATAGTAAAAACGCTGC
>JAEMON010000001.1:79162412-79178458 GCA_030264115.1 Lygus lineolaris | reverse complement strand
TTGACTGGACTAGATTAGCTCCGACCATTCAAGATTTTGATATCAAATCATAAGAATCATATCATATATGTTCTTTGCGATTTACCTCCATACATTCTTGTTCGCATCCCAATAACTACTTTTCCCTGTTGGTTCTGCGTCTTATGATTTCAAACTTCGAATTGAGCCTCGGAGACATCGGTTGCTTCTCCCTCGTTGACGTCGCCATTTGTTTGGCGTTCCCCTCGAATCTGGCACAATGGGATCCTCGTCCTCAGAGCAAGGGGGGGTCACAGGAGGAACATGCGAGGGTTTAGCTATTCAACAATTGGGAGTGGAAAAAACTCCGCCAAGGAGAGTTGAGTGCAGCCTCTTATCGTTGATAAACCTCTCAATCGGAGCGCGCTCGGCTTGTTACGAAGACGCTCGAATTTCTGATTTGATTTCCTATCCCTCGTGTTCAGAGCTACCCTGCATGAGCAGTATGTATCACGATGCATTTTCATATTATATGTATGCATTTTGTGAATAGGAGGAGCGTTTAAAGTGGGTCACCATCGCCATCTTATTCCTGTCCTCTTCTTATCATAATGATAAACGTTCCGCTACAAAATTCCGAATTTTATGTCCAGATCGATCCAGTTAGACAGCAACCTGTAGTTTCGAAATTAAATTGCATCGAAACGTTAGAAAAGTGGATTTGTTCGCCAAAAGTGTACCTTGAGATAACCGCACTCCTACTACGTGCTAATCATCATTCTCACCTTTTTCTCTCTCTGCTAAGTGGATAACCAATGTTATGCTATTATTCAGGTAAATCGAGATTCATATTATCACTACATCGTAAAACCGCTTGGGTGAGAAATTACAACGTAAGAAGATTTACCCGTTGGAAATACGACTTTTACCCTCCCCATCCCACTCGAAGGACGAAAAGGAAACGTGTTGCAATGGCCGAAAAAAGATTTTAATTGGAATGTCTTTTAGGATGGTTCTTCTGGTCTACTTCATCTAAATTACTTTATTACAGTTTTAAACAGATATTTGTGGATATAATTTGTAGGTACTTGACTATGTATGAAAACAATAATGATGCAAAAATTCCAATTTCGATGCTTGGGTTCTAAGGAATAAATAAATAAATAATAAATAATAATAATACATTTTCTGGATGTTCATGTTGCTGTTGCGATAGTTAGCATGACGATCGAGGTGTCCGAGTCATTTTAGTCTGAAGAGGATGGTGTTATGTACACACTCATTATGCCATTGTGAAGTCAGTCTGCAGAGGTGATTTCAAAATTGAGCTATTTCGTGTGTGAATAAGTGGACAAGAAAATTGATGAGGCAAAATTAGTTAATGAAGACTGTGAACCTGGCAAAAATGTAAAGGTCATTATGAATTTTCTGGAAACTCGCTTTCTATCAGAACATAGCACCTTCATCCACTCTTGGCTCTCATATTAGAAACAAACTACTGAAATAAATAAAACAAATACACCGAGAAACCAAGTTTATTTTATTGATCATGTCTTCACACTTCACCTCAATGTCTTTCTCGCTCAACCGCCTTTGAGGATCCTAAATTGAGCGTTTCTTGTGGTGTTGATCCGGTATGGGGATGGAAAGGTTTTGTTTGATCAGGATCGCTCGTTCGGTATGGTTTCGATAGTGGTCTAGTGAAGGTCTGGGGTTCGAATCCCGGAGAAGTTCTTTTTTTTGGCAGACTCCAAAAAGGAGGAGGTCTTTCTAATCGGCGTGTCATTGTTATTTAGACTGTGGTCATAGACATAATCACGTACAAGCGACTATATAAATTAATGCTCTGTCCAACAAGATCCTACAAGACTGTAACGTGTTCATATTCAATGCCCTACAGCCGGATGCCTACAGTTTTCTTGGTTCTTCTGATTTTCTTGGTTGAGTTGTTGGATTATTTTCTTAAGAGAACGGCACGACCTCCGGAAAGCGCCTCAACCATGTCCCAACTCAGCTCAAAATCCTATTTATTATTTTTCACGTTTGTGATTTTCAAAATTCCTCGATGTATACGTATGTTATTAAATAATAATTACATACTTTACGATGTGAATCATAATTTCAAGTTTATTCCATCAGAGAAAACTGGAAGAAACCGATGAGAACCGGGTTTTTCATTGTTTTCTCCCAGATTTCTCTGGATGGAAAAAACTCCCATTCATGCAGCATGAGTTGATGAGCGAATTTTCAAAGAATCATTTTAACCGATTTGGTGGGTGACTCTTATAGGAAATTACACGCTGATTTCGAATATACCATATTTTCCTATGTTTAAGATGGTAATTTACACACAAAAACCTCAAGAAACGTATTTTTATTTAGCGATTTTTGACTCTAAATTTTCTAAATTTGAACCCTTGGTGTAGGTACTCCTAAAATTCTGGCCAACCAACTCTTCTTTTGATATTATTGACATTTTGAAATTTTTTCGGATTTTTAGCTCGATTCCTCGGTCAGATATCGTCTGGAGTGACACATAATATTATATAAATATATATACATATATATTTATGTTTGTATATATAGGTACATATAAATATATATACATATAAAAAAGTGTTAAATTTCAGGAATCGTTTTAGAATGGCCTGAAATGGATTTCCATGAAGAAATTTCAATAATTTGCATTACCTACTTATTTAAATTTTGAAGCCATCGCAATTACTTCATTTGCTTCGAAAATTCGCTAAAACATAAACTTATGATTCACACCGTAAAGTAAATAATTATTATCAAATAACATACGTACATCGGGGAATTTTCAAAATCACGAACGTTAAAAATAATAAATAGGATTTTGAGCTGCGTTGGGACACGGTTGGGGTGCTTCTCAAGCCCATCGTCCAGCTCACCCTTAAACCCCCCTTTGAGTCACTTGTCGTCGACTACGTCTCGTCGTCAAGGTTCCCCTCGACAGTCTCCGACTCCGCACCGGGTCGTACTTATAAATTTAGGTTGCGCGATTCGACGGCAGGCGCGAAGACGGTGGTCTGTCAGGGCAGATGTTCTAATTCTTATGCCCTACTCGGTTTCCTCCAGCCTTCTTGCACCTTTTGGCCTTCCGCAGCTGCTCTCACCACTTCCTCTGTTCTTCTTCTTGTTCAATCCACGATCATTTTCGTAGTTCTCGCTCTGTCTCCCTTTCTCATCCATCTGCATTTCCTTTCTCCATTTGGTAGAGCCTCTTTGGTTGCCAGCATTTGCTTACGCTCTCTTCCCATAGGTTGAAGATGATGATCCTAATATTGAGTTTTTGCCTATACCAATAGTTTTCCGATACCTCCAGCCGATACCTATAGTTTGCCGATAGACTACCAATAGACAGTTTGCCGAGATAGACTACTAATAGATAGTTTGCCGACAGACTACCAATAGATAGTTTGCCGATAGACTACCAATAGACAGATTGCCGAGATAGACTACCAATAGATAGTTTGCCGACAGACTACCAATAGATAGTTTGCCGATAGACTACCAATAGTTTGCCGATACCTGTAGTTTTCCGATACCAATAATAGTTTGTCAATAGGGCATCCAATCCAGCGGCATTTCTAATCCACCGCTGGATTTAGTAGAATCAAGCTGTATCCATAGCTCTTCCAGAAGATTAATTTCATGATTACACTCATTTCTATCCCAATCCCACCACATTCAAATCCCATTTTTTTCAATTCAAGGTTTCTGCATCATGTCCTACTTAAGCACATCAGAATATTCCGAAAACGTTCTGTAACTTTATAGATGACCAAGGAAACAGTTCGACTTGTGGAGGTTTTTGAATTTGTGAGTTTTCGAGCTTTCAAAGCCAAAAAAAAAAAAAAAAAAATTAGTTAAGGAGCTCTAATAAAAAACTCCATGAATTCAACACACAGTGTGCACACACAGTTCGAGTTAGAAACTCGAGTATATATGATTTCAGCGCAACGCTCCCAAATTACTTTAAGTTATCTTTGTTTTTCGAGTTGTTTTCTCAAGGTCTAGGAGAAATGTTCCAATTTACAATGGTTTCAGAGTTATAGAGGTTCTCACTTTTAGAGGATTAAATGGAGAAGAGAAAAATAAGCTCTCTCATTATGTTACTTGAGTGGGAGAGAATGAGTAATGCAATACTATAACATTACTGGAAGAACGCAAGATTCCATGTCTATGGATGCCTTCAGTCTTGTCCCAAGCATCATCACAACTTGGAGTCTCTGTTGAATCCCAACGTTGATTGCAGGCACATTATCCGTATGTCAACATATCTTAACTCATAGGTAAGTACTGTTTTCGACCATATCAGCGTGTACCAAAGACAACTTCCTGGTGAGGTTGGCACAATAGTAGCCTCTCCGCGTTACAACTTCATTCTTCGCCCTCAACATCTTCTTCGTCAGTTCTGCTGTTTCTGTCGATTGAAAAGACAGAATCGGCGGTCTATAGTCGCCTCTCCCGCCTCCATGCTCATCGAACCTGCAAGAGGCTGATTAGCCTCACTTGAGTCAATGCCCCTCTACCTCTACCACGACATCCTCGATCCCCCTTTACTAAAAAACAACCATCCGTATGGTTAGGTACCTAGTGTTATATAGTTGAAAATTCGATAACTCCTCTAGCTTCACCGTACCATCTTCTTCACCCCCTTTATTCTTGTGCTGGAGATGATTTGTTTAGTGACTTGACTTATAATTCTTTACTTTTTTGGAAAGAAAACTACACCACTTACACCATTTTGATAGAGTGTCGAGAAATTAATCATTCTTTGGTTGTTTTCCATCTAAAAACATCTGTTGCGAGGCTTCACACTACTTTCCTCCCCCGTAAAAACCTGAAAAATGGCAATTTTGGAGGAATTTTAATGCTGATTTCGGCCCTAAATATATTGTAGTGGAGATGAGGGGTATTGGAACTTGTTTCTACTTGTTGGAAGAGTAAGTCCTGTGAATTTCATCAACATCGTTAGAGCAGTTTGGGAGATTAGCTAAAAAATGGGCTAAAAACGACGTTTTTTCACATATTTGGAATATTTTCTCCTCCTCATAATTGACCTGGAGGGCTGAAATTCATAGGGCTTCATCCTAAGAGATGTAGAAACCAATCCTCGAAGTCGGAATTTTTTAAATCCTTTTCGTAGGGGCCGCAATCGTGTTCAAAATGTGGAGAAAATTGATAAGATATCGATTAGGACCAGTTAAAGGTGGTGTTTCAGGAATTGGGTTTTCTGCTGATTTGCTGCAATACTTTACTTTCACCTTCAGGTGGGCTGAAGAAAGTAAAAATCCATACTATTAGCTCAAGTATTGGATGTGATTATTTAGATTGGGAGGAAGACTGAAATAACTCTGAAAATCAAAGATATAGAACTAAAGTCATTTCATACTGATGCCTGAAGCCATTGGTCGTGCACTTTGGTTGATGTCATTTCCGCCGTCCAGGTTCGTTTTCTTCATTTACATGATATGAAAACTAGAAATACACGTTTGAGTCGAGTAGCACCTTCTTTTACTGAATCCAGGCAAGAAAGTACCT
This sequence comes from Lygus lineolaris, assembly GCA_030264115.1. Taxonomy (NCBI): domain Eukaryota; kingdom Metazoa; phylum Arthropoda; class Insecta; order Hemiptera; family Miridae; genus Lygus; species Lygus lineolaris. Next base: position 79,172,932 of record JAEMON010000001.1, on the reverse strand, counting down.
GACGAAACCTTATTATTTATTGGTTGTAGGAATATGGAAAAGTTATCTCGAGTAATGTTGTTACGAACTATTATTTGTAGTCGTCAATCAAATGATATAAAAACGAGAACACATCGCGATACATTCAACACTACAAGACATAGAGGTTAGTAGTAAGTGCAGATGTTATAGGATATTATAGACTGTAATAATAGTTGAATAGGTATAAGAATGATGTACAACAGCTGCATCAAGTGATGTTGTACACTCCAGCCCGCAAAATGGTTTCTATTATCTACTCCAACATTGGTGGTACATTACTGGTCCTTGAAATAATTTTTCTACCCCTTCCTATTTCATACTCGATTGTGGATGGTTTGGTTGCCCATAGAATCAAGAACGTTCCAATCTTCATAGCCCCTTTAGGATGAGCTATGGAAGCTGTAGTGGACATGCTATTCATACTGTTCATACCTGATCCCATCGCGACCTCCTATATGACGATACAATGGTACAGTAATGTTGTTGCAGTGAATATGCTGAAAAGAGTGTAACGCAGTTAGGTCGTGGTTCTAATTTTATACGGGCCATCCTCGGATTCCCTGGTAGTTCTGATTCGTTCACCTCGACCCTCAATTCTGAAAGGGTTCCGTTAACTTCCGAGAACGACTTCCTCCGTCCAGGTTCGTGGGTAGGTAGTAGACTGACAACGAAAAAAGAAAAGTTCGAATTCTGAAGGTGCCCAGAGCTAATAATGTTCCATCAGGCGCGAGAACCACCTCCTGAAAATTTCAGCCCCAACAGATAACCCCTTGAGGTTTTTGAAAAAATGAATTTCTGAAGAATGAATAATCTGGTTTCAAGCCATATCCGTTTTGGAATTAAGCGGGCGATCACAAGTGCGTTTCTTGAAGTTCTTGGGGCGTTCTAGTCATTGGGGCTATCCAGACCAAAAAGTGACGAACTGAATAAAGCAGTTGGACGCAAAATTAGATCCCAAATCGAAATTATTTGTTGATATTCCGATAAAAAATTTGAATATTATAATTTTTTAAACATGAAAATGAAAATTGGAAAAAAAATTGAATCGAATAATTTTTAAAGCATTCTGGTTTAAAAAAAGAAGTACGAGTTTCGTAAGTAGATTCCCGAAGTTTCAGCTCTATACCTTCATCCACTCACTCATAAACGTAGAACCAAATTAGGTATATTCAATATATTGGGATAGATATTCCATGGGAAATTCAAACATTGGGATAGCTTTTGTAGTCTATTTTGTAGCCTATGTTTTCGGGGTCACTGAACACGATGCTGCCAATACCTAAACCGTAGGAGCTATATATCTCTTGATATTCGGGTAAAAAAGTGCATTTTTTGCCGTTTTGACTTTTATGGGAGAAAAATTTTTTTTTAGTGTGTTTCCCGTCTCCGAGTTTGTTCTCCGACTTTTCCAGTAGGAATGGGATATCGAAAGAAAAATATCGATATCGATGTCGATATTTCTGAGTGGCATCGATACCGATATAATATCGGATCAAAATATCTATATTACTATCTCTTATATCCACCGTTAGCAAAGCACTATCTAAACTTTTGAACTTTTGGCTTTTGGGTTATCTCAAGTGACAAAACAAAATACCTCTCATCTGTTTCTACTTCGGCTCTATCAGAAAGTTTCTTCTCACATTCTCTCTCAATGCAGAAAGGAATAGACTCAAGGGATCCAGTTTGAACAAATTGCTGAGCAGTCATTTTTCTAAGAAGAAAACCTTATAATATTCAAGAGTTTTTGAACTATTTTCACTATATAAGTACGTACCTACGAACTTTTTAAATTTTAATAAAGCCATTTTTTGCATTTTTGCTTCCTTCTGTGTTGGGTTTTCAATCCGATATTATCGCTCCGGACCATCGATATATCGATAATCGCATGTGTGGTATCGATGCTAAAATATCGAATATCGCCAAATATCCATATTAATATCGAATAAGCCAAATAATATCGAAAGCCAAATATCAATATTTCGATAATATCGATATCGATATCCCATCCCTATTTTCCAGGAAACGTGCTGTCCACTGCGTTCAGTGCGCTCACTGTTTAGTCTGTATCTCTTGGTGGCCCTATAGCTCAAGGGCGGGAGATGAAGGGCCGATAAGGAGAATTCGTATTGTAAACGTTGATGAGGACGGATGGAGAAAAAAGGATGATCAAGGAACATGTGGCGATAGGAAGGTAACCCACCTGCCACAAGGCCTTCGCGCCAGCTGCAGGATCCTCGCCATAGACCTCGAGGAAACAGAAGTCAACCGTGACAGTCACTGTATCATTTTGCCGTCGGAATCCTCCATCGAACACAATTATTTAACCCGTCATTTGAATTCCTCCTCCCGAAAATCGCCATCTAGATTTTCACTTCTGTGTTCTTTAGGACGTCCCTGAGTAGACGGATGAAACTCAGAGCTGTGAGAACGACTCGACACTCGAATCATCGCGTTGAAGGGATATTGGAGGTCATGTTTGATTCGTGTATGAAAACCCTTATCTCCACAAAAATGTATTGAGGGCCGAAATCAGCGTTAAAGTCCTCCAAAATGGCCATTTTCCAGGTTTTTGCGGGTGAGGAAAGTAGTGTGAAGCCTCGTTGTACAGCTGTGTTATTATGGTTATAAAAGGCACGTATCATCCAGAGCAATATCATCGGATACACACCGCACACCCACGATTACACATATTCTCCTGGGTACTCCAAGTGTATGAGTCCTTCAGGTGAAACATCCTGGGATCGATGTTCAGAATCAAGGAATGATATGTGTGATGAGTGATGAATGGCATGCGATGTGATAACCATAGCTTGGGAACATGACTGTAATTAGGGATCGTGCGGTAGTTTTGTAGTAATTAACCACATAGGTGAGCTACTTTTTTGTGAGGCTAATTGCTTTCAAGACTGCATAAATCCTTCTCCGTATTGCTATTAATAATTCATAAACGACCGTCCCGCATTCAGTATTAGCAGCACCATGTATGTTGCCCTACGTTTGTACTGGCGTTGCCGTATTTTATTTGAAGCGAGTTGTGTGTAAATCCTTAAAACCCGGATATTACCATCCGAAGAAAACTTACAAATTACGCCCCTTCTCGGGCTAAAGATTCTTGTTCATAAGAGACGGTACAGTGTGCTGAATATTTGACAACCGTTTCTCTTAACTTTTGGGAGAGAAAAATATTGTGAAACACGAACAAGTGCTGATTCTATTGTTATTCTTTAAGAAAAAATTTAAAGAGATAAACAGTTGTGTGAATAGATAGGGGAGATTAGGGATACTTGATCCACTTTTCAGTTTTTTTCAATTAATTAGATTAAGAGTTTATTTGAGTGCGCCAAAAGCATTAGGCTAAGTAGTCACGTTACTGACACACACTTTGGGCTTACAAAATGAGTGGAAAACATAAACGGGATAGGATGATAACTTTTTCCCCAAACGATGGTAAAAGGGTCAAACATCCCCAACGTTAAGGATCTTTGACCCTACCCTTGGGATGTTTGACGTGATAAGACGATAACGTTTTCCCCAAACGATGGTAAATGGGTCAAACATCCCTAACGTTGAGGATTTTTGACCCTACCCTTGGGATGTTTGACCCCTTGTTGTCAGTTGGTGGGTCAAACATCCCAAGTGCTGTAGATTTGACGATTTGCTGAAGAAAGGTGAACTAATGAATCAATCATAAGGATAAAATCAGTCTTTTTCATTCGAACGAGGAACTTGAAGTGGAAAATTCAATTATATAAAATAAAAATGCAAGTATAGATACTGGTAAGATTTTCGTCTACACTTCAATTTAGGTATCACACGATTTTCTTAATGTATCACACCAAGTTCTAGGCAGGTATTTACCTAACTTTATAAACTTTTTACCAACGTAGGTCCTACTTGAGATCAATAAAAATTAATGAAAATATTTGCGAGAAATAAAACGCTGCAAATTATTACACAACGTTGTTATTTCTTGTATAGATAACTCATTCACGAACAAGACCCTATCGGTATAATGTAGTAATACATAATGTAGTTGTGCATTTAGTCACCAGAGTCCGTAGGTACCCCTCTTGAACAGATGTAAAACCGAGCATACATTTTTTCACACTCACAAGTAAATTTTCATAAATTAATTTATAAAAATTTTACAAAATTTATAAACAAATGTATAAATCTTTATAAGTTATATATATAAGAAATTTTATATAAAGAAATTTATAAATCTTTATGGATGAATAAATTTTCATGAATCTTTATAGAAAAAATTTCTTTATAAATTAGTTTGATGGTTGTTGGAGATGGTTGATTTCCTGGCGCTTTTGTAGAATTATAGGAGGTTCTTGTATCTTTTGAATAACAGACTCATAGACGCCGTTTTGTTTTTTTCAATGGTTTTTTATTTCGGTGACGTTTCCGCCTTCATTGTGAGACCCTAATCATACCTTAATATAATGAATGATGGATGGTTTTTTTTAGTTTAATTAAGTAGAAAGAAAAAACTTACTTATAAATATATGGTTTATAGTTTGTATAAATAGTTATAGTTTAGTTAGTAATAAATAGTTATAGTAGTTATAGTTTATATAAATTATATTATATAGTTTACAGTATACAGTTTATGTAAATATAAAAACTTACTTATAAAAAACTTACTTAAAAAATAGTTTATAAAATTTTATAAAAACTTTCACACTCACAAGTAAATTTTCCTCTTTAGTGTGGAACAACTTATTCCTAAAAGAATTTTGTTTCTTTCTAGGATTGTCATAGATAGAACTGAAGTTGCTTGACTCCCCTAACTCCAATATTATGGAGCGCAAACCCTAAGGAGAGAAAACGGTGTTTTCTGTATGGATAAGTAAAATATGATGACGCTCAGGCTTCGGCCGATTTCCCGGCAAAACAAATCCGGCTGTGCTCATAGCAATGAGACAAACAATAATACAGTAATGGACCACCCTAACCCATTACTATTTTGGATATTTTGGATAGGGAAATCACAGTAGTGTGCCGGATGGGGGGGTGTCATTACTGTAAACCTGACAAGAATGTAATACATTAAAGAGACAGCTTCATATTAGGGTTGAAAAATGGAATTTATCCGCAAAACAGGATTGGAAATTGTTGAACAGAAACCCTCGAACGCTTTGGAAAAAAAAAAAAAACTTTAATAAAGTAGGAAAAAAATCCGCAATTTTTACCTGAAAGTCAACTTGAATTCAAGTGGTGATCAGCTGCAGTGAGAGGTTGGGCATTCCGTACCCATGGAGTTGAGAAGCGGAAGAATCACGAGTGTCAATTAAACATCACCCTCAACGATCTGAAGCCTCATTTTCGGGATTCTAACTTATCGCGTCCCATAGCTATTTAAGGGACCATTACTACACGTTTTACCCTACCATTCTCTTTGTTGAGCGGTTTTTCAAGGTACATAGTATCCCGCAAATCGATAAATGAACATCTCCTCGTGTTTCTGCGAGGAAAAATACCCCGAAAATCTTCTATCACGTGTAGCAATTGAATACCTCCACAAAACATGCTTTTTTTGTCACGTTTTGCTCGTATTTGTGCTCGCGTCTGAGCACTCAACAATTCACTGAACTTTATGAATCGGACACGAATTTTTTTATAATTTAACCTACCCTCGAAATTTTATCCAAAAATCAAATTAGAAAAATCCGTCCATTTTATTGCTGTCGGGCCAACAGTAGGGTGTGAAGGTTTTTCGGTTCGTAATGAAACAATTTCGCTCAAAATCGGAGGGTAGTTGGGGGCTGGCTCCAAGACGGTTGCCTTTGAATTGCATCACTATTGGACCAGTAATAGCTACTACGCATGCGCAAACTTGAAATTTGTTGATTCTTGGTATGACATGGAAGGACCAGTTCCTTCTGGGGTTCCATTCATTGGAGTTGCATGAATATTAATTTCAGTAGGTACAGTTTCATTCAAATTCTTCAGCCTAGTTCTGAAGGTATTGGCTTTTAGTTCATAATAGGTTGGATGAAATGATCATAACCCGTGCAATTATTAGTTCCTCCAAGTGTTCTTCTTGTGTAATGCTTTCAATCAAAGTCCAATAATCAAGATCATAATTATTATGCGAAGATGTTTCGCTTATGGAAACTCTTACCTACCCTAATGGGACAATACTTGAAGAAAAGTGCAATAAAGTTAAACAGATGCATACAAAAATGATCAGATTGAATGCCATCACCATGAAAGAAATGTTACCAAAATACCTGCAAAGAAGTCTGCCGAGGCCCTACAACCATAACCTGCAACAAGCTATAGCTACCTGTTATGTACCTACAACTAGCCAATACCTACAGAACTAGGCTGAAGACGTTGACGGTGTCTCAACGTAACTGTACTCACTGACATAAATACGCATACAACAAGAGTCTATCCAATGAATGAATCCCTCGAAAATTGTTGTCGTAGGCGATACTCCAGATCTGTTCACTGGTGATCTTCAGCCCGATCGCACTGTCCAAAACTGTCCAAATTTACACTTTTTTGTGGCTCGAAAGATTAAAAAAAATTGATTTTTCAGCGACATAGGCATATGGGGTGTCATATAACACGTTTTTCCGGGTGCTGAGTTGACTACAACTAGTTACAGCCCGATTATACTGTCCAAATTTACAAATTTTGTGGTCTAAAAAATCCGAAACATTGAGTTTTTAGCGACCGAATTTGAGCGAAATATGTCCATTAGGAACTAAGAAATCGTAGTTTCAGGAAATTCACGTTTGCGCATGCGCACACGCTACTAGTGGTCCGATGGCGATGAAATTCATAGGGCACCCTCTTGGGTCTCGCTTCCCTGAAAATTTCACCAAAATTGGGCGAGAGGTTTCGGAGCTACGCCTATGACAACAAATTTCAAGTTTGCGCTTGCGCAGGAGCTATTACTGATCCAATCGTGACGAAATTCACAGGAGCTCGTCTTGGAGTCAGCTCCCAACTACCTTCCAAATTTGAGCGGAATAGGTCAGTTAGGACCTGAGATACCGGGGTTTCAGGAAATTCACGTTTGCGGATGCGCTCACGCTACTAGTAGTCCGACGGCGCACAGTGGGGCGGACCCGGAAAAGACTAAGCTCCGCTCCACATTTATAGGAAATTTTGCGCTGATTCCGAATATACCCCATGTCCCTATGCCTAAAATAGCGAATGAACTGCGTAAACATGAAAAAACCTAGAAAATTCACGTTTTTGAACATTGTAGGTAAATGCCCAAAATCATTTTTGTATGGAAGGCAAGTTGAAGACCTGAGACTTCTGCGTCGAATGAGACCAACGCTGGCTCACCAACTAAGTACCCATAATTGTTGGTGATTTTTCAAAGTTTTCCGTTTTCTCGACTTTTTTCGTGTTCACGACTGAAAAAGGAAAACTTTTAAACAGAACCAAAAATCATAGTTACTGTGTTGGTGACCTGGCATTGGTCTCATTCGACGCAGAAGTCTCAGGTCTTTTACTTTTCTTTTATGTAAAAATAATTTTGGGAGGTTCCAATTGTAAAAAACGTGAATTTTCTAGGTTTTTTGATGTTTACGCAGTTAATTCGCCATTTTAGGCATAGGAACATGGGGTATATTCGGAATCAGCGCAAAATTTCCTATAAATGTGGAGCGGAGCTTAGTTTTTGCCGGAAAATGACCATTTTGCCCCACTATGCGGCGATGAAATTCTTAGTTGACCGTTCTAACGTAGACGGTTCTAACCCGCACAATCCCCGATTTCTTGCACGAATACATAGCTTCTTACCTTCGGTAGTGAGGAAGCGAAATTAGGACTTCATTTGGCAGACTTTCCTGAGAATCTGGCAACCTTGCTCCTCGAGGACAGAATAAGAAACTTGAGTGACGCATTTTTTTTTTTAAACCGAATTGACATGTTTGGACGGATCGTCGTCCGTAAACATCTTCTCCTCCAAATGGGTCCCTCGATTTTTTTCTCTGCTCTGGTTGTATTTTAGAGAGAACCAACTCAGCAAGTGTCAGAAGGCTCAACAATCACTTTTGAGAGAGCCCACCATAAATACGTCTCGACCCTTCGACGGAATCGTAAATTAGACGTCCTCAGGTAAGATCGTTGTTGTGGGTTGTTAGGGGTGTTGTCATCGTCGTCGTGGGTGAGACGACTGAGGGAGGGTTATGGGTTGTTCAGCGTTGCCAGTCACAGATCCTCCTCTCCTGTACATAACTGGCTGAAATTACCTCAGTTAGCCTTTCTTCTAAGACATTCAACGCTCTTTTCAATGGGATATTCATTTTTAATTTTACATTGTAAATTAGGGGAGTTACCGTGGTGTGAGATCGAAGGAAAAAACCAAATCTTGGAATTGAAAAAAACTCAAGAAAGCAGGGGGTTGATAGAAAAACTCTAGGAGACACTTATTGTTGGAAATTACGTGTAGAATCAATCCCTCTAGTTTGTCCCAAGATAGCTGTATACATGTATACCCATAAGAATGAGCAAATTTTGAAAAATTTGGGCGCTCCGAACGCAGAATTAGATTTTCCACAACTTTGAAGGCCCGGTCACACAGGACGCGTTATATCTGAAGCTTCGTATTTTTTTTTTTTTTTTTTTATTAATAATAAAGCCGTTTATTCATAAATACAGATATATGTATGTTACAAAAGAAATAAGTATTTGATACTTGGAGAATTTAACATAGTAGACCCTTAACATACATACGAGTAGAATAAACAAAGCGAAATGTGAAGGCGATTTCTGATCAACGGATTTCAGTGGACACAACGGGGTGTTATGACCTGTTGTTTACATTGACGCTTTTTCATTACGCCTGCTCTCAGTAATTTCGTGTTTTTGTGTGTGTTTGTCTGGAAGTGTCAAAGATGGAAGTTTTGAAAAAAATGTTGAATGAATCAAACATGGCTTGGACATGGTTGGATGACGGCAAAAATCAAACCGGAGCGTTCAACTTAAGGCGTCGCACAGTGGGTCGCCGAAACCCCTAAATTTTTAAGTTTAAAACAATGTTAGTTTATTATTTTTCCACTTTTAGAATAGTTGAATAGAACATTTCATGCTAAATAAGAGATACAAATTCGCTGACATTGCTGTACCGCCTCTGCAAAAGTTGATATTTGTGAAAACTCAAATTTTTCGTAAAAAAGCGCAAGCTTCTCTCCTTATATAAATTCGATTGATAAATTTTTAAGAAAACATATTTTTTCCTGGTTATAAATACCCCCCCCCCCTCTTTTTTAAGTGAAGTGCAATTTCGGTGGATGGTAGTGAAAAAAAAAGTTGCATTCATGCAGCATGAGTTGATGAGCGAATTTTCAAAGAATGATTTCAACCAATTTGGTGGGTGATTCTTATGGGAAATGTCACGCTGATTCCGAATATACCATATGTTCCTATGTTTAAGATGGTAATTGACACAAAAAACCTTCAAAATCACGTTTTTTAGCGATTTTTGAAACTAAATTTCCAAAATTTGAGTACCTCTTGGAGTACTCCTAAAATTCTGGCTAACGAACTCATCCTTACTTTTGATATTATTGACATTTTAAAAATTTTTTGGATTTTTTATCTCGATCCCTCGGGCAGATATTGTCTGGAGTGACATATATATATAATGTTTTGAAACGGATTTCCATGAAGAAAAAGTTCAAAACTTGGCATTTTTGTAATTTTGAAGCCATCGCAATAGCTTCATTTTCTACGAAAATTTGCTAACACGTTTTAAGAAGTTCAGAAGAGTGAACCTGTGAATGCGAAGACGATTTCGACCAAACGGCTGAACTGAATTCGGTGTTCAAGGAGGCCATTCGACGCGGAATGTTATGCACTTCAATGTTAGAAAGAGTCAAATTTTCCGTACGATGCACTATCAGGTTTTTATGGCCAAAAACTGGAAAAAGTTCCAAAAACTCGTCCTTTTTAGGCATCTAAAAGTGCGGCTCGTTTCGGAACTGTCGAAAACGATATCCTTATTTAGGATGCCTAAAGTGATTACAATCATTTCCTGCTTTGTCCGAATTAATCGACACAAAAAGTCCAGCTTACACGGATTTCCATGAAGACATTTTCCAAAAATCTGCACAACTAAAGCCATTGCAATAGATTAATTATTTTCGTCGAAAATTCGCTAAAAGGGGGGTGAAGAGCACTCAGGAACCCTCGATATATGGAATATTCGTGATGAACATGAAAATTCCTGTTCGAATTTTGTTGGTTTCGTTTGGGACCATCCCCATTCAATAAACGTGGTTTTTTGTCAGGGAAATCGCTGGAAATTTTGGGTTTGGCGGACACTCTGAAGATGACACGTAACAAAACACGTGGTGATGTACACGTATTGTCGTGTTGGGTCAACTCGTGTAGAAAAGGAGATCGTGTGAATGAGCAGCACCCCTCGTCTTCCACGTTCCACCCCACTCCCTCCGTCTTCCACGTTCCACCCCGCGCCGTCCGCGGTCCGTTTTTTTACTTTTTTGTGACGGGGTTTG
>JAEMON010000001.1:79125788-79136193 GCA_030264115.1 Lygus lineolaris | reverse complement strand
ATCGAATCATCACTACAGCAATCAATCAACATTTCTGTGAATCTTTGGAATTTTCAAGGTCTATCGACAGCAATTTGGTCAATTTCTACCAAAATTTGCAAAATTGCCTTGACTTCGGTTTCTTCTTCAGAGCAATGCGAAAAGGTTAGGCCATCAGCAACAAACAAGAACAAACAAGAACTGAAGGTAGATCAGAAAGCTCACAGCTTATATAGTCACAGGAGAAAGGGAGCTTTAATCGTATTGGTCGAGAACAGCAACGAATCACGTGCAGGCAAAGTGAAAGGGTTGGAAGGGAACTTGAATCCTATTGGCTGAGAGAAGTGAAAGGGCCAGGGAGGTATAACCACTCCCCATCACCCAAGATGGACCTTCTCTTATCTGAAAATATGAACCAAGTTCCTTTGCTTTGTTTTGGTTTCAAGAAAGCATCTATGCAGGTAGTATGTCTCACCTTTAGTGTGTCCCCCTTTTTTTTAATTACCGTCCAGTTACGGGTCTTTTCTCGAAGCCATGGTCTGGTGTGGTGCCACACTGGCACCAGGGGGTGGTGCCGCACGAATTCACTTGTTGGGTATCGTTGATATTAGATTTTGGAATACTTTTCAGTTTCGGATCAATTTCTCATCTCAAGGAACGCCCCTGAAATGCATGCTTTACTAAACTATAATTATGTTCGATTATCGGGATTTGGACACTTAGCTTTCTAAACTCTTGTAAATTCAGGATTTCGCTCTCAAATTATGTACGCCTCCAGTAACTGGATGACAGTTGTATAATGCGTAATTCCATCAAATATTACCCTTCATAATATTGTTGTTCCCAACGGGCAGTTATCGTGTGATATTACCTAATTGCTACTGGATTTGTAATCATCTTCATGTACATTAAGAAAGAATTGAAAAACTAAGAGATCAGTTTGTTACTTCTTGGGAATAATAGATTAATCTGAAGGATTTGACGAGTTTAAATAACCGTTCGATGACACAGTGCTGTAAGGCCTCGTGGATTAGGGTTAAGACGAACCAGCTGACATCGGCCAGTCACAGCGCAGTCCCCTCTTGAACATATATGTCAGTTGAGACTTTGCTCACCAGAGTGCATAGGTATTATGCACCTCTCTAGAACTGATGTCAAAACGAGCATGTCCACATAAAAAACTCATTCATCACCTCAAATAAGTTCATTGAGATGTGTCCAGAGTAATTGTGCCGTGGAAGTAGAAGTGATTTACTTTACTGTATATAGTCCATGTCATGAAATTGGTAACACCAGAGGGCAAATCGGTATACACTGCGATCACAGGCGTTTATCCACAAAACACCTAAAACCATAGGTACCTACTCCAATTTAAAAAAAAAAAACAAAGTGAAAAAAAACATTTCGATATAAACGTTGTAGGCAATTGAATTCTGCGTCCACTGAGACCAACTACAGCTCGGTAGGTATGTTCCTACGATTTTTAAATGAATGTCAAAATAAGTGTTTTTAGTTAGGCAGGTACTTACCTATTTCACTATCCTTTATTTCCCAAGGTCGAAAAGATTTTTTTTTTTTCTTCAAAATGTTGAAGCTGTAAAGGTCAAATTACAATCAACTGGTGGCTACCTACCATGGGTATACTACACACTGACTTGGGAATTCATTCAAAAAATGAAAGAACACAACTAGAGAGCTGTGGTTGGTCTCTTTCGATGAAGAATTTATTTCCTACGTTAGTTTCGAAGTGTTGATTTTATTGAAGTATATTTCATGTGTTTATTACGCACAAAAACACCCCAAAAACGTCGAAAAATAGGGGGTTTTTTGAGGAAAAAACTGGAACTTCATTCAGAGACCCCTTAATTTATGGTATGTTCGGATCTGCGTGAAATTTCCAATAAGACCTCAGCCTCAAAGTAAGCCTGTTACGTTCAGGAACCGCCTGTATAAGTACATGCTGGCCACGTCAGCTTCTCTTCATCTGAATGGGGGCAGCAGCGCCTTCAATGTCGAGTTCCCCATTGAGGGCTGCCCCTTCAACAGAGGCTCCCTTAGACGCCTAATTTCGTTACGTATATTATAAGTATGTAGTTTTCATTAAAAAAATGAAAAAATCATCAAAATCATAACTAATAATTTGCGGCTAGGCAAACGGCTGCTGCGTAACCGACTTCAATAGTTCGATAGTTCAATTTATTCTGAAGAAAATTTCAATTCCTCTGTACGTATTTCATTTGTAAAAGGGACATGGAAACCCAGTATTCTTAATAGTTCCTACTTATCTTGTATACATATTTCATGACTATTCCCTTTCCCGGTTTTTCTTCGGACTCTCCATCTTTACAGTACACACGTCGTCGTACCATTGCGGTTCCAAACTCATTCCCGCCTGCGTTAGAAATTTGCAATCATGCTGACATGACAGTCCCCCTTGTTTGTTGGGTTTCCACGAAGCTGTGATGCTTAGCTGTCTCCTCCTCGAGTCATCCATTTACTTTCGACACTCCTCGACGAGCACTCGAGACCTCTTACTCAAAGGTCGAAGGACCTTCGACCCAAGTCCTACCCCGCCCATCCTCCGTGACTCGAATCAAATCGGGAAAATCAAATAGTTCTACTCGAAGAATAATTAAGTTTCCTACATCAAACGTTTACACAATTGCTACGATATTTTTCCGTAGAAATAACATGAATTCTAGACTGCTGTATGGAATGTAAAATGACTCTTCATTGTAATTGAGTCGGTGGACTGTGGAGAACTAGGTAGAGATGCTCAACGAGAAATTCATAGATTTCAACAAATCCCTCTGATCGTCCCTCAAAAAACCGATTCCAGACCAGATAACTTGCTTCCTAGTGATGGGGATCGAAATGAAAAGAATCAATTTTTGAGAATCGATGTATCGAAAGTTTTGAATCGAAAAGATCGATAACTCGGCTCAAAATAATCGATACTTGTGAATCCATCTTCCGATTTTTCTATTTTGCTCAAGCTTTTGAATTACTGCTGTAAATCCTCTCATTTCTCATTCTGGTCAAGAATGTGGTTGGATGAGTTGTTTTTCTAAGTAATAAATAACAAACAAATATTTGTAAACAAATAGGAAGTAAGAAGTTATTTATTCCATTAAAATTAAATTTGTTCTCGCTCCTAATATTTCTACACAAATTGTTAAAGTTACATGTCAGCAGACACAAATAATATGTGCTCCTCAATCACAGCTTGAAATAAAATATTATTACATTGCCTTTTGAAACAAAAACAAAATGAATATATTTTGACAAAAAGAATCACTTGGAAAGAATATGGTGTCCCAAAAATTAAAGTATAAGGCAAGCAATGAATCGAATCGAAAATCGTTCAAAAAGATCGATACGTGCGATTCTATGGCAAGTTGGGATCGATCTGAAAAAACGATTAATCGGACCGGAAAGATCGATCCGCTTGAAAATTCGGTCCGATCTTCCATCCTTATTGCTTCCAAACGACTCGCTGCTGTCAATCTTACCACCAATCTTCTCGTGCGACTCATAGACAAGCGAACAGACCTCTAAACCAGTCAGCAATATCGGGATTGGATCTTGGGATTGGATGGGATATTTATTTCATCAGATCTCATAGACGAGTCACTGTGTGATTTTCACTCTAAAGTCGGTAACATCAACAAATGGCCATCATCATCATCTAGTCCAGCTGTTGAAGAATGAAGGTGCCAAAAATCCAATTATTAAAGAAAGTATGGTTGAAACTTTAAGCTTAGAACATCTACTGAGATAATAAATGGGCCTAAATACGGTAATTGGCAACCGTGTCTGGTGAATGGTGTATCCAAACACGGTAAAAGTCCTGATATGAACTTTACTTTTACCGACTATAACAATTTGGGCAGGATTTGCCGAATTTAGGGGGAGTCACAGTGTTTTGGTGCGACAAAGGATTTCCTGTCTCATACGAAGTAGAGTTAGTCGGCTGCATAGTTGCTATTAGTTGTAGATAGTCGGGATTCAGCCAAAAAAAAGGTTGGTAAGGAATTACACAAATCCACTATATTTCTACGTTCCGGGTCGCACCGGATCCATCTTGAAAGTAAATAAGTGAATACCTGTAAGCAGGAGTAAGCATACAAGTCGTCAATGAAGAAAAACAGTAGGTACGAGTATGTCATGACAAAAAAAAAAAAAGACAAGCCAGAACAGGAGCACCTACGACCAACCATACATTAAAAAAAAAAAATAATAATACCAGAGTAAAATAGTAGTAATAAGCAATAAAAAGAGCAGATAAGTATCACATACTCACCATGCCAAAGCAAAGAAAACCCTAAAATAGGCATGCAACTAAAGGGCTGACAAAACCCCTCTACAACCACTAAAGAAAGAAAAAAAAAGGAAGTACCACAACAGTATCAGTCACACGTTCAAGATTGCAAAAAAAGCAGGGATGTATACTAAGGCAGCAAAAGCAAAATCTACATAGATCATTAAAATCAGAATAATTAAGCATGTTTAAAAAAATGCAACACACAAACAGCAGCCAGAGAAGCAACTAGTAGATTTTTTTAAATAAATCTTGTCTCCGTGTTTTGGTTTTTCGAAGTTTTACCTTGATTGTCGTGATTGTAGAGTCACGGTTTTGGACGTTTACCGATAATCGACTCATTTTGTCAGTGTATTACAACCTGATTAGAAACAACTATGAATGCATAATGATCAGTTATAACATCCAAATTGTGGTGTTTTGTTGCCGCTTTGCAGCCGCACCTGGTGCGAGTGTACACACTCTATTAGTTCTAGTGCCGTGTTTGTGCTTTTCAACTCAATATACCTACCGTAAGTATAGTTTAGTCTGAAAAGGAATGCGAAAGTACTCGTGACGCCATCAAATCTGAATAGCCAAGGTTATCCAGGCCCGTTTTCGCCGACATCCAATAACACTACAACTCTTATTGAATCTGTAAAGAAAGATCTCATAGGGATCTTTAGTTGAAATTTGATTTTCTGCCGATTCCAATACTTTCAATTCACCTTTCATGTGGGCGGAGGAAAGCAAAAATCCCCAGAACGGTCACGTTTTAGTCGATTTCTTAACATTCTGACTCATCGTTCGCAAATTCCAGACTTGAATCCGTAAACACTGACCAATCTAGCGACTGAGCTCGTTTCGTGGAAGTCATGAGGAAGAATGGCGTCTTCGGCCCTGAAGGATGGGAATTTGATGAGCCAGGCTTCACTTACCATGGTTCAGTTTACAAAACTGGAATAATTCGCAGTCTTAATCACAACCAAGTGTTTCAGCTTTCAGGATATCATATTTAGGTGACAGTTGCGTTATTTTCTTAAACATAGTAAGTAGATAGGTTCGTATGGATGATCGCTGGATGCGCAATAAGCGCTACTTTTACCAAATTCCTTCTGCTTACATGGTCTTTCTTGAGTTTGCCAATATGGAAGCTGCATTGAGATGACGTCATTGTGTGAACTACCTTCAGAAGCTATACCTAATATAAACGTCGATGTTTCGGAGGTTATTTCAAAGTGTGTTTGAAAATATCATGAAGAGGCATTCTTATCTGATTTTATACCACGCTGAACAGACACAGTAACTTGATGTTTGCAGTCGGAACGAAAAGATACGAGCAGCCTCCATGGCTTATATCCCCTTCTTGCTGGAGAGAGGCTTATCCGAAGCTACCGTCGACCATCGACCCAGGATGACAGGGTTCTTCCAAGTTCGCCCAGGTGCTGTTATGGAAGTTGGAAGGCCGTTACTGATACGTCAGTCGGTGCACGAGTCGTGACGTCACGCTGGAGTCCACGTCCTCGCGAGCACGTAGTCTCATCAGAATCTTCACGTGCTCCCCTCCATCGCTCTCCAGCCCTCCTTGCTTCCCACAGCACATAGCATCCTTCCCTTCCTGTCACCTTGGGAATTCCAAAATCTTTCTCTTCTTTTCGGCCGATTCATCTCACAATTGATCACTCCTCTCCGCTAAAAATCACTCTCTGAACAGTCGAATATCGTGAAAACCTGTACGTATTGGTCGAATGCCGCTAAATAATTCAGATAATTCATGTATATACATAATATATCAGGTTAAAGATAAATCAAATATTCGTACAAGAAAATTCAACAGAAAAGAGTATAACGTAAAGCAACTTGCGTAATTAGTATAACGTACCACGTTATAAATTAAGAAACTCTTGTCAGAATCGATAAATTCATCGAAATTATAAAATACATTATCCCTAACAAAAACCTTCAAACGCTTTTTAAATGCATTGAATTCAAGTTCAACAATTGGTGCGGCAAAGCATTACAAAATTTGATTCCCTGATGTTCTGTTGGATTTCTGGAAATGGTCAGATTGTGGGGGTTTCTAAGTGATTATAAATGCCCGTCGCATCTAGTTTTGTACAAACTTACATTGTGCAGGCTTTTGAGTAAGTAGGTAGATGGTAGAGTGGGGACTCGGAGATCTTTGAAAGAAATGCCGCAATCATCTCTATAGCCAAGGCCAGCCACAATTCTGATCACCCTTCTCTGGAGACGGAACCCTTCTCTGCGAGGTGTAACCCAACCCCATGCAGCTCGATCATAAGTCATCAGGCTATGAAAACAGACATAATATGCTGGGGCTTGTAGTCCTAGCCTGTGAGACAGTTGTCTGAACAGATGGGAAATTGAGCTTAACCTTTTACTCAATGTCAGACGGTGTTCCAGTCTCTCGTCTTTGGTCAATCCAAGAAACTTCTTTGAGGTTGAGGTCAAACACACCACGGACTCAGTCTTTCAGCTGTTTATTAAAACTGATTAGCTTCGAACTAATCATTCAAGATGAACGAACCGAGACTTTTACGTTCACGATTGACTTTTAGTCTCGGCGAAATGTACGAAGCGATTTATTAGTAAATATACAGAGTATACTACACATTATATTTCTGTGTTTCCCAGTATGGGACTAAGAAACAACCATCGTCACTGATTACGAAACAACCCTTCTTACTATAGAATGATTACTCATGCAAACTAAGCTTGTCAGAACTAAACAAAATACCACCTTTAGAATCAGCTGTTCCGACAAAGCCTGAAATGTTATTCAATTAGAACCGGTTTCACATTCGTGTTGATTTTTTTTAAGAACACAAATTCGGATCGAATCATTCGATTCAGAAAATTGACATACAACAGTGGAGTCCCTCAGCCTGGTCGGAAGAGAAACCATGGTTGGTCCGCAAGTATGCATGTATGAGGATGATCCACAAAGAACTTCGGCCGTCCAGATTAATTCTTCTGGTGGAGAAACTGATCACAATTGGTGAAATAACGTCGGTTTTAGCACATTTTTTTACTTTCCCCCAAAACCTTTCTAAAGCGGTCCATACACGCTCAATATTATTGTGCAATATTTTGGTTTGTGCAATAAAATTGATCGTGTGAGGGCGATATTGAAAGGTTGCGCAATATATTGTGGGATTTTCAAAATCTTGAAAATATATTGTGCAAACGGGTAAATATTGTGCCGTCTGTTGGCAACATTGCGCAATATCCCGTCACTTGGTCTGTCAGTTTCAACTCTTCTTCTCAACTAGGACAAGAACGCAGAGGAGTTCATCAAATAATCTCCATTCATTCGTAAAAAGTTTCGAAAATCATTTGGTTCAATTACTCTCAGTTCTTCGAGTAATTTTTCGTGGGTGTACTTAATTCTATCAATAAACCACTGTTTGGCCAATTTTCTTCCTTTCTGACAGCACTTTTTCTTTCTTTTTGCACTTGCGGCCACAGCAACAATCACGCAACACAATTCACTATCACTCAACATGTTGGCTTGATGAAATTCTGGCGGGGACTGTTTGCACAAACTGGTTGTACTGTACGTATGTGCTCGCGATTACAATATATTGCACAACCGTCAATATCGCCTCCATACGGTACAAACTATTGCACAAACCAACATATTGTTCAATAATATTGACCGTCTAGGGACAGCCGTCAATATATTGTGCAACCCACATTGCACAATAATATTGAGCCTGTGTGGGCCGCTTTAGGATTTTCATGAAATTCACAGGATTTACTCTTTCATCAAGTGAGAAAGACTTCCGAAACCCCTCATCTCCAGGAAACTACAAAAATAAACATTGTTCGGGTTTCTGCGGGTAAGGAAACTAGTGTGAAGCCACGCACTAGATGTTTCGAATATTAGGGGCTGCATTGATAGACGGTCTGCGAATTTCAAGGAGTCCTTGAGATGGTCTCCTCGAAATTTGGAATACGTATTCGACTTAAGGAATCCTCGAAGACCATCTCAAGGTCTCCTTGAAACTCGGGGACTGGCTATAGAGGAGCCTCACTATACCTATTTGGACTAATAGGGACTTAATATTCGATACATCTTCGCTCATCGGTGCGGTCCAGGGTCGTCATATACAAACTCGGCTCTTTATTTGACTGGCGAAGTTTGGTTGTTCCCCATAATCCATGTTCATTCTTCGTATTACATTAATGTAGTTAGTAAAGGTTCATCGAACTTCAAAACTTGATTACGTTACTAACGGTTTAGGACTTGACGTACAAGAAATTACAATTTTCTCACAAGCCACGTTGAAAGCTTTAAGTCTGTGATGTTTGGGTCGATCCTTTTGTGAGAGGTGGGCGCTGGTGCCCCGTGTTTTGGTGGAATAGCCAGACTCCAGGCGGTTGCACCCTATTTTTAGCCTGAACGTTTCCTCCTTGTCGCCGATACATCGGGCCTTAATTGAGCGCCGTAAATCTCTTGGAATCACCTCAAGGCCACAACCCTAAACAGGCAAAAGTCACTAGTGTTCCAACAGTCCATCACCAAGTCGATCAACATATCCATTTCAATTAGGTAGGTATGCGTACGTTGGTGTACCTTTTGCAAACAATAATTTGGAAATGCTGTAATATAACGCTTTAAATGTGATTTTCACGGCAGCTGATACCCTAATCATAATCAGTATTAAGAGTCCCGCCTTACTGAATAGTGTCGCGTTACCCACTAATTTTTTTATTTTTTTTTTTATTGGTAAGTTAAGAGAGAGATCAGATTAATTTGTGTAAGACCCCAATTTAGCACCGCTCAGCAAGACATTGGAACAAGGAGCGAGCATTTTGATCAAACTAACCCCAACAGTACAAGAGGAATCAATCGTCCAGACCTCCGAAAGATGACACGCGTAGTTATTTTTCAATAGGGTGTGCTCATAGGTCGGAAATTCTCATTTTTGACCTCAAATTCGGGTTCAGCGTCTCAAAAAAACCCGTGAGCCGCTTTTTAACTGACAAATGCCGTCTGGTTGAGCCAGAAAAGAGCTGGAAAGAGACGCGTGACGTCAGAATTATTTTGGCACTGAGGGTCCCCCCCCAGGCGGGAGGGGGGTCGGTGACGTCATCATTATTAACTTCATGAACCTTGTATACTAATAGGATACCCTTCATGTTGCACCATTTAGGAAAGCTCTCGCTGAGATCTATCATTTGGAATAGGAAAAAACTATACTCACACCCTATTTATTTATAAAAGTTCATTGTGGATGCTAAAGTGGCTTTAGAGTATCCACAAAACACAGAGAAGAGATTTTAATCCAAACAATGTGTATTATGTGTACACTGGAAGCTTCTCAGTCCAAAATTAGGTAACCAAATGTAACTGACAGGATTCAGGGGGGGATTTTGTGAAGATTCCTCTCGTAGCTTGAGTTTCGATGTTCTAACCCTGGCTCCTCCCCGAGGTTGCGGAGTGGCCACAGCTGCTGCAACTCCGATCTCTACAGAATGCATCTGGTAGAGTCACCCGAAAGCAGAGCATATGGATACACCGACGAGACAAACGAGCATATTGTGTTGGAATGCCCTGATTACTCTTATCCGCGAGATTCCCTCTTACGTGGACTAAATACGTTGATTGACAATCCTCCCAATTTAGAGACTATCATGGCAGCTGACAGTTTTGAAGTGGATGAGTTGATTTTAACTTCATACAAACTGTAAACATAAGAATATAAGTACATAGTGAATGAACAACAGTAGATGTTAATGAAAACTGTTTAAACGGCTGTATATTGGGTTGAAGCCAATAAATGAATTTGAAAAAAAAAAAAACCAGGCTTGAACACTAACTTTTTTGGTCTGGTCACGTACCACTGGCTAGTGCGATGGATCAACACAAGGCGCAGGTCGGTTGGACAGGGGTCTCTTCTTCGCCCTAGCTTTTATCTCTTTTGAGTTATTTCACTCGGTGATATGATCCACGACTCCGTTGAAACTACCTTATCAAGAGCGCCGTTCGACCGTTCTCACTTGAAATGGGGTGAAACCGCTTTAACTGCGTGCTAAAACGGGTTAATTAAGGAGGCAAGGGGCGGAGCCCAAAATTTCCTCAAAAATGCCTAAATCTCA
>JAEMON010000001.1:79086857-79111195 GCA_030264115.1 Lygus lineolaris | reverse complement strand
TTTTTTTAAATTATGTATTAAATTTTCTTCCGCCTTGTAGAGACTTCGGAGGATTTCGTGTATTATTTCTGAAACTTGACAAGCACTTACCACGTAGTATGTTTACCCTCCTAGCAATCCGAAAGCATTTTTTTAAGCCCTGTAGTAAAACATCTGGTGCGAGGCTTCACACTTCATTCTTCACCCTAGAGACCTGAAAAATGGCTATTCTTGTGGGCTTTAACGCTGATTTCGGCCTTCTGAATAGTTTCCAGGTGATGAGGGGCGTTGGAAGTCGTAAATTGACGTTATTGACCATTGGAGCCGCCCTAAATCGTTTCGTATAGAATAAAAGTTGAAGACCTGAGAATTCCGCGTCGAACGAGACCAACGCCAGCGCACAAACACAATAGCCTTGGTTGTTGGTGAATTTCCAAAGTTTTCCGTGGAAATGCGTAATGATCGCGGTATCATAATTATTGATTTGGGACGTAAAAGGACGGTATTGTTTGGCTCAGAACCCACATAGAAGAATCTTCGTTCCTAAAGACATAAAGAAGGTACTCCGGTGAATGTGTTCAATCTCGTTAATAAGTTAGCCGTTTTGTTGGTGAATTAAAGGACGCGATTTGATTTAGATGTGATGTTCTAACTAACCCGTTGATTGGTAGAGTGAAAATATCCGTAGGTCTGGAGGGACGTAACCCCCCCCCCCCCCCCCCCCCCCCCCCCCCCCCCCCCCTAGTCCAATCGCTCCGAGCTGAGAATAGAGTTAAAAGGTTCGGAGGGTCAATCGGGTTAAAGTGTGTTTTTGCAGAATCCAACCTTCGACGGCTCCCAACTCACTTGTTGGCTTTCACGGTGAAAAATATCACTCTTCGACCTTGAGGTTCCCGGAAAGACTTCAGCATTTGCCTTCAATGGATTCCATTTTGGTTGCGATATCAATGCAATTATTCATCTCGGGTGATCGGGAAAAAGTCCATTCTCTAAACCTGGAGAGCCGAACACTAGGATATACCGAGAGGGTCAAATTTCTTATTTTTAGCTTTTTCAAACCATCAATTTTTTCGGATTCTCTCTCTCTCTCTCTTTTTTTTTTTTTTTTTTTTTTACTTTTTTCTTGGTCACTCCTGAAAAACGGAATATCTGGTCGAAAATGGGGAAATCAGTCGTTTTTAGATAAATACAGGATACTGTTTCCAATGGTTTTCAGAAATAAAAATTCATGTTAGGAAGTTATTCTAGTTATTGGAACATAATTATGGTACATTCGGAATCAGCGCAAAATATCCCATGAAAACAAATCAAGAAATCAAAATGTCGAGGAAAAACCCTGATTCGTCTCGATCGGAAGGTGAGGGAGGGATGGAAGGAAATAAACCTATAAAATGACCACCTGTGAGCAGAACAGGTCGCGGGTGGTGATACAATGGAGTGCACCTGCCGAGATGCCCAACACGCGCACACCCAAACGTCTGTCCGAAACGTGAATATTTGCATACCTACCCACTCGTACCTATTTCCTCCTCCATGTCCGTTTTTCAGTTTGAGTTTATGCATTTCATAGCCCGATTGCCACCTTTTCCTATCCTTTGAGTCAAGTAAGGGAACTAGAAAGTGGAAAGGATTTTAAAATGTTTGAATGCAACTCGAGTAATTGCTTACAAGTTGGCCAGGTTGAAATAAATCCTTATTTCTACAATTTAAAATTCTGGTTGAAATGATGTTATTCTTCAAAATTGTATGGGTAGTATTTTTTGTTTACTTAATGCTTGTAGATTCACGTGTTTTTTAATTTGTGTGTTGCAGCTAATACCATCAGCGGGATCCAGAAAAATGGTGTCGTAAGGAAATCGTCCAGTCACCAGTCGCAACATCAACCGCTCCCCTCGATACATACTTTGCTGCTGCCACCACAACCTTCGCAGTGAGTTGAATCCGTTTGCTAAACTTAGCAGAGAAGAAACTACTAACGTCGAAATCCTCGCCCTTAGCAAAAGATGCAAACAAATTTATTTCTGAGTGAAATGATAAGAGCATAGTAATTTGTAGGGGCGGTGCCCGTTGCCCGATCTTGAATCGTCAATGTTACAGAATAGTACACTAGGTATTAACTGGCAAGTATGGACGCATTAGATGGATTCCTTCAAGATAAGCAGACCTTGGAAAGTCAATTGAACAGTCAGGGTTTCTTGGCAAGAGGATCGGCGGGCTAGAGCATTGGAGATTGGCAATACTGTAGTGTTCATATCAGGGTTGAACACTAATCTCAATTAAAATAGTCTGCCTTCTTTACTTACCTCATCCGACCTAAACGTGATAAACAAACACCTGAAGGGTAAAATTCAAGGATATTGTCCAAACTTGATTCAATTTTCTTCACAGTTTGGAAAAAGCATGGAAGTATGAAATGTCACTCTTCCTTCTTCCATGGGGAGGGAAAAAGTGATTTGGAAGGGGAACAGGCAACCTTTAACAGTGATCACTGATCACAGATACTATACTGTGCATACCTACTTGACTGTGAATGGAAAAGAGTGATTAGGGATGTACCTATTGCTATTGACCTGAATAAGAGCAGCCAGCCTCATGGAAGTAGGGAGACTTCGTACTTCCCCGGCTTTTAAATTTCCCCCACGCTCGCGATACAATAATTGCCGAGATTCACCTAAATTTATTCACTAGTTCAGCGAAAATAGGTCAGAAGAGATGGGTCATGTCCAAAAATGCCTTATTTTTGTCGAAAAATCAATTTTCTTCAAGTTAAATGAATCATGAATATCAATATTCAATTAAGCCTGGAAAATTACGTGGAAAAAGATACCTATCTCCTCTAGTCATGCTCAAGTCTGGGCTAATCATATGACACCCAAACACTCAATTTCCTCAAAGAAACCGTTTTTTGGCATTCAAACCTGATTTTCGTCACTAATTTCTACAGTAAAATAAACAACAACCACACCGTTAGAAAGGTGAGGCTTTCGCGCAATTTTTAGCTCACGGAAAAGTATTAACAAGCAGAATTATCAGGGCTAACGAGCTTTTGGAAAAATAGGCGATTTCCTGGTTTTGACAAAATTCACTTTTCAGGCACGGTTTTCAAACTCCAATTCCTCCTACACATTTTTTTATGCGTCATCAAGGAGATAGGCAATTTAGCGCTCTTTCCAACGGTATATTAATTTTTCTAGAGTTATGACCGTTTTGATGACGTAACGTCATAAAAGAAATCCAAATCTTGAAATTGGAAAAACTTACGAAAACAAAGGTTAAACAATAAAAACTCCAACGACACTTTTTGGTGGGAATCAATCGGAGATCAATTCCTTGAGTTTTGACGGTCGGAACTGATACACCGGGGTTTTGATCGGGACACGGGTTGACCACTGACAGACACGGAACCAAAATTTTCAGACAGCTTTGAAACGCAAAAAGCAAGTGGACATTTTGATTTTCGAGGACATTTTTTTCGACCTTCGGTAGCTACAAATCCAGCTCGAGTCCTGGGAGCCTCTCTCGGGCAAATAGAGGGGAGAAATTAACGATTTCTGGGTCATGAATAATCATTAGTCCCTGGTTAGATGGTATTTGATTAGGTTTTTCGAAACTTCCCCAGTAGTTGACGCGTGTCTTCCTCAGTATGTCTTAAGAAGTTCTAACTTGCAAGGATTTGATTATGATCAAACTTTTTTTATTTTGACGTCACCCTTTTAGGATTCTTCGAACATCCTTGTGTTCCCATGAAGGTTGATTTGTTGGTGTTTCTTTGCAAACTTTGCCTGTTTGCTGGTGTTTCTTCTAGGACTTCATTTTTCCGAAGATTTATTCGTATCAAACCAAAAGGTTTAAAGTAGCAAAACTCGTTTTAGCGTCGTTAGAATCGTGAACTACTGAAATCCTACGTTCTACTTTGCTTTTTAGTTTGGTTGTTCTAAGTTTAATGATTCATGTTATTGAAATCATCGTATTGTACAACTTACTTTCTGCGTCGTCAGAATCAAAAACAGCGAAGTTCAATTAATCATTTATTGGTGTCATTCTGGCCAATGGTTAAATATTTGAATAGTCAAGATGTGACCATCAGAAGAATGAGAATATAAACTACTGCGCCATAACGATAACTGCTTGATTCAGTACTCCACATTATTCAATCAAGCAACGCAATCAATCATTTGGCTCAGAACAACCGGCAATAATTGTACAAGACAATTGTAATTGATTGAATGATTGTAATCAACAATGAATGATGAGACAATGATTGTAATTGTAATTGACTAGAATTATTCTTCTACCCCCAACCAAACCAAAAATGTGCAAAACCAACCAACACATTTGTCGTCGGGTATATTTTCGAATAAGATCTCTTCGATCTGAGTAAAATGTTCATCCCTTAAATCGCCTTATTTATTGGCAATTTTGATAGTTAGTAGTTAACCTATTCCAAATATTGGCATGATGATTGGCCTGATATGATGTACTAAATTCGAGGTGTCGACTCCCAAAATCACCGTCATTCCACAGAATCAAGTTATTCGAAATAGTTTCAGAGTCTTCAACAAATTTTTAGAATGCCAAATTCATTCTTTATAGTCTAAAGAAACTCTAAATGCGAAACATTTCTTTTTTCGATCCTGATTGTTTTAGAGAATGGACTGAAGTTCTACAAATAAATCGTCATGAATAAATGTACAGGAAATTGAAGAATTTTCTAACTCTGAAAATCAAGATGAGAGCAGTTTACAACTGATGGTGCTTTTAATGAAAGCAACATGTAATATAGTAATTTACTTGTCAAACTGAAGTCTTCTAAAAACAATTATGGAGCTCCCCAAACTTGCAGATTTTACTATTTAAATACATTTTTTTACTTCCTAGGTGTAATAAAATGCTTCATACTGTTATGGTTTCATTGAAATTAATATTCTGAGTCCTTATTCCAGATTGGAACCTGATTGGAAGACAGACCTGACCCTGTCTGAAGATAGCGATGACGACACGAAGGTATGACTACATAATTATACCTAATTTTGGTTCAGTTCATTCATTGTTCCCAAATTTGTTTCTTTGTATTAACCGGTCATAAACCCAGATGCTGAATGTAGTTCATATAACCAAAGAGAAAAAACAAAAAATAAAACGAATAAAACAAAATATAAATAAAATGTATAGATGGGCCGGGATACAGCTGAGTCTGAATTGATATCTCCAACTAATTTGGTTTATGTACACTTGCATTTTTCAGGTTCCGACGCAAGCTGCTGTTGTCAAACATTGTGATCTTCCTCCTCAAAGGACTCGGTCCCCTTCCCCGTTAATAGATAAAACTATGTAAGTAGTTTCATAGGTAGCTATTTTTAAACCTCGTTAGGATGAATTTCGCCTGTACATAGTTTTCCTCTTTTGGGCAATCACTGATCCTGTTGCTAAGAAATTACTATTATCTGAATTCTCTCTTCCCCTACTTAATCTTACATGTGATTTTTTCAGGCTTTCGCCAGCTGTAAGCGTGGTTCCTGATCCTATCCGACCGATGTCTGTTTCACCTCCTGGTGCTAGCTCCTCCAGTGACGACTCTGGTTCTGATTCCTCCGAGTCTGACTCGAGTAATTCTATCCCTCCTGTGCCAGAGCCTCCCCCACCTGTTCAGGAGCCGCAGAGGCCACGTTCTTGGGGTCTCCAGCAATTCCTCCCTCCTCAACCAGAACGTCGAATTTCACCAGTGAGTTCTCGAAACCACCATACTTAATGATCTAGTGTTGAACTAACTGAGTACTGAGTATACTGGATTACTTCATAATGAAATAAAATTAGGTACCTAATTTTTCCAAACCCTTTCCTAATTCAAATTTTGTCTTATTTTTGTTCAGGATCCTTCCCTGTGTAAGACGAAAAATGGCGAGGAAAGTGACATTGATCTAGCGAGAAGTGTTAAAACGACGCAACCATTGATCTCCAGTTTGTCTGACAGTGACTCAGAGAAGAGACCAGAGCCGGAGAGGGATTCAGGGAGGACGAGAGGAAGGAAGAAACGAAGCACAAAGCCGCCAGTCCCTGAATCTGATAGTGATGATGAAATTATTGAGATACGAGATAGTTCTCCTGAACCACCTGAGCCCCCTCCTGAATCTGTCGCTATTCCTGAACCGGAGCCTGTTCAAAGCAAACCTCCCAGAACGCCATCAGGAAACGAAGTTGAACCAAAAGCTCAACTTAAGAGAAAATGTAAACCTACCACTCCATCCAACCCCTCCCCGGAGAAAGCTAAGAAGAAAGCTCCTCCTAAGAGCACTGAAAAAGAGTCCCCATCAGGAAAACGATCGAGGAAGAGAGTAGTGAAACCTCCCATCACGCCATCTGATACTGAGGACGAAGGAGGAAAACGAAAGCGTGTTGCCAGTATCAGTGATAGTGGAGATGACTCGTGGAACACTACAGTTCGGCCGCGGAGTTCAAGGCGGTCAGTCAAAGAAAGTTCCAGCGAACGGACCAATAAGCCTGATTCTAGTAGTGAGGATGAGACCCCCGTGGTTGCACAATCTCCTATCAAACCAGTATCAAGGGTCGTTCCAGCACTTGGAAAGAGGCTGCCTCTTGGATCCAGTGAGAGCGACGCTGAGAAAGAGGAAAGCCCCCCTAAAATCGATTCCGAAGGGCAGTCTATACAAGACAAGAAGAAGAATGACACCCTGAGGAAACTGTTTTCCAAACGAGACAACGAAGGAGGACTTGGAAAGGGAGGCAAAGGGAAAGGTGGCAAGGGAAAAGGGATGGTTGCAGTTGTTGTTGAATCTGACAACCTGTCACACCATTCGCCGAAAGTTGAATTACCTCCCAGAGTTCCTTCACCTAATCCAAGTCCAGAAGAGAAAATCCCGGACATTAAGCCCGTGGAAAAATCCCCGCCTGTACCTCTACCAAAACTGGTTTATGTTGATGGTAAGCCTTCACTCACTTGCAAAATCGACCTAAGTAGGTTGTCTCACATACCTAGTAAAAAGCGTTCTGAGGAAGTAAGAACGCATACTGAAATCCCTGATACAAGACAAGCCGCCGATACTAGGCAAGCTACTGATATCAGGCAAACTCCCGATATTAGGCCAGCTGCCGAGATTAGGCATGCAGATGATATTAAGCTAACTACTGATATTAAGCAAGCTGCTGGTAATAGGCAAACTGCTGATAACAGGCAAGCTGCCAATAATAAGCAAGTTGGTGATAAAATCAAAAAGCCATCCAGAGACCCTAAAAATGACAAAAGGGATCGTAAACATACGGATAAACATCGATCCAGAGACGATAAGACCAAGAAGAAGAAACCTGTTGAAGCTCCTGAGGTCAAGGAAGAAGAACAAAAGCAGATTCAAGCAGAAGTTATCAAGCGGCTTACCCCAGATATCAAAACAGACAGTGGGCAGCATAATGTGAGGTAATGTTAAATCAATAAATTGTGACCAATGCGCACATGTTTACTGAGTTTGGTGTGTGGTGTATTGTTGGCCAATACATAGCATTCATATTTTTAACCACTATAATGGTTTCGTAAGGTTCAGCTTACTGCTACTCTAAGCTAAAGTCATGTAAGAATTGACTTCTCATAAACTTTTTCCCCAAAAAGAGTATCATCATATTCACTTGATGATTGATGATAACCGAAAAGTAACCAATCCCCAAAAAATTCAATTTTGTGTGCAAGTTATAGGGGTTATTGAATGTCGGGAGTATGGGACTGTCTAGAGTATGGAACATTACCAGTCAATACCAATGAGAAAAATCCAAAATGGAAGTTATAGGATGATTTGCTGAATTATGGGAGTAGATAGACTTTGAGTCAGATTTTTCTCAATTTGTGGCGCCTGTGGATTGGGTCCCCTTCGCTTAATGCTATCCATTTGCCGTTCATCCCTCTGCTAAACTTAACTGTAGTAGCTCCAATAATATTAATTACAGCTACTGCAATTTAGTGTAAGAAATTGAGCTTACTGCATAATAGCTCAGCATCCCAAGATTTTGTTGGCGCTTACTGCTAAAATCATAGTTGATTTCAAAGGGCTTCTCCAGTAGACATTGATCTCCAATATGATACGTTGCTACTCAAAATCGCCACTTTTTGGAGTTACTGCAATTCAGCTTTGCACGGCAGTAAAACCGAAGTGGTTTCACATACACATCACAACTTGATTTGAAACATTTGTATGCTCAACAGTCTCCCATTTGACTCTGTATAATTATACAGAAAACTGAACGTATTGATATAAAATTGTTTTATACATGTTCGGTCATTATAGTAACCGAGTTTATCTAATTTTCTGATTTTTCTTGAGTCTATATTGGTATTTTTGTGTTCATAGTGAGGATATAATTTCATTTATAACGTTTGTTTCTCCCTCAGCAATTCTGGGGTGAAAAGAGAGAGAAGAAATAGTGCAAGTTCCTCTTCGAGTCATGCCAGTACGATGAGACAACCTCCCAAGCCGGCTAGCAAAAGAAAGAAACATGGAGAACGACCTTCGGCAGTAGTAAGTAGATTTATCCAGTTTGTCAATGCTGTGTAGGTGTTGGAAGGTAAACTACGTCATAACTACGTTCGAAGAAGTTCTCTCGTGATTTAGTGTTCCACCTATTCACATAACCTATACTCATTTTCTATTGTTTGATTATTTTATTGTACCAATTATTCAACGCATTTGTTTGATTCTAGAGTGAAAGTTCAATGGTTGATGCACCTCCGACGAACCATGAACGGGAGAAAGATAAAGATGCTGACAATCGAAGCATGGAAGTTGATGAGAAGCGTGATAGAATTGATAATAAAGATGTTTCGAAAAATCATACATATTTTTCTTACTTTGAACAGGCTGATGATGGTGATTTATCTGACAACGATGATAAGTAAGTGTATTTCTGCCCATATGGAACTTTCAATGTGGGGGATAATCTTAAGGGTTGGTCAATAAAACTTTCCTCAGAATTTATTATACGTCCTCAGGGCTTAGATTGAAGGTCTGTGTAATGAGAATTTAATCCACAGGAAATATTGACGCACATAAAAATGGAGATACTGAGTATATCTCACGTTGTGTCGAGTGGTTGAGATAATTTCTGATTAGAGATTTTTTGATATTGACCTTAAAACGATGAAAATTAACCCATAATCTTTATGAGAAAATACCTAGTCAAATTAATGTGATGAAAATATTTTCCCCAAAACAAATATTTTTTGACCAGCGCCATATCACTCGTCCTTTTTCCCAGCTTATTCTCGTTTGTCCGCTTTCTCTTATTCCCAAACATTAAATGGAAGAAGGCACTTTTCCCCCAGGTCAACTTCTCCATACCGTGGGGCGCATCCTGGCGGAGTATTTCCAAGTTTGCAGGCAGATTTAGAACGCGTTATAATTTTCATGATCGCCATTTTGTGCAAGAAAATTGTTAAAAGATAACCCTTGTACGCTCGGCAAAGAGGTATCAGGAAACACATGACATGAATTGGTAGAATTTCGCATTTTGAACCTCAAAATCTGATTCAGGGCCCTTCATAACCCCCTGGTGCCAATTTTCAGATTGAACCAGAAAACGGGTTGAAAGGGAGGGAGAATGTGACGTCAGTTAGGTTCCCCAAAAGGTTCCCAGGCAGCCGGGGGGCCGGTGACGTCAGTTAGGATCAAAATACAAGACCCATTTTTTGTAACTTTCAATTGTCAGATACCCTTCACATAGCCCGTTTTTGGAAAGCCCTCATTAAGATCTTTCAAATTACAAAATACAAAATATCCATGCAAGTTCCCCATTCCCAATACTCCGTTTTTACTGCTTTTGTTCAATAAAAAGAAATCTCTAATCGATTTTTCAGAAACTAGGGCCTTTCAGGGATACGCATACTGGAACCCCTTTCCATGATTAAAATAGCCCCAAAATTTGGGCAGCCTCGCCTCTGGGGAGGCCATAAAATAACCAGTGCATTTATTCATGCATACCTCCCATGAGTGTCCATTGTACAGAATACATTTTTGTTGGTGTCAGCGTTGCCCTGTAACTGTTAACCCTATAACTAAGTAATTATTGAAGCTTGGGAGAGGTTTCAACGGATAGTAGGAGATAGGCCAGAGTTGGGCGAACAGCATTTTTCTATTACTTTTATTTTTGGTTGTAAAATGAGGCTCTAACTACTAAATTCTCATGTTAAACCATACCGTTGGAACCGCCTGAGTTTTTAGAATGCAAGAACCAACGGAAATCAATAAAGCATCTAATTAGAGTGAATAATTAAGCTTCAATTATCTAATTATTCATTAAATATCATTGAAGTGTAATTATTCACTTAATTATATGTTTTATTGATTTCCGATGGTTATATTCCATTTCAAAGGCTCAGGCAGTTCCAACGGTATGGTTTACCATGGGAATTTAGTGGTCAGAGCCCCATTTTACAACCAAAAATGAAAGAAATTGAAAAAGGCTGTTTGCCCAAAACAGAGACAGGCACAAGTTTAAAGTGCTTACTATTCATAAAAAATGGAAAACTATCAATTTTTCTGCATCCACTTTTGGGCCTGATGCCACCAAAAAAGCCAAAAAGCTTTATTGCTTAGCGAGCTATCATTTCAACGTTTTGTTTAATTGTTCCAGGGATACTTATCTGTCGGAAGCTAAAAGATTGAAGCATGCTGCCGACAAAGAAGGAGATGATACTGCCCAAGGTATGCAATATTTGGAGGCAGTGATGTACTTTTTGCTTACGGGCAACACAATGGAACACGAGACTGTCACTGAAAAGGCTGCTCAGACAATGTATAAAGATACTCTTCATCTTATCAAGTGAGTACCACCCTTATTTCGATATCATCCTTATCATTACCATGGTTCCCCACGAGGAACTATCTTATTTAGGAAATATATTATGATTATTCTAATTTTCAGGTACATATCATCCAAGTTCCGTAGTAAGCAGAACAGTACTGCTCCACAAGCACTCATTCATAATAAATTAGAAGTGTTGAGGTGAGTCAGTAATTGTTTACGTACCTATTGTTTTGGTCCTCCTTGAATTTTGGTCCTTGATTGAATACGGTTTTTTGGAATATTCTTTATTCCAGGCAAAAAATTATGATTACCATGCACAGAATTCATAGAATGTGGGATACTCTCGTGTTTGATTTATATTTTTAAATTAAAGTAGAATGTATCCTGAGAATTTCAACACCAATCGAACTTTCCTACAATCAGTTGTTTCCTTTATATGATTTTTGCCTTATTTTAAATGCAATAACCAAAAAACCCCATTTCAAAAAAGTAATACAATAAACATTACTACCTATAAAAACAATACAAGTTAATAAACTTATTTAAAAAACCGCCCAGACTTGATTCATTTCTCCTAGTACCAGCCAGTGTTGTTTTCATGGCGAATTTCGTTATTTTGATCGACTTGTGAAGTTTCTCTTGTTTTTTGGTAGCAGTCACCTCCTGAATAGACCAAGTGACTCTGGATGCTCGCTTCGCTCGCAAAAACGCCTAAATCTCAGCTACCGAAGAATTTATAGGAACTCCTACTATAGGTTAAAACGTTAAAACACGGATAACCTCCAGGAGGATGAGGTGGATATGCTAATTCGGCTTTTAAAAATTGAAAATTGTGAAATTAGAATTATACATAGCTGATCCCCCTAGAGAAGTGAATGACAAGAAGAATGTTGCAAACTGCACCAAAATCTGTTGGAAATTGAGAAAAATGGGAAAAAATTGAATACATCACTCCCTTGCCCCTTTGACTTATTTGCCTGGAGGTATTACGCGGAGAATACCCAAACTGGAAATTAAAATGTTAGTTGTATTTTATTTACTATCAGAAGTGATGATGTTGATTACATTGTTTGTTTTCCAGTTTAAGATGCCAGTCTCTACTATACTTGAAACTATTCAAAATGAGAAAGGCTGAAGTGAAAGAGTGTCAAAGAGTTATAAACGACTTCATGCAAAAGGTATGTAAATCTTGAGGACGAGTTCTCTTTTTGGAAACCGTTGACCATATATTGGCAGATATATAATATATTGTCAAAGCAATTCGATTATGTCTTTCAGGCGAACCCACCAACTACGGTGGAACAGTGTGGGTCCGTTGTTCAGGGCCAAGGAACCCCATCACCTTGTTCGCCTACGCCCTCCCCTGCCAGCAGCGTTGGATCTGTGGGATCTCAATCCTCTGGCTATAGCAGTGGTGAACTCCGAGGCGCTCCTGCAGCCCAAGGACAACCACATCCACCTGTAGCACCATGTGGACCTTGCATTGCAGTTCCATATCCAATTCACCTTTCCCTGCAAAAGCAGACAGCTAACTTCAATTCATTACTTACAGCACATGATCTTTGGGATCAAGCTGATATTTTGGTGCACAAGGGGAAACACAAAGGTACTTCAATCATGTTTATCCACCAAATTTTTTTATAGGTAGCATTTTCACTTATTTGGTGTGCAACTTACTGAACGTAAATAGTCTAGTGAACATAATGATTGTCCTAGAGACTTGTCTTACTTATTGACAGGTAATAACAACCTAGCTCGCGTGATATTGATTGGATTAGTGACCTAGCCAGAAGTCAGTAATAATTGACTGTAATAATTTAAAAAAAAACCATTATTTTTATTTTTACAATTGTTTATTATGAGAAAAAACATTTTATTCAATTTAAAAAGAAGACCTATTGGTTTGGACTTTGAAGGCACAAGTTGACAAGTTGTTGAGTGTGGTGAATTGCGCTGTCCAATTCGATGCAAACAACCTGAGCACAGAACATTTTTCACAATAATAATGATTAAAAAAAAAAATAATAATAATTGTAATAATAATAAGAACATTATCAGCAATATCAAATATTGGGTCAGAAAAGTTGAATCAAGTTGCATTTGGCAGGGACTGCAAAGTCACCTCATGGACATAATTGAAGCGTAGCCAACCTGCGATTTACATTTACGGTAGTTAGATTGTGTTTGAAAAAAGGTTTAAGACACGGTTGGTAGATATTATTCTTAACATTAACTGACACACGGTCTCATAGTGTCCTTCTAGTTTCTTTATATTCTCTGATCTTAATCATCTTTCCAGTTTGAAAAAACCTCTAAAACTGGTAGAAATGGTATAATTTGGTAGAGTTGGCAACCTTGCCATTATGTAATTAAGCCACTATGACATCAGCTCGTGTTCCTGCGTCTCCTACAAAGTTTTCAATCGAAACTCGGATTTTTTATGTTTCCTGCACTTACACTCTGGCCCATATTCGATGATGCCTGTTCCGCAAGTACCCAAACCCCTTCCCTGCCAAACCCCTTTCACGCCATACTAATTTCCGGATTAGTTTATCTAGTTTATATCCTGTTCAGCAGGTACCCAAACCCCTTCCAGGCCATACTAATTGCCGGATTAGTTATCCTCTTTGCCTTGAAAATTCGCTCATCAATTCATGCTGCACGAATGGAACTTTTATCTCATAGATACACATCTCCTTTCTTGAATTATACTCACTACTTTGTTCAAAGTCAGGTTTATAAGTCATTTTTTCAAATATTAGTGGTGCTGAAAATGAGCTTCAAAATACTTTTTCAACGTAGTCTGGTTCTATTATGTTGAATCCCAACTGAATATACCTCATAGGAATCTAGGTACACCGTATAGCCGGGCATGAGTGGCGTGCAGATGGCAAGGGGTCTAACCTACCCCACCTTCAAGACTGAAAGGTTGTGCGGGGTTTCACCCATCGTCTGCCAACAATATTTTACAGTTATTACGGTTTTTTGCTTTCGTGAAAGTTTGGTAAACGTTAGTTACACTCGCGCACACTACTCATGAAGATTGACTCTCGTGTTACTAACGATAAATTTTAGTTAGAAACACGCAGGCGAATCTTAAGCTCAAACCCCCTATCAGCCTGTAGGAGGGCTCGTTCCTTGAATCTTACTTTTTAGTACAGAAGCAGGCCTAAAATGCATGTTTTACGAATATCAGTGGTATGAGCTGTTAAATACTTTGTCAACATAATCTGGTTCTTTTTTGGCTGAAACCCAACTGCTGTCCTCAGACGGAAAGAATGGTGTCAACGAATATTTGGTTACTACATTTTACAAAAACATTGACTAAAAGGATTGAACGGCGGAACACAGAGGAACATAAACTCTTGCCTTCTCTGGTTTTCTCTTGTAGGTACTAAGCTACTAAGCCGCTGAGACTCCTCCTTTTCTCTCATTACTGTAACCAGAATGAAGCTTCATAATGATTGTTTCCTGTGTTCCTGGAAGAAAAGTCCGGAGAACAGTGACTCAAATATTGTTTAGGTACCTACCTTTGGTAAAGAAAAGGTTTGACAGGAAGTCAAATTCAACTCTCGCCCTTTTGGGTCCCTGGGCTCCATCCTTTCCGTATGAGGACAGGAAATATACCTCGAAAGAATCACCATACAGCCGACTAGTGTCCAAGAGCAAGTTGCTCTTCTTACGCACCTTGGTCCAAGGGTGCCATGTCTATGGCAAGGAGCCGGACCTACCCCACATTCAAGACCATCAGGTCATCCGGGTTTTTGCTTATCATAGCGCCTGATCAACTACTTACAAATTCTTAATTAATTAAAAGTGATGTTTGATCTTCACACTATGAAATGAGAGACGCCCCATAGCATCCTTCTTACTTCCCTAGCTCTTTGTGCGCTTCTTGGATATTTTACAGTAAAATATCCATGCGCGAGGTATTCTAGCGGTCCAGGTTAAGAACGGGAAAATTCGTATTCTCATCCCCATCACTTCAGTTCTCACACTGGTCTATATAGGTCGTGTTCTCTGTTCGGAACAAACCTCATCTTTTTCACGCACAAACCCTCCAAGCTCTTCTCAAAGTTTAGGTCTGTCTGTCTCACCCAACTCAAACATCCAACTGATGAACTCATCTTAATTTTGTTAAAATTTCACTTGCATAAATAATATGTTCTCTTCTATTTTCCAGAGTTCTTCATTGATTTGGACAGAACGTGTGGACCCCTTACTCTTCATAGTTCCTTGAAGGATCTTGTAAAATACGTGAGAGTGGGCATAAACCGTTTGAAGGAAATGCGAAGTGACTCTGTGTGATGATATTTATTGAACTAATAGTGTAATGGTTAGTTTTAACATACTCTTACTCAGGGGACGTTGAGAGTTGAAGTGTACTATACTGTTACTCCCCCCAAGTGCCCAATGTCATTATTCTATGACAATTACCGAAAATTATTGTCAATGTAATATATAATTTAGTATTAATTATTAATGAAGAGAAGTGCATTGCTTTCTACTCGAGAATGCAGCTGTTCATTTTTACCACATGAAAGTTACCTTTTTTAATCATATTGCACAAATGGTTGTTGGGGTACATATTAAGAGAGAATAGTGACATATTAACTTGGTTTCTGTCTTCCCCTATTTATTTCTAACTTGTTTATTCTCGTGGTTGTTTGTATCATAAATTTTGTTGGTTTTAATCGATGTTATTACTTTGTAAATTGGTTGTATCAATTTTAGTAAATCCACCAGTTTTATTACTTTTGGCATGTTGTATCATCGTAATTCTGTCATTTGCCTATATCAATGGATATCTCCTTAAGTTCTGTTTTCTAAACTGTGCCTAATAAAATGGTGTGGAAAATTCAGTTCATATGTACAATTTAATTTACTAAAAGCACATCTTCATGTTAAACTTTCATATTCTAAATTATAGAAATACGGTGAGACCTCAAGACGTTTTACATAATATATTTATATACTAATTTGTACTTATATACATCTTAATATATAAATATATGCCGGGACCAAAAGATCAAGTTTGCTGATATTTTTGTCCTTATGCTCACCTAGTATTTTAATGATTTTGAAATGTCGTTCCTTTTCTTGAGTAAATAGCATGCTCTAGTCTTTCAATGATATAATATGGCCCCTTAGTGATTTGATTGAAGGTCTGATGGCACATTGGCCCTAAGCGTTGATTGTAATATTACCAAAATTATGATTGGTACTATATATTCATGTAGGTATTACTTATCTACATAGATGAGATAAATCACTCCAAACAATATTTTCCGCTAATTGTTAGAGCTAGCCGCATAGTGATGGTGTAATTCATGATATCGAAATTTTTTGAAAAGAAAATTAAAAGTGCCTCTCTTTATTCATGTTTGTAGAATTACGCAATTATAACCTAATTTATTTATTTCGTTTACTGAAAATTTGTATCCCCTCCCACTGTTGCCCATACTTTATTACTATTTCGCCCTTGATACAGATGAAAAATGTTTCATTTTAAAATTGTTCTTTGGGACTCTGTACACGGACTACTAGTTGTGACACTGATATTGGAAAGAAGAACCTGCCATGAAAGATTCTCCTGAGATACCTATACCTTGATAAATTCGC
This sequence comes from Lygus lineolaris, assembly GCA_030264115.1. Lineage (NCBI taxonomy): Eukaryota > Metazoa > Arthropoda > Insecta > Hemiptera > Miridae > Lygus > Lygus lineolaris. The sequence continues at coordinate 79,094,791 of JAEMON010000001.1, read as the reverse complement.
TTTGCCACGAAGTTCAAAAAGAAAAGATTCTGATGTTTAAAATTGGTTCAAATATTTTCTCATTTGACTACTTGATTGTGCATATCATGACATGAAGCTCATCAGTACATGTACTCAATGCATGTACCTGATTTTTCTCTTTTGTGTGGACTCGTCATTACTCTATTCTCTCCCCTCAAGGCTTTTGACTTCATTGAAAATACATGGCGCTCGTGTTGTATAGTGTGTCAAAGGGTTATTATCAAGTCATTTACTTGAATACTATCAACCCATCACATTAGGTTAAATATACATTTCCAAGGACCCATTTATGTATGTATAATGACAAACTTATTAGTGCCTAGAGTAATTTTGGTTCCTGATTTCAAAGAATAAATAAAATTATTGCTCTGAAAGTTCAATTGTTTCCCTGATGTCTTAATTGCTTTTTCCTTATTGAAGTCCTCTTGAAGGAATTGAAATGCTGTTAGAAATGTAGTTTTCATTATGGATATCATGCAACAGCAACATTGCTAGAAATCAAATGTTTGGTTACTGAAAGGAAATCATGGGAACACAAGGTAGATAATGAGTGTGAATCGAATACACCTATTTGATGAATAGTGCATGTTATAAGAATCATTCACAAATGAAGTATTTCTACTTGAACGTAGCGCTCATACAGCTTGATGGGTTCCTTATTGTTCTTGATGTAATTCCCTCTTGATAGATAGCAAACAAATTACTTTGGTCGAGTCTGGCGGGTTGTTTGCTTTATTTATTTATTAGCTCATGCCCAAACCCGCTCATGTCCATCCTCGGATCATAGATTAGAATCGAAGAACTGCAAACTACCTCCATTCCCATCTACGGGGGAAAGGCACCTAGTACTTACTGTAGCAACATATGCTCTCGAGTTCACATTGCTTATAAATATTTTGAAGAGTAGGTTGAAATTTAACCTCTAAGAGAAATCAACATCACATAGCAGTCATGTCCTTTGTGATACACGACTGAGATTTGGCTGAATAGGGTTCAGTATGAATATTCTACTCGTACTTCATTGGTTCGTCATCCCGTTGGGTCGTTTGGTATGGCAGGAGGAGGATTTTTAGTCGTATTTACGTCGTTTCAGTTAATTGGAAGGATGTTAGCCGTGCATTTTACCTTTTCACCATGCCACACCATGGTGAAAAGGTAAAACTGAACTGATACCAAAGATTGATAAAACGGTACAAAATTTAAAACAAAAATGGCAAAATCAACGTCGTGCGAAATATTTTAATATAGATGGTATTACTCTGCCAGTAAATATGGAAACGGGAAAAAAGGAAGTAGGTATAGGCAAATGTTGATCTGGGAAGGTCTGGCCAATCTGGGTCTGGTACGTTGAACGAATTGGATAGGTACCTAAATGATTTTGTAATATAATTTTCATGTCAAGCGCGGACAATTCCCCTTACTTGAAAACCAAGGGGTTGCCAATGTCATTTTCAGAAAATGATGACGTTCAGCAACGAGAAGGAAAAGTTGTGTCGAAATCTGTTCAAGTTGAGAGATGTACATCGTGCAGTGATATTGTGTGGGTGGGACCACGCAATGAAAATTATTTATACGTGTCCGAAGAATATTTTTAGTGGTTAGTTAGGTAGCCTCACTGGCGCACAGACGTCCGAAATGGGATTGTTGAAAACTAATTGAAAGGCAATTCTGATAGGCGATATCAAGCTGATTCCGAATGTACCATATATGATTCTATGTTTAAGACAGTAATTCTCGCCTAATTCTAAATTGTCAATATTTGACCCCTAGAGTAGTCCGAAAATGCTTCCCAACGAATTTGGCCTTTCTTCTCATAATATAGTTATTTTTGCACCAGTTTGGAATATCTAGACAATTCTTAGATTCAGATATCGTTTGGAATGACACATAGGTATATCTTCACATGTGTATATGAAAAATGTTACACTTCAGGATTCAATTCAGAATGCTCTGAAACAGACTTCCACAGAAAAAATCTATACAATTCGTGAGTTTAAACTTTTGAAGCTAGCTCAGTTTTCTTCGAAAACTCGCCAAAACTGAATATATAGTGAGAAATTAGAGGGGATAATGACAATTTTATCTTGTGAATTCAGGAATATAAATAAATGAATCGAATTGGAATAAATTTTAATCGAATTGTCAATACTCCTTGGGATATCTGATGGAAAATTGATAAAATTAATTGGCTGATGTACTTCGTCCCATCTTGCCCCATAATTGATAAAAAATGATCTTGATCATTGATGATCAAAATGATCTTGATCTTGATCTTGAAAATTGATAAAATTAATTGGCTGATGTACTTCGTCCCATCTTGCCCCATATAAACAAATCTAGAAGACGAATTTGTATGTATATTCGAAAGTAATACCTATAACTTACCTACCATCTGCACTCAGGCAGTTCAAAGGTGAAATTTTCAAATATAAACAAATATTTGATCTCTACTGGTAGTGTACCAAGATCCTTGGGGTTCTAGCTAATGATAACAATCCATTTCAGTGAAGTTGGAAATACGACTTTTTTTCACGCTAAAATCACGATCTGGACCACTGTGCAGCAGTGGCTTTGGTAGGTAGGCGACAAGCTACTAAAGAATCACAGAATTCCCAAATATAGGGTTGGCAAAACGATGGTCATTCTGAAATTGTTAAAGCCATTAATCAAGCAAGCTGCGTACACATATTTACTGATCATTTTATAAATTAGATAGCCAAGTACCTACCATAATTTAAAAGGAAACTATTTGTATTGATCAGAAACCATAGGCATAGGTACTGAATTGAGCAAGAGGTACCTACCTACAGTGACTTGAAAATAAATTCAAGTTTCCTAATCTTTCAAATCCTGCCCACCTAGCTTCTGTATGGGGAAAAAATAATATGCTATGTTACCCTCGCATGTTCCATTCTGACTCCCATATTATATTGCTATTTCCCCCACAGCTCATAATGAACGTAAAATGAGATTTAATACAAGTCGATGATAAAAGTGTAAGACCTCGTAATACAAAACTTCAAATTTCACAGGAGTCGAAAAAAACCTTCTCATACAAAATGCAATTATGTTATGGTTTCATCGATTTTTGTCCCCCAGGCTGTTATCTGGTAACCTGTTATTGGAACCTGTTATTAAACAATAACAGTAACAGGATAACCTCTTATTAAAAAAGAATATGAAATAAAATCTTTGAATTAAATTATTAAAAATTAATTTAAAAAAAATTAAATATTAAAAAATAAAAACGGCTTCACCTGAAGGATCATGTCCTAAAAAACTACCCATTCCACTGAAAATCAGAAAATCGCCAAAATCCGACTTACAAGGTCTTACACTTTTACTATCGAAGTGTTGTTGAAAGGCCCTAAGAAAATGAATATATTTAATATTTTAGTTTAAAAAATGTTTTCTTCTAAATCTTTTTTCAAAAGTTAGCCTGATTTACAGGCTAGGCAGCGCCTAACTTGACTAACCTGACCAAAGATGTGCAAAATTTAATTCGTAAATTAATTTAAATTATCGTTGACAAAGGATTCGCAATGTGAATTAATTTAAATTTGTATTTACGAATTAAATGTTGTCCATCTCTGAACCTGACCAGCTGCCATTGAACCTTACTCGTATATTTGCATCATCAATAGCTACGTCCTTCCTTCAGTTATTCACTGAGAATACACTTCTTTCGGCATCCATTCATTGACATAAAAATGCCAATGTTATTTTTAAACTTGCTTATTGTTTGACCAGCCTCAAAAATCCAGAAAATTGACTTGAAAAAGCAATGTGTAGGCGTGAATGAATATCCATTGACACCATTTGCTTCACTTAAATTCATCTCTACCTCCGTTATTTTTCAACATATATTGAATGGTTTTCATTCTATGGTAGGTACCTAGGTGATTTATACTTGCTTTATTTTTTAAAACCTTGATTATAAAGTTGAATGCACATTCCGACCTGGATATTTTTGCAGACTCCGTTTTCGCTTGCATCACAAAAATTTTTCCGTCCATAAGTGATTTCAAAATACCTCATTAGTGCCAACCTACTTACATGTATCACTAGTTTGAAGATTATATTAATCAGGTCGGTAGGTACCTAATTTTTAAAAAAATGGAATCAACTCTCGGGGCCTTTTGGTGGTTTTCAAGGAGTCGTTGTATCCTTGGACCATCCAAGTAGGTATGAGCAGATCCCAATAGTTCATGGTGAAATGAATCGTACAAGACAACCATATTTGTAAGCAATTTCGTAGGCTTTACTGCAATTTTGGACCTGTAAAAAAATAAATCCTATGGCTCAGAAGATTGCTAAGTACTAGAGAAATTTCAAAAACTGTTTTTTGCACTAATTTTCCGTTAGTTTTTTCCCCTATGAATGAATCTAGATAGCTGATTTTTTTTGTTCTTCCTCATTCGTAGTGGGGGAAAAAACGACAGATTCGGATTTTTTTTAATCATGTCTGTAGGAAGGGGTCGCAATTGTGACTTTATACATAGGTACCTACTTAAATTACCGCTGATATTTTGTCTGAAACGTGAGGAAAGTTGGGCTGATGGTGAAAATAAAAATTCCATAGACAAACTCATTTTTCGACCAATCGCTATAACGCCTCAAGTGGAAGCTAGTAAGTTTGTGGAGAAAACAGAAAGTTTGACTGGCAAAGCTGTTCGAACACGTCTCCCACGCAAATTAGCTGTTGAACAGAAATATGAATAGAATATAAACTTAAATACCTACTGGAGTTAAATTATCCAGAGTAGGTATCTACCTATTGCATCTCCACTGGCGCCAACCTTTTTGTGAACTTTTTTAAAATGACGTAGATACCTACTTTTCCACGCACCAACTAATTATTATTGTAGGAAAAATTGGTTTAGTGTTGGTGTTATCCAATAGGTACCTGACTGTTTTTAGACTCTAACCCCAGATAATTCTTGAATGTCATCGATTGGGAAGTAGTAGGTAACCTATAATTCTTAAAACTCATTCCATCAACATCAGGTGCTTCTAGGGAGATACCTGGGATATACCATAGCCATAAATTACTAGGAACCTAGAAAGGGTGCCAATTTTCTTTGATATTTAATCTTTGATTGTAATTCTCTTCTATTGATGCTATTATTATTGGTGGAGCAACGTCTACAATTCAGTCGACAAAATCATGAGGTTTTAATATGAAGAACAAAGGGCCGTAGGTACCAACTATTATTTTGTATAGAGGTAGACCTAGGTGCTAGCAGAAAATAGTTTTTTTCTAAGGTGCCACTGAAGTACCGATTTGCCACTAAAAGCCATCATAGGAGCACGATCCATCCATTTTTCAAAGCAACTTCTATTTTATCGTGAGGACTTGAGAGGATCTTATTAGGATGGTACTCATCCAATGTGATACCTATCTTGAACATTTTACTCCCGCTTATGTAATGGTATGGCACAATCATTTTTTAATTAATTTTCCTTCCCTCATAGTCGAAGAATTAATAAAGATTTATAGGTAAGTAGTTTTTACCAAAACCAAAAATTCAAGTACCTAGGTACATTGTCCAAAGCTTTAATATGTTCCTGTTTATACCACATTTAAACAAAGGCAACTATTTTCCATTTTTCCACGCAGATACAATCTGAAAATTACTATTCGATTCATGAGAGAATCTTCACCAGAGTTCCGATTCCCAATTTCATCCATTTCTACGTCACACAAACAGATTTGGTATGATTTAAAAATTTTCCAGGTAGGTACCAATTATGTACGATTCATCCATACAATAATTTGTCTACAACTCGGTATAAGTAGGCGTAACTTTGTCATTTTAATTCTGCGAGTTACGCCGAGTAGTAGTAATGTGCGAGAATGTTGATGGATGATACCCAAATCATCAAATCGATGGCATCATACGAAAACCTCCTGTGTTTATTTTGGCAAATTTTACCGGAGAGCTAACACTGATATTTCTAGGTCAAGTACCTACTGTAAGTTATGAGATTACCATTGATGACTTATGCCTCTAGAGGGCAAAATGATCGTTTTCTGCCGAAATTCGATCCACAGGACGATAATAAACTAGGTTTTCATTTCAAAACTCCAAAAAACTCATTTTCGGCAAAAAGTTCAGATAAGGGGTTTTTACGTTATGCCATCGAAATTTCATAACTGACGATATAATAATTATAATGACATATAATTTTTCAATAATGACAGCTTGAAGAGGGGATGAGCCTAATTCAACAAGTATTGTTGAATTAGGCTGATCCCCTCTTCAACCTGTCATTAATGAAAAATTGTCAGTGTCGCTTGACAGCATTTTGACGTGTGTACCTGCGGGTCTTAACTGACGAAGCACTGAGATGATTTAACCCCAAGTAAGTACCTACCTGGTTGATTTATTTTATTTTCTCTATCTTTATTGAACTTATTTACATTTTATTGTTATTTACCTTCTCTACTCTGAAGTAGGTAGTAGTTTTGAGAGTTTAGTTTGAGCTCAATTAGGTTCTCTGAATGTTCATTAGGTACCTACTAGGCCTACTTCCTGCCTACCTACCTCATTATTGCCATGCTGTACGTATGAACTGTTCTGATTCTCCCACCCGTCTTGATTGTATTATTCACATCCGTACCTTGGATAATTTCTGACATTTTGATGCTTGGGATCGCCTTATATTGTAGGAAGCTTCGTTTGCTGTTAGCCTTGACACTTTTTGAACGCGGAAGTGCCTGAGAATTAAACCCATTCACTTCCCTATTATGCTGCATTTCAAATGTTATTCATACGGCTTTTGGAAATAACTGTATGTATATTATAGCACCTGGTTAGTCTTTCATAGCTTCTTATTGCCTCATCTTTGACCACAGGAAGTAATCGTGTGGGTGATTCCGATTCAGATTAGTCTTTCTGTAAGGTACGTTTCTAAATGTAACACCACATCATCATCGTTGTTTATCTTCAAGAGGAATGAGCATTTTAGCCATGTGGTTCACTATTTTCCCTGTTCACTCTCTATCACCTATTTTCTATTACCATGCTTTCAGCTCTCTCCTTTTGAATACCTACTCATCAAGTAGGTAGTACTCACTGCTTTTCTAAATAGGTACTCTCTCGAGGTACCCTCTGTTTTAGTTGTACCTACTTCTACCTAGTTTCTGATCTTTTTAGGTTTGTAGCAACTCATTGTGGAGCGCCAGTCAAAAATAAGCTTCTCTATTCCATTAATAAGTGTATAAGGAATTTTTTAAAGAAGCAGAAATTCAACATTATTTAATAACATCAATAAAATAAATGCTCAAGAAATCGCAGTAGAAGTTGTTGAGAAGTGCCAGAGAATTTTAGGGTGCGCCGTTTTGGGGTTCTTCTCTGTTGTCTCTTGTGTATAAGAAATTGCTTACTCTGATCATTGCACAAAGAGGTGTATTGCTAATTCATCCATTGACCGTCATGTAAATCGCCAGTTAACCAGTTTTCGTCAACTCATACCTAATCATATAATATATTGTTCCCATGAGGACGGTCATGGAAAAACCTTTGATTAAGCTTTTAAATGAGGTTTCCTATATTGAATGGTGAACCGATTATTTATCTCGCACCAATTATGTGTACCGCGAACCAACAAAAATCCTAAGAAACTTTCTTTTTGACTGAAGTAGTTTATGATTAGGAAGATATGTAGGCACTTATGTAATATCGTACTGACAGAGTTTTGGCTAGGTATTCCTCATGTTTAAGGCAAAGAAGAGTCATCTTATTTTTAAACGTAGGTAAGTAACTGTTCTCCTGGCAGGTATCATGATAGAGAAAATGATACCCACTTGTAACGATCCACTCTATAGAACGAAAATGATCGGCAGGAACCTGCGTATATCGATCGTAAACTATTTCAGCTGGTACATTGTTTTCTGGTTAATTCAGCTT
>JAEMON010000001.1:79038516-79049439 GCA_030264115.1 Lygus lineolaris | reverse complement strand
CAGGATACTGTCGCTGGTGAGGTCGAAACGATCTATGATATCTCCCCACTTCCACAATATGTTATTCAAAGCCGGCCACAGCTCGCCCCTCTGCCTAAACTCCGTGGTGATGGACAGCTGATTGATATTGTGAAAACCAGAAACTTCTCCAACGCTGAACAAAAGATGGCTTACCACTATGGATTCTCGGGTCTCACTGATTGGGAACCTGCCAGTAACCAAATGGGGAACTTCCTTTCGGTAAGTCAATTGAAGATCCTTACATCGATCTAGTAGTAAACTACAACTGTAAAACCAAACTTTGTAAAATAATTGTATGATTTTAAAACATATCTTATTTTGAATCTTCCAGCGTTCTTCAGTAAGTCGTGTGATCATCTCTGGGAGCCTGGACAGATACACCATTCAGTCTTCCGTAACCACTGACAAAATCGTTATTGCTCCCCATCTTTACAACAACCAGAAGGGAATAGTTGGGAGCCGCATGAACCTCACCCTCGAGGCAGTCAACCCTTCATCAGGATCACCTTCATCAGTTCAGAATCCCCGAACTGTCAAAAACCTGGTTTATGAGTACAATGCGGCCAGCCAACAGGAAGGAGCTCAAAACCACAATGCATACAAGCAATACCAGAGTTCAGAAGATAGTTCAAGCAGTTCCAGCTCAAGCAGTTCAAGCTCCAGCTCTGATTCCAGTTCAAGCGACAGTTCTAGCAGTGCATCCAACTCAACATCTGCAAGTTTGTCCGGCTCTTCTTCTTCTTCATCCTCATCTGATTCGTCAAGTTCATCCAATGAGGACAGCCAAGCTAACAAGAACAATGCTAACCAACGGTCCCAGCACCCTCACAACAAAGGAGGTTCTTCAAGGAACCGTTCAAGGAGGTCTGCTCCAGCTGCAATGAATTCGTACAAAGAAAACTCTAGTAGCAGCAGTAGCAGCAGCAGCAACAGCAGCGAAAGCAATAGCAGCAGCCCGAATTCATCTAGTTCAAGCTCTAGTTCAAGTGAATCAAATGAGAGGCTATCATTATTGCCTGGACAGTCTCGTGGTGGACATAAATCACAAGGAAACTCGTCAGAGTCATCCTCTTCATCATCTTCTTCATCCTCGTCCTCCTCTTCCAGTTCCAGCTCAAGCTCCAGCGATAGCGACAGTTCTAGTTCCAGTAGTTCGTCTACCAGCAGTAGTGAAGAATTCTGGCAACCGAAACCAAAACTGAATATGCCTCCCCAATCCCCATTCTTGCCCTACTTCATTGGATACCAAGGAAACTCCATCCAAGCCTCCAAACAAATTGACGGTGTACAGATTGTCCAGAAATTAGCCAAACAAATCGGAGCTGAAGTACAACAACCTAATGCTATCCCTGGCGTCAATACACTTTCCAAGTTTGAAATCATGGCCAGAGTTATTCGTACCATGAGCGCTGATCAATTGAAAAAGGCGGCAGAACATATTTACTACCCCTACTCTAAAGCGTCGCCAAAGAGCAGCCAAGACGCAGAATCGTATCAAGCATGGTAAGTGAGCACCAAAATCCTGCATTAATTGAATAAGAGTTTTTTTATATTAGAAAATACGAATACTTGAGTGGAAAATAAGAAAAACATATTTAAAGGTTCACTAATATTCCTCTACAGTGATAGCGTCGGTCTATGAATTCAATAAAATATGAATATAATTATTTCAGGACATCATTCCGTGATGCTGTTGCACAAGCTGGCACTGGACCTGCTTTATTGACTCTTAAAGACTGGATTAGGAGCGGAAAGGTTGAGGGGCAGGAGGCTGCTGAACTTGTTTCGGCTGTACAGAACAGTGCTCGCACTCCCACTCCTGAGTACATGGAAGCTTTCTTCGTGAGTTCTAATATTTGGATTAGGCGTGTAGATAAATATACGAACTATTATTTTATTCATTGTGTAATACTGGTTCAATGATGAGTTGCTAATATTCGATTCATTTATTAGAACTTGGCCACCAGCGAAGAAGCAAGCAGACAATGGTTCCTGAACACCAGTGCTATACTGTCGTTCACTAATCTGGTTCGTAAGGCCCAAGTTAACAACGAAACCGCTCACAACCTTTATCCCAGTCACGCTTTTGGTCGCCTATACCCAAGGAAGCAAGCTCAAAAAGCTGTCTCAGAGAAGTACATTCCATATCTCCAAACTCAACTTCGCAAAGCAGTATCTCAAGGTGACAGCCCCAAGATCCAGGTTTACATCAGGGCCCTCGGAAACACTGCTCACCCTAAGATATTGAGCGTATTCGAACCTTATCTCGAAGGTATGTTGTTCATAATATTACTGTTTAAAAATGACCAGAGAGTATACCAAATAACTATAACAATAATTATATTAGTAGGTATTCATTGAGTAGCCATCACCCATCTTGATGAGAGACACAGAGAACCCCACAAAGAATGGATTTGCAAATTCTATACTTATTAATAATACCACGATGAAGATGGGTTGTCAAAATTATGTAGTGCAAATTGTAATACTCCAATGAAACCAACAATATTATGAGGGGAGATGAAGCGTTAAAAATGTTAGTCACAATCTATAGACGATTCATTCTCATTTTCTGAATTCACTTCCAACATTCTTTAGCAATATTCACGGAGTAATTGATTATTTCTTTACAGGTAAGGAACCCATGTCGGACTTCCAGCGACTCACCATTGTGGCATCAATGGATAAAATGACGAAGACATATCCAAAATTGGCTCGATCGGTCCTGTTCAAAATATACCAGAATGCTGGTGATGCGCCAGAAGTACGTGTAGCTGCTGTTATGCAGCTGATGAAGACCAACCCTCCAGCTCAAATACTTCAACGTATGGCTCAGAATACCAACTCTGATCACAGCAAACAGGTCAATTCTGCGGTCAAATCCGCCATCGAGAGTGCTGCAAGACTCAGAACGCCCAACGCTCAGGAATTGTATGTTCTTATTGTTCCAATGACCTACCATTTTCCATTCGGTATTTACCACGTCACAGGAGAATCAATAATATCTTTCCTCTTAATTACAGGGCTAAAAATGCCAAATCTGCTGTTAACATGTTGACTCCCAAAAACTACGGCGCTCAATACTCGAAAAATGCTCTGCGCTCATACATTGTCCAAGAACAACAACTCGGATACCAGAGTCAGTACACCGCCATCCAAAGTGGAGATAATATTCTGCCAAGTTCAATGTTTTTGTCTTTGAGGAAGAACTTGGGTGGATACAAACCTCAAGAGTTCCAGGTTAGTGAGGAACCAAGTTTTCTCAAGTATTGCAAACTCTGTATTCCGATACAGTAGTATAAAATATGTTGTATAGCATAGTATAGTATAAAATAGTTATTTGAAATAAGTTGTGTTAGAACAATTCATTATGTCACAGGCTAGCTACATGACCTCCAGTGCTGACGATCTGATGGACTTACTGAGCGACCAATTCGAAAGCGCGTGGGAAAGTTCCAGCCATAAGAAATCTGGATCTGCCAGGCGTTCACAATCTAGCTCTGGTAGCCCACACTGGTCGGTCGACAAGGTTGCCAATATGTTGAACATCGAAATGGATGACGCTGAACAACTTGAAGGAAACGTTCTCATCAACGTACTTAGTGGAAGGAAATTCTTCGCTTTCGACAATCATACTGTTGAGCAACTACCTAGACGTGAGTATGAGAAATATGGAATTATATTTATAAGTACCTACATGTGAAAATACTGAATCCTGTCAATCCACCTAAAATCCAGAAAAGTTGAGCTCTGAATCAATGGGTCCCAAATGTTTGAAGATTTTCTCCTTGGAAATCCGTTATATCCTGGAGTTTAAGAGGTTCTCTATATGAACCTACCTATCGTATAATTCTCATATGTACATGTTGACGGTTGAGCGAAAGAGAATAAGAAGAGTCAGAATGTTTGGAGCATTTGTTGGTTCTCAGTGGTCAAATTTAAAAATTAAAGGGTTAATAATACACATGCGACTCCGAGGTTTTTGGTGGAAATTACAATCTAAAAGCATAGAAACATGTGGTACTAGGGGAACGACCAATCAAATGTAAAACATCTTAATGGTTAAAACTAGCTAAATCTTTGTTTAATGTTCTGTCTAATGTGGGGTTCTTTTAAAATTTGTCCGTCAACATAAGCTACATACCTACCTCTACCTTTTCCCTTGCTGGTTCGTCCTCATACATAAATAGAAACCTACCTTCAGATCGGGTTTTTGTTGTCATGTTTGTCGGGACTGCAATGGCAAAATACTGAAATGATACTCACGTACATACATCATGAGTAAAAATTGTATATCTACGTAGACATTTGACAATAACGTACAGGTGTTTATCGGGTAAAAAAAATAACCATCCAAAAGAAAAGTTAAATCAGTTTCCGGCCGATTGAAATACATACATTTTCACCCTTCAGGTGTATTCAGGAGAGTTTTGGTAAAACCAATTATATAAATAAGTACCTAAATAAATATAGTGTATGGTTTTCAGTTGCGAAGAAGGCTGCCAGCAAACTGCGTGAAGGTCAACACTTCAACTACACCAAGATGTATAACCAGTTCAGTGCCAAGATTGGGTTCCCAACTGCCACTGGTCTACCGTTCGTCTTCTCATTCACCGTACCAACCTACGCATCTGTTGGAGGGTCTATCCAAGCCAAATCTCACCCAGATATTTCCGAAAGCAAAGACAGCATCATGATTCCAAAATCCGTCAATGCATCGGCTGATTTAGAGATCACGTTAGTAAAGAACCAAGATTACCACGAACCTACTACTATTACTACCACCTAAAAATACTGTATCTTAAAATTTTATGGTCATCATGAAACCCTCGCAATAATTTGACGTAGGTACTTTAATATTCAAAGTAACGAAACCAATGTGATTTCTTTATAGCTATTCCGCCAAGGCTCAAGGAAAGATGGGATTCGTCACTCCTTACAACCACAAACGTTACACTGCTGCTCTTCACAAAAACATCCATGTCCACGTTCCTCTGAGAATTGCAGTTGATGTTGATATTGAAAACAGCAAGATCTCCGCTAAAGTTCAACCATTAGACGCCAACCATAAACACAAGTTGTTTGAATACAGTACAGTTGCCTACACGGCTAAACACGATATCCTTGACATGCAGCCTGAACTCAATGCGAACAACGATGTTGAAATCATCCACGTTCGCTCTCCAAGAAGGGTAAATGTTTCCTTAACTATATCATTGTAGACCTTGTATTAATATTAACATTAAATTTACTGATATCATTTGACATGATGTCGTATAACAGCTACATAATTCACGATGTACTTATATATACCATTAATTCCGTTAGAATCAAACCACAGTCGGTCAAGACAGCACAGGTTTCGCTTTTGACGTGAAAGTTGAGAGTGAACAGAAATTCCTTGACTGGGCTACCCCACTCAACGCTCTCCGTCGTCATGACGCTATTTCCGCTCTCCTGTACACTACTGCTGAGCAGTCCATCAACAACAACAACGTAACCGTCACCTACAACCCAGAGAGTTCCTCAGCCAAGTCTGCACAAATCACTGCTTCTTATGATTCTGAGGATGAAACTAACAACAACTCGGAAGAGTCTGGAAATCGTCAGAGCCATAACAAACATCACGGAAGCCAAGAGAGAGGTAGCTCCAGCGGCAATGCAGCTGCAGAAGCTGCGGCTGCTTCTTCCGCTCCTGACAGTGCTCAACGCAAACAACAGTTCTTGAAAAAAGCTGCAGCTGGAATCCAAGGTAAATGAACACATTGTTAAGAGTGAATAGGGAGATAACTACTTTAGTAAAAAGATTTTGTTGGTTATCAGAGATTGCGTACAAAACATGAGACTGTACACTTCATTATAACTTGCAGATAGCTGTGCTCAGATGATCGACATGTCAATCCAGTTCAATGGTGAACATAAAGCTCAGTACGTCGCAACCGCAGCTTATGCCAGTAGTGCAGTATCTGAAAAGAATCGCTTCCTCATGTATGTTGGAATGAGCCCAGCCAAGAACGGCAAGGATTACCAGGTAAGATGTACACCCTATGTGTAAACAAAAGTATTTATTTCCATTGTACGTAGGGGCAACATTGTATGTTCAGCAAATTATGTCAACAGATGTATCAAAAGAGGATGTCGGCTGATACCTAAGTTATTCGGTACCTATCATAATATGAAGACTTCATAGTCGAATATGACGACGTGTTATGAAAAATACCTCTTCTGAATGATATCATTCATGTTGCAGATGGCTCTCGATGTAGAAGCTAAAATGCCCAATGTTCCTCTCGCCAACTACCGCAAAGCTCTCGAAGCGGACGCTACTAGCCAAATTTCGGCTATACTTAACTTCGGTGAGAAAGGAAGTTCAGGAGCTCAAGTGTCTCTCCAGGTTTGTACCTAATGTTGATTATTACTTTCCCTCTCATTTCAACCTAATGGACATGAACTGATTAAAATAATTTTGTTATTTCAGGGTAAACTCAGACAGAGCAGTGAACGCCGTGATTACGTCCGTAGTCATCCTATGTCCGCCCTTTGTGAACAACAGATGCAACAGGGTAACAACATCCAACAAGCATGCCGCAATGCCACAGCTGCTGCTAACATACTTGACCAATACAGGTACACCATCCACTACGAGAGAGTACCTGAGAGTGTGAAGAATGCCACTTACAAGGCCTACGCCATAGCTCGTTACTTCGGCAACCTGTATGTTAGTGAAAACATCGTAAACCCCAACAACAAACAAGGGCAAGTTGAAATTGAAGTCAACCTAGGAAAAGATTTGAAATCCGTCAACGTTTCTATGGCTGCTCCAGCGATCTCTGCTTCATTCGAAAACGTCCCACTGAATCAATACGTAGCTGCCGTAGTTGCTGCTCATCCTGAGTACAATGTGGCAGATCGTGTAGGACAGTACTGTTTCCTGAGCCAACAATTCCGTAAGAAACAAATTTTGCTGTTAATTTACCTACTTAATTTTCGAGTTGCAATAATTTCTGCTACTCTAGACCATCATTCCATGTACCTAATCTGATGTTCCTACTTGAATTTCCAGCCACTTGTTCCATTGACAAGAACCAAGCTACGACCTTCGATAACAAATCCTATCCAATCAACCTTGGCGGCTCGTGGCACGTGATGGCATTCTCGCAGCCCAAATCCCACTTTGACTCGGATTCTGCTTCTTCAGCGTCATCCAGCGAACAACTGGCTTTCAGCATTCTCGTTCGTCAAACAGGATCAGACAAGAAGGTATTTTCAATGTTTCAGGATAATCAATCATTAATATATATACACGAGTTGGAATTTACAGTTCCAAAAGTTGAAATGCAATAACTTTCATAATCGAGTAGCTTAAGCCAAACCTCGATTTTATCAATCCAATTTTGTAAATTACATCACTGAGTTTAATATCGTTATCAACTTTCCCGATGATCTGGAAATATAATTGTCAATTTATTTCTCTGCTAGCATAAATCTTTCTGAAGATTGTGTTCTGATTTATCATGGAACCATCACAGTCAATATATACGGTTAAACTGTGACTTTCTAGACCAGATCTAAGGACTCATTAATTCACCAACGACTTATTCATCGCTGAATGCTTCAAACAGGAATGTGTACTTACTAGGATTTAAAATCATCTTCCTCAACTTTGTTACAGGAAATTATGGCTATTCTCGGAAACGACATCGTGGAAGTCCTCCCTCAAACCGAAGGACAGAAGGCTGGAATTGTCAAGTTCAACGGAAAGAAAGCCAACTTCGATGCTCAAACCTCGGATACTTTCCAAGATGAAGACGGCAACACCGTCATCCAAGTCTTTGCTCTTCCCGATGGCACTCTTCGTCTCATTGGAGAGAAACATGGAATGGAAATATTGTTCGACGGACAACGCGTAAAACTTCAAGTCAGCAACTCATACCGTGGTCAGATGAGAGGACTCTGTGGCGTCTTCGACGGCGAGCCTGTCAATGACTTCACCTCGCCCAAGAACTGCATTCTCAGGAACCCATTCGAGTTTGCTGCCAGCTTCGCCATCCCCGACTCATCCCTCACTAGCCCAGCCAAGGAACTTCGCCAGAAAGCCGAAAATGCTGATTGCTACAGACAAACCGTTATGCTTGGTGATGTGATCAGTGAGAACGAAGCAGGACGCTCTTCGAAACAGTCTTCCTCTTCTAAATCTTCCAACCAACATGCAAACAGGAATTCTAAACTGTCTTCCCCCGCCAGGCTGAGGGTTTTGGTTATTCACGCCAATGGCCAAACCTGTTTCAGCACCAGGCCTCAACTATCCTGTCAATCCCCATCACAGGAAGCCAACACAGCCCAGAAAAATGTTGATTTCCACTGCGTCTCAGACGCAACTGCCGCGAAGCGGTGGGAGGAGCAGATCAAGAGGGGTGCCAGCCCTGATTTCAGCAAGAAAGGAAGCAATTACAAAGCGTCCATCAAGCTACCATCGAGATGCAATGCTTGAAAAAAGTAGATTTGTGTTTACTTGATGTGAAATAAACCGAAGCTGTTCCGTTTACTGGGTGTTGTTAATTTTGACACTTTTTTGACCTTTTGGGTTGTTCCCGTTTGTTACCGATAATAACCTAACTGTCGGAATCAACTTAACTTTGTTACTCATTATTTTCGTGGAAACAACTACGTTTTCATTAACTCTGGTTTCTTTTAAATGAAATTCTATTATTATTATTTTTTAATCAGTGTGGCGTATACATTTTTTAAATCCATATTTTCTACTTTTTGTGGAAGAAATGGTCTGCTGCAGGATTAGTTATTTGTAGGTAAATAGTAGGGATTCAGCTAGAAAAACCCTCACTTTAAGAGCATTCTTTTCACTTTAGCATTATTTTAGTTCCCCTCCTATTTATTTTAATTCCCTTCCTTTCTTTCATGTGCCACACTTATGATTTACCTAAGTTAGTTTTTCAGTGAAATGGCAGGATTGCGCATCTTTGCGTGCTCACTAGACCGGTTCGATCGAAAAAATCGATTAAGGGGTCAAATGTTCATGAAATTTTACGTAGAATTCAAATCTGAAATAAAAAGAGGGGGTTCTCATTTGGAAAAACGAAGTTAATGTCCATTGCGCAATTATTTAATTTTCTATAATTACGCAAAAAACCATAAACAATCGCGTTGGAATGAATTGTTTACACTCAAAATTGGAGAAAATAAAGGAGCCTAATAAGTGGACCACCCTGTATATATTTATATGTTCGTATATGTGTCATTCCAGACGATATCTGCCCGAGGGATCGAGATAAAAAGTCCAAAAAAATTTTAAAATGTCAATAATACCAAAAGTAAGGATGAGTCCGTTAGCCAGAATATTTGGAGTACTCCCAGAGGTCAAATTTTGAACATTTAGTTTCAAAAATCGCTTAAAAAAACGTGGTTTTTTTAGATTTTTGGTGTGAGATACCATCCTAAACATAGGAACATAGTGGTATATTCGGAATCAGCGTGAAATTTCCTATAAGAATCACCCACAAAATCGGTTAAAATTATTCTTTGAAAATTCGCTCACCAACTCATGCTGCATGAATGGAACTTTTAGCGAATTTTCGAAGAAAATGAAGCTATTGCAATGGCTTCGAAATTTTTGTAATATAAATTGTAAAGCAGACCTACTGTTTTGAGTGCAGCAAATGTCCGACCTTACTTGATAAGATGAGATCAGTATGATATAAGTAACTCGAAGGACCACCTCAGTAAAATGAGGAAAAATAGGTAGGTTGTGGTTGTGGGTGCTCAGATGAAACACAAGTTTATATTGATGAAACGTCAACTAATACATAATTTATTCAATAAATAGGTAAAAAATAATAGGAGGGGAATCAGTGCCTAAGTGGTTCAGGTGGGTGGTAGGTATTTAAATTATTGCTGTCTCTGTCCCTAAGTGGCCACTAAAGTTAATAAAGATATGTTGACTAGAAGGAGTTACTTTGATGACTAGAAGAAGTTACTATGAAGAATAGACCATTTTGATATACATATTTATGACTACAATTTCTTAGCTGTATGATGTAGCTGTGTGTACTGTGTAGCCATGTGACGGTTTCCCAGAGGTCCAGCTCCAAGACAACTCCAGCGGTCTAGTGGTAACTCCAGTGGTCCAGTGGCAACTCCAGAGGATGTACATTGTAGCAGAAGTCCACTAGATAGTTGGTGGTAGAAGTACCTGGTAACCTCACAGAGGTGCTCCAGCCAAGATACAGGGTGAAGCCACAAAATCTAATGGCACACCAATTTCTGTGGTCTCAAACCGTACTGCACAGAGAACTGAATAAAATACGATCGTTTTTTATGGTGGATGGAGTATAGTAGGATCGATATAACTGGAAACCAAATTTTCGTTGAAGCATGGGCACTTTTCAATGAACAGAACAGAACAATGAATGCAAGATGTCTGCCACAACC
Organism: Lygus lineolaris; assembly: GCA_030264115.1. Taxonomy (NCBI): domain Eukaryota; kingdom Metazoa; phylum Arthropoda; class Insecta; order Hemiptera; family Miridae; genus Lygus; species Lygus lineolaris. Next base: position 79,038,972 of record JAEMON010000001.1, on the reverse strand, counting down.
GCACTTTCAGAAAGCTCTCAGGGTTGATCAAAGGCTGGCAGGTGAAATCTGGTGATGAAGTGGCGAGAAGGTCTTGTGCATTGATGCAGAAAATTACCTTATAATATTTAACAATATAATAAATTACTATAAAAACAGTGAATGCCTAGCAACCCAAGCAAAATAGAATACATGGATAATATACATGGATATAATTATGGCTTTATCTACTTGATGGCATCCATGGTGCAGCAGAAGTAAGGTATCTCAGATGTGATAAACCTACTCCACGGAGATAACAGATAACACTCAACCATCTGTTTTTATTGTAAACAGAAAATGATGAAGCTATGGAACAAAGAGGAGAAAAATACGTAGCAGTGAGTTTTTTCGTGATGTGTAGTGTTTAAAATGGGAAATTACTAGATGGAATTTAATTGGAGTGAGAATGGGTGAATATGTATGGCCAGGTTGGAA
>JAEMON010000001.1:79000975-79011661 GCA_030264115.1 Lygus lineolaris | reverse complement strand
GGAGAGTTGTATCATTCACTCTTAATGAAATTCATTTCCAGCATAGGATGTCCATGCAAACATTAAAAGTAGGATTTAAATAATTTAAGAAAGGATAATCATCAGGGAGTTGTAAGTAAAAAACCTTTTCCCATCAAGGGGGAGATTTCAAAGTTTCTCCACATTTGGTTTCTAATTCACACTTTTTTGGGTCTTAATTAACACGTTTTTGGGTCTTAAGAATGAATGATACAACTCTCCGATAATAATAATTACAAGAAGGTAGCTACTTATTGTCGCCAAGAGATGATTGTGAACCTCGCGGGAGGTGGGTATTTTATGTCAATAGGATCTTTGTAGATGGGCTTTTCTATACAGGAAATAATAAACCGTTGTGTAATAATTTGCAGCGTTTTTTCATCTTAAAACGGTCAAGAGAAAGCGTATTAAGAGTGAAAATGTGTGAAAAAGCGTTTGATAAGCCTTTTGAAATACCAGTGAAACCGAGTACCTCAGGAAATTAGTGCTAGAGAATGAAAACATCGTAGAGAACAAGCAGTCGGATGCTCTCCAATTCTGCAAAGAAGGCAGCATGGGAGGAGATCGCGAAGAAATAAAAGAGGAATGAGGAACTAACTACGCTGTTGTTTATATAATTACTTAGTCATGCGGCTGATAAAGACACTTAGCCTCAATCCCATGTGGAAGGAATCGCCCGAAACCTTTAAATATTAATTTCTTGAAAGTTTTCTGTTATCGAATCCCATGATGAAGTTTCAGTATACATTTTAAAACATGTGTGAATTATAAATACATAAAATAATTGGGATTCCATCCAAAACAAACTTTTTTTGAAATGATTTGTTTCGTTCAAAAATAAGTGTTTTTTCATCTACTAAATCGCGTGAAAATTCTCCAGTGACCAAAGTCAGAACTCTCAGCTCCAAAATTATTTCTGTGTTTTTGTTTCCCACCAATGTATCAGTCATCACAAAACTTGGAAACGATCCAATAATATAATATCATTTCTTCTTGATAGGCAAACTATACAACCATTCAGAATGTAGGTACTGAGTATTATCCTTGGCAGTAAACATAATATAGTTCAAACCTGTGGATTTTTATTGTAATGTCGAAATCTTATCCAAAATCAATCACCCAGTAGTATCCATTATCTCAACGTAACTCATTGAGAATACATGAATAAAGTAATTAACAATTAAATTAAATTATAATTAATTATATTAATAACAATTATTATAAATTAAATAAAATTATTATCGAATATAGAAGCTAAAGGGAGCTATAAGGTACCTCGCGACCAGCCTTACAACTTTAGGAAGGCTCCTTAAAATTAAAAGGCTTCCTTATAATTCCAGACCGATTTAAAGTATGGATGATTAACAAAGGCGTTGAGGAAAACCTCTGCATTGGAGATTCGCGAAAGGGACGTAAAAGAGCAGTCCCTTTATTTTAAAGGAGGTCTACTTAAAGGCAGCTGTTATCAGTAGTAAAGGGAGTTCTGTTCTCTGCATCGGAACTTGAATAGAAGGATTCCTAAAGGCTCCCTTAAGGAGACCTTTTATTAAAGGTGTGTTCTTGCATACGGGCCTAACTAGCCCTCTCCCCACATCAGTAATATGTTCACATAATTATATAAAATTTGCCTATACTTATAATACAAATATACGAGGGGTAACCCAAAGGAACATCTGGGCGGAAAACGTGTCGGAGACGATGACGAGGTGAAGGAAGAGGACCTACATAACCATGTAAAACAATTTGAGAATAAAGTTTTCTTTCTATTTTCAAACAACTTGGAGACCTTACTTTTGGTTGCCCCTCGTATATAAACAGAAGATTTAAAAAAAACAAAAAAAAACATCTTTTTCAAGGTACCTACCTAATAATGCACAGTGCACTCTGTTTTAGTCGATTTAGAACCACAATAAGGACACAGAATTTTATAGTGAAAGATTTGAAAACGGGTGAACAGAACAAATATGTGAAGAACAACTCGATCATAGAATGTATACCTACTTACCTACCTACTGCTTGAGAATCGCCTCATTATTATTACCTACCTATTCCGTATCTGCTCCAATCCATTTTTCCTTAAGTATTATACCTAGCCCTATTTGTTAGGATTTCCTCTTTCTTATGGTCATATTTTGTTGTTTTACATTGTCAAAAATATCAAAAGAAAGTATGAAAGTATGAGTTCGTTGGCCAGTATCTGAGGTCAAATTTTAAATGTGAAGAGTCAAAAATCGCTCTTTTTGCAATTTAAGGTTTGGCAACATGTGGTGTGTTTGGAATCCGTAAGTAACTCCCCTCAGGTTTCATAGGTCTTGAAATTGGGTTAAATTTGCAAAAATGTTAGAGGTGATTAAATCTCTGAAAATGCTACATGACTGGAACTTGATAAAAAGTCCATTAATGACAAATTAGCTACAAATTATGGGTCAAATTCGGAGGGTAGTTCGGGGCTGACTCGTCACGTTTGAATCAGTAATAGCTACTGCGCAAGCGGAAACTTTAAATTTTTTGTCTTCGGGATAACTCCGGAACTATTCTACCAATTTCGCTGAAGTGTTCACTAACTGATTCTATACGTCCATTTTACCGAAGTGAGGAAACTATACTGCCCACCCAACTTGTCAGACGTTTTTCTTCTGTTTTAGGGCAGAGGACTTCGGCAGGGCAACAGAGTTCACTCATGGGTCCCCTAGAAGAGCCTGGGGTCTACATTGGCTCCGAATGGGGGCCCTCGTCCCACTAAAGGACCAGGGGGCCCCCAGCGGCAAAAAAAAATCCCTTGTTGCAAGGAATTAGGTACCTATTTACTTTTAGCCCCTTTTGTCCCCCATAAATCCGGCACTGGTACCTACTATAATGTTTAGTAAAATACTCATGCAAACCCGGCCGTTGGCCCTGTCATTCCATGGATATTATACACCAGGACCAATCAAAATGGCCGTTGATTGATGACGTTGGCCTCATTTCCTACAGCTATTTTTTTTTAATTTCCTTCAGCTACATTTTTGAAAAATTGAATTTCAAACTATTTTGTTTACATTAATAGCTAGGTACTTACTTCAAAAATGTGTTTGCCATCGTATTTCATAATTGCAAGGTGAGAACTTTGAGGAAAAAATGTAAACAAAATCACTTATGTCGCCTATTGTGAGTAGGCCAACGGTCTTTTCGACTCGCATTTTGAGTTTTATTTTCTTCGTTTATTACCAGAATCCATTAAGTCTCCCTAAGGCCCTACAGGGGGAGTTAACCCGAACCCATTGTGGTATCTTCTTCAAACTCAAAGTCGTGAGTGCCTATCGTAATTATAGTAGCTATTTACTGTATGTGCATGGACTGTAACATTGGAACAAATGAAGTCAACAACTTGGATGACCTCAAATTTTGGAGGTGCCGATTCATCGAATAATCTGTCAGTTGGAGAAGTTCGAGGGTTAAGAAACGCATGCGCAAACTGCGACCCATGGTAAACTATAACCGCTTCATGAGCCCACCCTATTCTACAACACATATATCTTCATTTAATGATTGCCATCCACCTGATGGGGCGTAAGTAGGAGGATGTCCGCTCCATCTTCGGCGGGTCCTATCGTCACTCCCGTCATCGCGTTCCGGCCTCTAGTTTACCGATTTAACAAGCCCGCTGCGAATTGTGTTACATGCTAAACAGCGAGGGGGGGGATTTATTGAAAGCTTTATTTGAACATCCTAGAAAGGTTTCGTTACCTATGCCCCTCACTTTATCAGATTTTAAATGTCAGAACCTACCTAGAATGATTAGGTAGGACCGGAGAATGAACACGTGATTTGTGAGAATGATTATCTACTTGGACGCGAGTTGAGTTCCAACGATGAATCGATTTCAGCTGCCAGGTGACAGACGGCAGAAAAGTCCTGTACGGTTGTTTCACCCTATGTTTATGTCCAGAAAATTTTACTATTAAGAACTCGCTATATATGTTCACTGGAAAGATGATTCAAGTGAAGAATAGGGGCGAAGCTTGGGTAATCTTATTTGCAAGATTATAACGCCTAATTGATGTGCTTGGAGGATTGGGAACTTGCATATGGGAATTTTGCATATTGAACCTAAAATCTGATTCAGCGCCCTTCAAAACCCCCCAGTGCCAATTTTCAGCTTAAAATTAGGTCTGGTTTACCCAGAAAACAGGTTGAAAGTGAGAAGTGATTCAAATAACTTCGACGGATTTTCGCGAAGCTGATTCCTATTGTCCTAGTACGCGTATAGTACGATATGAATTTATAGGTATGCTATTTCAATTATACCTACCTACTCAGATTATACCTACCTAATTAGACCATACCTATCATTTCCTACCTATTATTAATTATCCCTACCTACTCTGATATAGAAATGGGGAAGGTGGTGTGTGTAATAGAAATGCAATAGGTGCCTACTGTGTTGGTTTATTGAATCACAAGTTGTTAGGCTCTTATTCTATGGAGGATGATTAAAATGGTGAATACCTATTTTAAGGATCGAACCGCAAGGGTCAGGGAGTGGTTAGTTCTTTTGATATCGAATCAACTCACGTGATCGGTGTCTCGAGATGAACTCGAAGGATCGCTCCACCCAGCCCCAAGGAGGAGCATTAACATGTGAACTGGTAGCAACTACCTGGTCACTATGTTACACACCCTCGGGTTGCCATAAAAATTTCAACATTTACAATTAACTCGAAATTTGGAAATTTGGAATTTTGAGATATTGGGGTATTGTGAATTAGGAGCAGGATCTTTCAGAGTGCCCTGGTGGTTCATTCCTTGTGCAGATTAAGGGGCGTAATTATGTACTTCATTACAAAACCTATGAGCCTTTCTTAAGTATCGTATGCATAAGTGCTCGCAACGTCGGTGCATAATTGCATAAAATACCCGGTTTTGCTGGAAATCTCCTCCTGCAGCGCAGTTATAATGGCTTGCGACGTGTGCTTCATTAGTGGAATGAGCATTTCGAGAAGGCATCAATGGCCACTAAAATAATTGTATTTTTGCGTTCGCTACTGGGCAATGGGCCGGCTATTTTCTCATATACCTAATATTATACAATTTTTTAATTTCTTGCAAGAATACATAGCTTCCTAACTTCGGTAGTAAGGAAGCAAAAACGGATTATGCCTAATTAATGCCGGATTATGCATACCTAATCCGTTTTTTCTCCCTCACTGCCGAAGGTAGGAAGCTATGTATTTCGTCTACCGACTAATTCTCAAGAACTGAATTCTAGCTTCAAGGTCAGCGTCTCTGGAGGCTCAACTGGCAGCGAACGAGGAGGTGAAGAGGATGAAGTCAAACGCAGCGGGAAGCACTCATTATAGGGGTTGGTGGTAATATTATCGAATTTTAGTTAGTACCTACTATAAATCGAATATATTATGTCGATGTGTAATTTCATCTCAAAAGTCTCAGAACAAAATTTTATTGGCAAAAATAATCGATATATCGTTGGAACCCAGAGTTATCAATGGATTTTAGGTACGGCAAGAAGATTCTTTAGTGCTCTATTTATACGGTTGTCCTTGCGGTCGTCAATTGTAGCGTATTTTTGAAGAGAATGAGGCTATTGCAATGGCTCCAAAATCGTCGACAATATATAATTATAAATCACTCCTGACGATATCTGAACCTAGGATCAACATAAAAAATCTAAAAATTTCAAAACGTCAATAATATCAACAGAAAGGAAGAGTTCATTGGCCAGCATTTTTGGAGTACTCTGAGGGGTTATATTCTAAAAATTGGAGGGTCACTCCAAAAATCACTTAAAGAGCGTATTCTTTGATATTTTTGGTGTAAATTACTATCTCAAACATAAGAACATTTGGCACATTCGGAATCAGTGCAGAATTTCCTATAAGAATAACCTACCAAATCGTTTAGAATTATTCTTGGAAAATCGCTCAACAACTCATACTGCATGACTGAAATTTGTTTATGCTTCACAATTTTAGGTCTAACGGAGAGCTTTCCAAAAAGGTGCAATTTGATGGGTCGGAAATGAACGGAAGAGAGCGAAAAAGATAAAGGAAAAAGCGTGCGACGTCATTTGGTATTGGCCTTCTCGCTCCCTCATGTGGGAACCGCCTGAGAGGGATATACATACCAGGTGACGTCACGCGTTTTTCCTTCAGCTTATTCCAGCCAAACTCCTCGAATTTCGGAGCTGAAAATTGGGATACAAGGGTGTTAGATGGTGCTGAATCCGGTTCTGATTTGATTATATGTGAAGTTGAATACATAAACATAACCGCATTCATCAAAAAACTCCTTATGGGTAATAAAACATGAAAAATGTATACCCCCACAGCCTGGAGACGTTAACACGAGTTGAAGACGAGGTTGTCATTGCTCATTTTGCTTACGACCAAACCATTCTGTCTCAAGCCAGAACTGGGGAACTCCAAACTGCAGACCTACGCTAACCAAGTCTGCACTTGGTCTAACCAATGGAGATTGAGGCTCAATCCAGAAAAATCTGTCCTTATCTGCTTCATTCTAAAACGGAACGCCAGCATCCCAACCTCTAATCTAACCTTAGATCCAAAGCTCACCTGGGTCCCTCACATAAATATATGAAACTGTCATCAGAGTACGACGAAGAATTGGCCAGATAAAGAGTCTCCTCGGCTCACCTTATCTACCTCTGGAGTTGAAGCGCCTGCCATATATTATTTCCCTCGTCAGGCCTCTTTGGCAATACGGTTGTGAGATTTGGAGTTAGCATCTGCCCCTCAGATCCGGCGAGTCCAGACCACTCAGAATTGAGCGGCTTGGTTACTGACAGGATGCCCATGGTATATCCGTAACGACTGCTTACATGACGATCTGGATCTTCCACTGGATCTTCCACTCCAGGCTTCATATACCCAACTTGCCGCACGTATTTCTCACCATCCTAACTTAGCCCAGGCAAATTAGTGCGCTAGCCCCTAAACATTTCTCGAGAGCTGGAAATCGTTTTAACCTCTTCTGGGGGTGCTGAATGACGGGTGTCTGAGTTCGCGACGGTTTCTATCTTGTGCTTCAGATTTGGGAGCCTAAAAACCACGAAATTTACGCACTTTTTCGGTATTTCGCCTATAACTCTAAAATCACGCATCCTACAGGAAATGTTACTCGGTCTTTTTTCAAAGAACATTACGTTGTGCGTCGAATGGCTTTTAGAATATCGAAATCGGTCCAGCCGTTGTCGCCCGTCAAAGATGGACAATTTTTACCATCTTGGCTCAAAAGTTGACAACCCTCAACTTCTAACGCCTTAGGTCGAAAAGAACTCCGCCGATCGAAAAATGTCATGGGATCAAACTTGTAGTAAATTTAATTGTGAATCACAATTGCTTTTTGAAATTTGAAATTCTCTCACTCCAGAGCTCAGATATGAATTTTAAACCGAAAGAGTTCGTAGCACCAAATTTCCGCTAAGGCAGTCCCAACGCAGGAAACTTCGTCTGAACTCAAAACTTCTCACTTTCTTGCATTTTTTCAAGCAAAAGTGTGTTTTAATTGAATTTCAACTCAAATAATTTTAAATAATTAGGGACAAACTTCAATCAGTTCATGTATTCAGAACTGTATTCACAAAGTTTCTGATTTTTTAGGAGTACCTACTTAGTTGATTACTACATCATAATCATAATCAAGTCATAATCAAGTTTGTTGCTCTTCTATAAACAGAAAGTGTATGTAAATAGTAAAGAATTGGTTGCAAGAAACAGCCAAAGACTTTGTAAGGTAGTAAGAGCCTCTCATTTTTCGCATTCCTTACGACCAGAGGGGAGAACGGCATTTGGCCACCTGGCTCTTTTGTCCTTGTCATCATCTTCTGTGATATTTGATGCATCGATGACCGCAACGATGCCGAAAGAACGATTCCTTGCCAACGAAAACAACAAGAAACGCCTAATTGTGATGCCCATGGACAAGTTCATAGGTGCAGGCATTCAAGTCAGACAGGCCGTTGAGGATGCAGATACCACGATTGTTGCTACTGCGGTGGAAAGATCAAGGCATGGAGGGGATGTGTTCATTGTGGGGGAGGACATGGATTCATTGGTGTTGCTGACTGCCCAAATGTTATTGAACAGCGAAGATCAGTCGCAGTTGATTGACAACATATTCCTAATGAAACGCGGGAAGGGCAGTCAGCAAACCGTGATCTACAGTCCAAACAACAGCAAGCTATCCTTGGATGCAAACCAAAACATGTTGTCTCTCCATGCCTTCAGTGGCTGTGACACTACATATTTTTTCTTCCGACGAGGCAAGGTGAAATTCTTCTACATTCTTTCCAAAAATCCTGACCGAATGTATCGATTTTTCTCGACCAAAAAGCCACTCCTGACCAGATTGCTGATGCTGGAGCAAAATTCACAGCAGCAGTTAATAGAGGACAGTTTCTCAACCAACTCAGACTCCAACTCTTCCAAAGGGCCCTCTCAAAAAACTCTTTCAACTTAGCGTCATTGCCCCCCACTGAACTGGCAGCTCACCAACATTCGTTCAGGCCGTTTTTGCAGATGCATATGTGGAGTTACCGAGAGATGAATAAAGAGCAATGGGGATGGAAATCCGGCCCAGATGGTTTGATGCCTGCCCACACCACTCAGCCTCCAGCACCCGAGGCATTTTTAAACTCAATTACCTGCGCCTGCAAAACAGGGTGCAAAAATGAATGCTCCCGCCGAAAAGTTGGGCTCAAGTGCTCAGCCATCTGCGCCCACTGCAAGGGGCATGCATGCCTCAATTCAGTCAGTGAGCAGCACGAAATAACCATCGACTGACTCCTCAAAACTCCAGAATGCTTCCGAAGACGAAGAGATCTGGAGACATAAGAAGGATCAGAAGTAGAAGAGGAAGAAGAGCAGCAAGAACTGGAGTATGAAGAAAAGTTCCCTGAACAACCCGTACCCTCTAAACGAAGGCGCGCGCGCGAAGGCGCCCGCGAGACATCTTGTATGGTAAATTATTGAGATTGAGAATTCATTATTTGTAGTATAGTCCTGATAACAAGAATAATATCAAACTATTGTTCTGCCTACAGGATCTACTGAGACGAGGTACTGGCCAAAAGAAGAAGACGGCTGCCACAATTCCCCGATAGTTGTATGACACATGTAAATAACTCCCTGTTGATTGAGAATTTATTGTAAACACTTATTAGTTATAAATACCTTGATGTAATGAAAAACTGTCTCATTTTCTCCTCCCTGTTCTTTTTTTCTGTGATCGTCTGGTAACTCATTATTGGTTGAGGGTTACCTCGTAATCAGAGCTTGATATAATGATTTCTTAAGTTTACATTGTTGTATGAGTTGACTAAATGTACTTTTGTTTGAATAAATGCAAGAAACTGAGAAGTTTTGAGTTCAGGCGAAGTTTCCTGCGTTGGGACTGCCTTAGCGGAAATTTGGCGCTACGAACTCTTTCGGTTTAAAATTCATATCTCAGCTCTGGAGTGAGCGAATTTCAAATTTCAAAAAGCAATTGTGATTCAAAATTAAATGTCCTAAAAGTTTGGTCTATGACATTTTGCGATCGGCGCAGTCCTTTTCGACCTAAGGCGTTAGAAGTTGAGGGTTGTCAACTTTTGAGCCAAGTTGGTAAAAATTGCCCATCTTTGACGGGCGACTGGACCGATTCCGATGTTCTAAAAGCTATTCGACGCACAATCTAATGTTCTTTGAAAAAGGACCGAGTAAAATTTCCTGTAGGATGCGTAGTTTTCGAGTTATAAGCGAAATGCCGAAAAAAGTGCGAACATTTCGTGGTTTTTAGGCTCCCAAACTTAAAGCACAAGCTAGAAACCGTTGCAAACTCAGATACCCGTCATTCAGCACCCCCAGAAGGGCTTAAAACGATTTCCAGGACTCGAGCAATTTTTAGGGGCTAGACCCCTGTTTAGCACTAATTTTCCTGGGCTAAAACCCCTTAGTGAGGGGAATCCTCGAAGAACCTCGTACAGAACGAGCTTCGCGACGTCTGAAGAGAAAGTGGCACTCAGACCTCCTGTGAACTCTCAGCTGGATCGTACAACAATTCATTGGAACTCTTCTTATCCAAGTCATATATTTATATACCCATATGAACTACATCTTTTTTGTTATTGTTAAACAAGTTCGCTGTTATTACTAAATCCATTGTTTCAGCTACCAAAGGGTAGTCTGATTTCCTCAAGTTCCGTGTGTTATTTATATTTATGGCTATGAGCAAACTTAATAGTGGTACTCCACAAAAGTGAATAAATATAATTAAAAAAAAAAGAAACAACACGAGTATTCGTGGAGAGCCAACTGGACATTGTACAAGAGCGCAACGTTGTCCCCTTTTAGCAAAATGGAGCCGATCCTCAGTCTGTTCCTTGACCTTACTTGTATTTCTTCGGCTCCGTCCGGGACCTGTGAAAGAGGAATAATTCAATAAACGATGTACATGCAGATAAAAGATCCATTCATGCAGCATGAGTTGATGAGCGAATTTTCAAAGAATGATTTTAACCGATTTGGTGAGTGATTCTTATAGGAAATTTCACGCTGATTCAGAATATACCATATGTTCCTATGTTTAAGATGGAAATTTACACCAAAAAACCTAAAAAAACACGTTTTCGGCGATTTTTGAAACTAAATTCTCAAAATTTGACCTCTTGGA
>JAEMON010000001.1:78969236-78983549 GCA_030264115.1 Lygus lineolaris | reverse complement strand
TTAAAATTTTTTTGGATTTTTTATCTCAATTCCTCGGGCAGACATCGTCTGGAATGACACATATATAAACATAGGAATGACACACACACACACACATATATAAAAGTGTTAATTTTCAGGAATCGTTTTAGAATGGTCTGAAACGGATTTCCATGAAGAAAATTTTCAAAAATTTGCATTACAAAAATTTTGAAGCCATTGCAATAGCATCATTTTCTTCGAAAATTCGCTAAAAAGGAATTATACAGGTATACACAGTGAATCAGTATTTTTTCCGGGGTTCATTTCTCACTCCAAAAAAAAACTAAAAATACCTGGGGTGGTGGTAATTTTTTGATTTACGATCATCCTATCAAAATAAATTCAAATTCCAGAAATTTCATGAAAATTTTGAAAAAATTCAAATTTCGAGGCATTAATCAAAAAATTTACATCACCCTGTTATTTAGCGTGAAAAAAACACATTAAAATCATGTATCATACTTGGTAGTTTACTAGTACTACAAAACTCGATTTTTTGCATTCGGTGCACATTTCTTGCGTATTTGCACACTTTATTGCGCTCTATAAATTTCGAGTGATGGATGATTGTTTTATGAAATTTTGTGTAGAATCCAAATATGCAATAAAAACATCTGTTACGAGGCCCCACACTGATTTCGGCCCTAAATCTATTTTGGTGGAGATGAGGGGTATTGGAACTTGTTTCTACTTGTTGGAAGAGTAAGTCCGGGGAATTTCATCAAAAAATCTAAAAAAAATGGGCTAAAAACCACGTCTTTTCACCTATTTGGAATATTTTCCCCCCCTAATAATTAACCTGGAGGGCTGAAATTCTCAGGGTCTCATCCTCAGACATGCAGAAACCAATCCTCGAAATCGGAATTTTTTTCTCAGTTTCGTAGGGGCCGCAATCATGTCCATACACATACGTGCACACATACATAGATACGGACTTACATACACTTTTCCAAAACGTGGAGAAAATCGATAAGATGTCGATCAGGACCAGTTAAAGGTGGTGTTTCAGGAATTGGATTTTCTACTGATAGCAATACTTTCCTTTCACCTTCGGGTGGGCAGAGGAAAGTAAAAATGAGGGTTTCAATTTGAAATAACAAAGTTACTGTCAATTTGGCCAGTTTTAGCCATTTTTGGCTAGTCGGCAATAGTCTAGATTGATAGAGAATTCTCGATTTAGGGGGGGTAGGTATTTTTTTTTTTTTTTTTTTAGAGTGCGAAGAAGACCCGTAAAAAATACTGATCCAATGTTTTTGGAACACCCAGTATAGGTATATACTCATTTATTTATATCGTCAACATGCATTATCATAGTAGGCTGATCTCAATTTACTATCTTTAAGATAAACCCTTGTCAAATCATATAAGCACCTAAGTCCTTCGCCTTCCATTCGTTGATTTAATATATATATATTTTTAACAACGTGCTTTAAATCGAGTTTTATGAGTCGACCATTTAAATTGACTATCACTCCTAGATAAGAGGTATATTCTGCTTCCATAAAATAGGCACTTCTGATATCAATAAAAGAGTCAACAAAAAATAAATAAAATAGAATTTCGCACCAGCTACATAATTTATTGAAGTCCTCAAGTTCGGGTGGTTATGATTTTAAATTGATCTACAATATTGTTGCCGACGGCCTTCCCGTGGGATCACCGAAGTTAAGCTTTCAGCAGCGTGGTTAGTACTTGGATGGGTGACCGCCTGCGTGGCTGAGGCCTCACATCTCAGTATTTTCACGTCGGGTTCCAAATAAGGGTTTTTCGGACAACAGAAAATCGTCCCCTCCCGTCTTATAGGAAATTTTGCGCTGATTCCGAATATACCCCATGTTCCTATACCTTTAATGGCTAATTAGCTATGATATCTCTGAAAAAACCTCGAGAATACACGTTTTAGCGAATTTTCGAAGAGAATAAAGCTATTGCAATGGCTTCAGAATTTAAATTATGCAAATTTTTGAAAATTTCCTTCATGGAAATCCGTTTCAGACCATTCTAAACGATTCTGAAATTTAACACTTTTATATGTGTCACTCCAGACGATATCTGACCGAGGAATCGAGCTAAAAAATCCGAAAAAATTCCAAAATGTCAATAATATCAAAAGAAAGGATGAGTTCGTTGGCCAAAATTTGTGGATTACTCCAAGGGTTCAAATTTTGAAAATTTCGAGTCAAAAATCGCTTTAAAAAACGCGTTTTTTGAGGTTTTTGGTGTGAATTACCATCTTAAACATAGGAACATATGGGGTATTCCGAATAAGCATGAAATGTCCTATAAGAATCAGCCACCAAATCGGTTAAAATCATTTTTTGAAAATTCGCTCATCAAAATGCTGCATGATTGGGACTTTTTTTAACCATTGGAACTCCCCAAAATTGGTTTTGTATAGAAGAAGAATTGAAGACCTGAGACTTCTGCGTCGAATGAGACCAACGCCAGATCACCAACACAGTAGCCATGATTTTTGGCGATTTTCCAAAGTTTTCCATTTTCTTGTCTTTAACGAATTTTCGAAGAAAATCAAGGGGGCGAGGCAACGAGTAGCCATGAGAGATATCTTCAGCACAAATTCTGATCCTATCTTTGGAGGACAGCTGATGATGTCCGTGATGACCGGAGAGGCAGATGGGCGAAAATCCAGCCTGGAATGTTTGATTATTTTACTCTACAATATCGTCAGGGATTAGAACAGGGGACGGAAACACGTATTCTAATCCAATGTCGGAAATTTATTGCTCCATCACGAGGGTCCGAGGATCAGTCTAAACAAGGCTTCCAATGGGAGCCATAAAGTTGATTCCAGCACAATGAGAGCCTATGAAGCTACAATGCCGCAGTAAACCAACTGAAATTCTCAAGTTACAGTAAAAACCAAGAAGAAATCATAAAGAAAATGGATTTCTCCTATAGAAACGATAGAACCCGGATAGATGGGATGGATTTCTTCATGGGAAGAACCTCATAAATATCTCTCAATACTAGGATAATAAGTAGGTACCAAAGATGGGCCTCCGACATCTTTCAAACTATCCGAAATGCATGGAACACACAAGTCTGAAATGTAGGTATTCAAAAATATATCTTATTCGTACCCGAGTGAAAAATAAATGTTTTTATAAGTATAATATTCACAAGCTGTGTAAAATTGGAATGCATCGAAATCGAAGATATATAGTTGAAATCGGTTAAAATGTAAATTTTTTCTGGCATTGTGGGCACCATTAGGAAAAATTCGAAACTTCACATTTAATTCAGTTGGTTATTTGACATGTTGAAATGACCCAATCAAAACTTGTATGCTATGATATGATACACCAGTACAAACAATACAAACCCAAAAACTTGAAGAACTGAAGGAGTTACTAAATATCAAAGGGAAAAGTTTGCAGCGAGTTGATGAGCGAGTTTTCAAAGAATCATTTAAACGATTTGGCGGGAGATTCTTATAGGAAATTCCACGCTGATACCGAATATATCATGTTCCTATGTTCATGATGGTGATTTACACCGAAAACCTCATTAAATACGTTATTTAAAACGATTTTTGACTCTAAATTTTCAAAATTTTCCCCCTTGGAGCACTCCGAAAATTCTGGTCAACGAACTCATCCTTTCTTTTGATATTTTTGACATTTTGAATTTTTTTTAATTCTTTTAGATCGATCTCAGGGTCAGATATCGTCTGGAGTGACACATAGATATACATACTGTGGGGATACAAACATATTTTACATAAAAATCGTTTAGAATGGTCTGGAATGGATTTCCAAGGAAGAAATTTTTGAAAATTTGATATATTTGATATTTTTGAAAAAATAACTAAAATTTCAGAAATTCTAAACAGTTCAGAAATTTTCACAATTTGCAATAGCTTCATTTTCTTCGAAAATTCGCTAAAAGGAATTTTGAGCGAGATACTTCCGTGGATTCATACATCAATGCATGGTACAATTTTCTTTCAATACACAATTCAATTTATTAGCTAGTTCGTATGAGTATTGAAAGGCGGTCTTTCTGACGTTCTTCCTCAGTTTTCCAACACGATTCCCAATAAAGCATTGGGAATTCAATTCAATTTATTGGATTTTAATTATAAACTCCACTAATAGTACAACTGGTTGAACCAGTTTATAAATTTCCCTGTGGTGTGGAGAGCATTAGTCGGCATACTATGGAAACCATATTGGGGATTCTGGGGTGCCTGATACCAGCTTCATGTATACACAAGATTACCTACTTAAATTAATATGGTTTTGATATGCTGGTATTTTTTCGATAAAATTAGTGAATTTTTGGACATCAAAACCATATTAATTTTAGTAAGTGATCCTTGTGTGATGATTGAATTTTTCCAAATAATTATTGCTCAGATTTACCTCAATTGTTCGCTAGCTCAAACAAATATGGTTTTGATATGCTGGTATGTCCAAAAATTCACTAATTTTTTTCGAAAAATCTTTTTTTTTTTATCATTCAAAATGAATCGGGAGTGTCACCATACGATTCAGCATGAAAAATTACATGGAAGACGATACTTATCTCCTCATGGCATTGTCAGGTCGTCAACACACTAAAACACTCGATTTCCTTGAAAAACCCACGTTTTTTTGTGTTCGAATACTACACCGATGGAAAGCTGAGACTTTTAGGCTCACAGGCAAAAAATCTTATGCTAGATGACTGGGACCTATGAGCGATTGAAAGAAAGTGGTGATTTTCAAGATTTGGCCATTTTTCCTCTTCAAGTTTATTTTTCACCCATTCCGTCTACCGAAAAAACTTTGGTTTTCCATCAAGGGAATAGGAAATTTAACGCTCTTTCCAATGGTATATTTAATTTCAATTTTACACTGTAAATTAAGGGAGTTATGGCTGTTTTAGTGATGAAAGTCGAAAGAAAAGACAAAATCTTAAAATTGAAATAACTCGAAAAATAAGGGGTTTACAAAAACTCTAGGAGACACTTTTTGTTGGAAATGACCTGTAAAATCGATACCTGGCCTGTGTCCGTCACTGAGGTGTAACACCCTGTATACAGGGTGTCTCAGGTTTGAGTAGAATAAATTCAGGGATCAATTTTACAACTAATTTCCAACAAAAAGTGTCTCCTAGAGTTGCCCCCTATTTTCGTGAGTTTTTTCATTGCCCAACCATTCGATTCAGCGTAAAAAGTTACAAGGAAAACGATACCTAACTCCTCAAGTTAAAATCATCACGTACCTATAACACCAAAACACTCGATTTCCTCGAAAAAAAACCCACGTTTTTTGCATTCAAACGTGATTTGCTCCCCTAATTCCCACAGTGAAATTGAAAATAATAACACTGCTGGAAAGCTGATAAAACCGAGATGTTTTGTCCGTTCTTGCAGACGGAATTTATTCAAAAATTTACTTGAAAACTACTAATGAAATCCATGATGAAATGTGAAGTACGACAAAAATTGAAGTTTAGGCTCCACAAGAGCTCAATTATTACAGTTTCAGTGATTCAAAAATAACTGTATCTTATAGGAAATTCAACGTTCTTTCCAACGGTGTCCTTATTCCCAATTTTTAATAATAAATTAAGTGAGTTATGGCCATTTTAGTGGCTTTAAGTCGAAAACACGAAAAAAATCTCAACATTGAAAAAACTCACGAAAATAGGGGGTTAACAGAAAACTGTAGGAGAGACATTTTGTTGGAAATTAATTGTATAATTGATCTCTGAATTTTTTCTACTCAAAACTGAGACACCTTGCATATGATTTTGAATTTTCCCGCGTAAAATTGCATTGGACTCAACAGTTGAAATTCGAAATGCAGGTGTACATACCACGAACTGATTCAGTGATATCACATGATGTGAGTATGATCATTTGGGTTGAAACCCCTGGAGGATGTCTCCAATTCGCAGTTAGGTAGGTACTATTCAAATATAGTGCACCCAATTATGGTGTGCCCACATGAGCAAGAACCTACAATTGAGTCAATCTGCTGATTGATGTGGTCCTTTCGGTTGACATCGTTCTTTCGCCTAACAATGACATTCCAACGTTGTTTGTTGAGGAAATAAGCCGTATAGGTATAGGATGTATTGCGCTCATGGTCAATTACCAATTCCATGTCGCTTCATTTTCATACAGTGGAGATACCCACCCGTACGAGCCAACGTATCATCGCCCTCTTTTACTAACAAGCTCAATAGAGGATATCGCGGTTCCCCATCCGCCCTCTATATTCCCGCTTTTAACCCCTCCACTTCATTTTGCAAGCTCTCCCTTCCAGCTCTCTCGGCAGGTACTGTTTTCTGCCACCTGGAGCGCTGAAAGCAAATACCCTCTCCCTTTCCTTTGTTATGGAATAGCCTATAACGTGCCTTTTGACCCCACCACCTCCGATCTGCGTGTCACTTACGCCCCTCCACTTCTCCCTCAGAGGTGACTCCATGACGGAGGCTGCTGTCAGACAGGTCTACCTATCATTCTCACTTCTGAGCGATCTTCCTTCCCCCTCTCCTGCCAATCACCTGACATAGATATAGTTTATTTTGACTCGTATGTGTCCGGGGGGTACCTTCCCAGGCCAACTATCCCTCATATCCTGTGCTCACCTCTCCACCCTGCAGACCCTGATAGCCATTACCCCTTCCAGCACTCTAGAACCCCCCTACCTCGCAAACCACACGGAACAGCCAACCGTTTGTGATGCACGACACACAAGTTCATCCAACACCTGCTGAGTTCATCAAAGGTATTTCATCCGAGTCGCTTGCATTATTTGAGAAAATCTTACGGCATCTCAAATGTCTTGTTAGTTGAATCCGTCAAACCAGCCGATCTGTTTTTTGTACCCTTATGAAAATAAGTAAGTACCTGGCGATTTCCACCTATGTTTTGCTCAGTATCATGAACGCACAATTTTATTATTATAATTGGAACTGCGCGAAATATGGCATAACCATATCCGATTACCCACCACCTGTGTTAGTATTTGAGTGTCAGAGTAGGTAAGGATACGAAGCTAGAAGGATAATATTGAAGCTTCATTTTTCACCCATATGAAGTAGTTTATTGAATGTTAAAAAGGACTCCTTTCGACTGTGATTTTTGAATTCCATTTATATGGACTATCTCAAGTAAATTATGCTGTGAAATAATGAACACTTTTCCGAACTAGGTACCTCATTTTCATAGAAAATAATCGTAGCGGAGCCTCATCGGTAAAAGTCTTATTCTTATCAATAAAATAAATTGTATTGCTCCAGCTCATTAAAAAAAAGTTCCATTCATGCAGCATGAGTTGATGAGCGAATTTTGAAAGAATGATTTTAACCGATTTTTTGGGTGATTCTTATAGGAAATTTCACGCTGATTCCGAATATACCATATGTTCCTATATTTAAGATGGTAATTCACACCAAAAACCTCAAAAAACACGTTTTTTGAAGCGATTTTTGACTCTAAATTTTCAAAATTTGACCCCTTGGAGTAGGTACTCCAAAAATCATCTCATCCTTTCATTTGGTATTATTGACATTTAAAATTGTTTTGGATTTTTTAGATCGATTCCAGAGTCAGATATCGTCTGCAGTGGATTTTTAAAAATTTGCATTGCTACAATTTTAAAGCCATTGTAATAGCTTCATTTTCTTCGAAATTCGCTAAAACAGTGTTCAAGAAAATCGGTTTTCTGCCTATTAACTGCAACGTACACAATATAAATAAACGCACATTTAGCATTTGATAGGTATATATATGAGTAGGTTTATTATCATATCGCTGCTAGAGTTTTCATTTGTGATCTTCTGGTCACTCGAGGTCTGCTTTGTTTGTCATCCTGGAAAGGTCCTTCATGGTAATTTATTCCAAGGAAGTATTAGTTTGTATCCCTCCAACAATTTTTGAGGAAAAATCAAACTTTCTACAGTTAAATTGAAAATGGTAAATTTTGTATTTTATTTTCAAAAACCCCACGATGTTACATGTCCGAGTACATCTTTTTGACCGACTTCAAAAAAGAGGAGGTCTCTTTGGTGTTGTAAACTTTCTCACTTTAGTCTTTAGACTTTGATTATTTTCCTTTTCGATCCATATTCACCTACCGTAGTTCAAGGGGAATTTAATAGATTTCAATGAAGAAATATATCAATAAAAGGAAAAAGCAGGTTATATGCCCTTTTTCAAGAGAACAAAGTTTTATTTATTTATTAGGTATTATTCACTATTGTATTATTATTTATTTATTATTTATATTTCCGAATAACGCTTAGTGGGTGATGAGCCCTTTTTCGAGTGAACCAATCCTTTTGCAAGGCAACGCCGAATAATCCTATTGTTATGGACTCCTTATCAGTAAAATATCGATATACCGTCTTGAAATTTCGTCCAAGAATGTGTTCTACGGTGAAAGGGCACATATCCCATGTGCCTTTTTTCCACCTACAGCCTCAACTGTCTGTTATAAGGCACATTCATTTTTAGTGAGAGTTGAAGAATGTGAGGGAGTCCTGATGGGACCAGTGAGAATTCAGAGCATCCCGACCCATCAGGGAAACTCTTGATGACCGCTGAATCGTGAAATCGCCTCCCCTACAGAACGACTTCCTTTTAGCTGCCTGATTATGCGTGAGCAATAAGCATTCTCGTTGTGAACCCTTTTTCGAAGGGAAAAGATGCTTGCTATGAGAGATTATCAACATCTCTTGCCGATTCGGTGACTAATGAATATGCATTCGAGTTCGGAGGATGAGTATCGGTGCAAATAACAGGTATCCCAGTTGGCTGGAACTTGTATCACCGATCAAGGATACAAGCTTCTCCGAGGTCCAAGGATTCCGGAAATTGGCGTCTCAGAGTGGAAATGATATACCGGCTGATATTTTCTACACACATATTGTTATATTTTTTTCTAAATTTGGCTGCTGTGCACTACGCAGCTTCCTCACATATCCTTACATGGCCAGCCAGTCTGTATACAGGGTGTCCACGCTTAAGTTGGGACAAACTTCAGGAACCGCCTCTACAAGTAATTTCGAACAAAAAGTGGGTCATAGTGTTTTTTAACCCCTTATTTCTTGAGTTTTTTCAATTTTGTTTTTTCTTTCGACCTTACATCACTAAAACAGCCAAAACTCCCTTGATTTTACAGTGTAAAATAAAAAATAAATGCACCTCTGGTAAGATTGTTAAATTTCCTATAAGGCAGGCTTACTACCTTCATCGGTAGATTTTTAAGGCTCAAAATTCAGCCCAAATTTCAAGAATTTCCAATACTGTTCAGCTGGACACTCAACACGGAAAACTTCCTCAGGATCTCCGCTTTTCAACGGTGTAGTACTTTTAAATTTTGGTGCACTAATTAATGGAGAAAATTGCGTTTGAATGAAAAAAAAAGTGATTTTTTCAAGGTAATCGAGTGTTTTAGGGTGTTGACGACCTGTTCAGTAGTTGACTTGAGGAGTTCAGTATCGTTTTCCACGTAAATTTTCAAGCTGAATCGAATGGTGACACATCCGTTTCTACCGATAAAAAATTGATTTTTCGTGAACAAAATAGTGATTTCTTCGACATCCAACTCGTATTTTGGTAATCTTTGTTTGTTGATTGAATTTTTCTAAATAATTATTTATTGCTCAAATTTACCTTAATTGTTCACTAGCTCAGTAAATTAAAACACTTAAGCAGTTCGGTGATGTCCGTCGGCTATTCTGTGATTGCAGCCGTTCGGCATAGACCGTTAAAATTTGGTATTGAAACCATCGTGATGATTTCCAAACAGAAACATTGGTTTCCCAGTTGATTGTCAATGTCGAGCTCATCTTTGATGGTACATTCACATTGCTGGAGTCAGTGATTGGCCAAATGTATTTACGAATAACGAATAAAAATTTCGGATAAGTTATTCGTTATTCGAAGCCTCGAATTAAAAAAAAATCCAAAATTATTCGAAACTTTCGAATGACGAATAATTTGACGAAATAATTATTTCCCCCAACCAAAGCCCCAACGAAAATGTTTATGCTTTTCGGGTGAAGAATTTAAATATAACCAAATGATGGATTAAATGTATCCAAGTACGAACATACCTAACTTGATCCCTCTTCTGCAATAATAATTCGAGTTATTCGAATGATATTTGAATAGTAATTATTCGTTATTCGAAAATTTCGAATAGGTAACGAATAAATATAATGAATAAAAAATTATTCGTCATTCGTCATCTTCAAATAACGAATAGCTTTGGATTTATTCGTTATTCGCAACTTCGAATAACGAACAATTATTCGTTATTTTGAATAACCCTTTTATCCGAATGTGCCCAACACTGGTTGAGTTGATTGACGAATCACTTACAGCCTAGCTTGTGTTGAACCGATTTGGACGTGGCTGGTCTATATTATATATTAACCATTCTATACATATGTCTGTATGTATGTGACTATCCTGTCGAACGCACTAGTTAACCAGCTTGTTAAATTGTCTATCTTGACCCCCATTATATAATTTATTCCTCGTTTCCATTGATATTCCCATTAGTCACATGACTGAATTTCCAATACTTCGTTCAAATATTTTCTATCATCGTCGAATAATACACTTTATAAACCTAACTCACGCCTCTAACACAGCCAATAGAAGAAATATAAAACTTAAGGACTATAATCAAGGTTCTTTTTTTTAGGAAAGCTGAGGGCTGCAATCCGCCAAGATTCTCCCGCTCAGTTTGAGTCTTCGGGATTGATCGGATAGCGAGTGAGTAACTACGTAGGGTTACGCCTTACATTTACTAATATTAACCATTCATTCAATTAAAGAACAAGTATATCTAATGTTTTTCACGTCCGCACCAGTTTTTCTGACGGGTAGTTCCTGTAGGCTCTTCCTCCAAGTTGTTTGTAGTAAGTTCGAGACATGACTGCTCGTAATAGCTCTAAAATAAGAAGAGAGAAGACAAAATTTAGTACCATAGTCACCCCTAGAAAAAAATATGGGGTGGAAAGGTGACACTCAGCTGTGACAGTCACTGCCAAATGTAAGCGTTTAGGTTTTCTTTTCATAAAAAATCACCTGAAAACAATTTGTTAGGTTTCTAAACGAATTTCGGATGAGAAATAGTGTAGATAATCGGCAAAAGATAGGTACTCACTGGCTGTGCGAAAATACTCAGTGATGTCCCGTGAGCACTTTGGCAGGTGATCAAAGAAAAAGGAGTTATCAGCTGTTATCCATTCTGTTCATCATCATCCTGTTCCCGCCATTTTTTACGTGTATTTGAATTTGAAAAACGTTGATGTCTCATATTCACCCCGTTTTACGGTACTTTGTACCTACTTGGGAATTTAAAGTGCTTCATAGAAATTAAACATTTTCCAAATACACTCATTCGTCATGTCCAATCATAAGTCAACTAATAAATCCATTCATAGCCCATCAAAAATCTTTACTGCTATTCATCGCTCGGAAGTTCACCAGACCATCCATCATCAGCTCATCAGTCATCATTACAAATCGAACACCACGCATCGCACCCATCATCAGTCATTGTATTCTCAGAAAAATGACTAAGAAGAAATGAAAAGAAGGGGGGAAATTGGATATTCTGCTTTAAGGCGCTTATTGACAACAATTTGGGTCCTGATGGAAACTTTATTTTCTTCTTTTTTTTTTTAGTTTCACCACGGTAAGCCAACCGTAGTAGACGACTAAAATAAGCCATACGTACTTGGTTTCAAAGGTATTAGGTAATTCATTTTACAGTGTGGCGCAGATAAGCCGGGTGGATTTCAAATAGTCGCCAAATCGTCAATTTTGAAGATATCTGGTTGGAATAAATTTTAAAATTTTCAGTCACAATGGACATTTATTGAAGAAAACAAATTATGTCCATTATGAAAGATTCATTGCCCTCAACTCCCTCATGGCCAGGTACCCAGACCAAAGTTAGATTATCACCCTGAGCGGCCAACCTAAGGGAATTAGGACACTCCCAGGTCAGCCATGAGTGTATTGAGTAGGCCGATATAGCCTTTAAGGCCTGGCTGTCCGGCAACTCATTTATTCATGGATGATTTTAATCGGGATTCAGCCAGAAAACGAGGACTTCCACTTACATTCTTTATTCTCCAACGACGTTCCGGGTCAGGCGTGATGCATCTTCAGGTGACACCAGTACATCAAATCAGCAGATCAAATACAGTCAAAAAAGAGAAAACAGAGGTTCAGGGCAACCAATACCCAGACCAGCCAAGTATTTGATTAATTTAAATTTGCTGATTTGATGTACAGGTGTCACCCGAAGATGGGTCACACCTGACCCGAAACGTCGTTGGGGAATAAATAATGTAAGTGGAAGTCCTCGTTTTCTGGCTGAATCCCAATTATAATCATCCATGAACTACTACTATGCAGCCGACCAATTCTACCACATTCGACAACTCATATAAATACTACCTAACATGCGCTACACCAAACCTACTTAGTTACCCCTTTATTTCCGACCAGCATGCTTACTTCATCAAATTCCAATGGTATACCACTATGACCCCAAGAAACAGGTCCACCATTTATCACATTATTCCTAAGATATACCACTATTGATCTTCTTAGCTAATCCTTTCATTTTTTGGACAAATAGTGGAACATTTCGAAATACACCAGAGTGTTGCGATTCTAAAACATGACTTTTCGGATCAAAAGTGGTACATCTGATACCATACCAATGTTACATGTACACCATAGGGGAATCCTTTTTCGTCTGGAGAAATAGTGGTGCATCTCAAAATCAATCAGTATTGTAGTTCTAAAACTAGATCAAACACAATCATGTGTATATTACTGTTAGATCAAAAGCAGTACATCTGATATATACCAGTATTGGAGTACTGAAGACAGGATAGTCAGGGAAACGTAGGATCAATAGTGGTACATAAAGGTAAACCAACATTGCACCTAGCTGAGGTCATCCATCATCTCACTTCGGCGTTTGGCGCAAAACTCAAATGATCCGGTCATGCTCTAATGCTATGATAGAAAAGTGGGTGAAAGCCATAGTGGTTTTTCTGCTCTCTAGCGGTCAACTATTGAGTGAACTTTAAACCGATATTACCTCCGTATGGAACTCATTGAGAGCTACCTGGAGGTATATACTCGTACGAGGGTTTAACTCTCAAAATCCGTATATAACAACATCCGTAACAACATCCGTAACAACAATCCGTAACAACAAAATCCGTATATAACTAAAAACCGCGAATTTTGGACTTGTAAATACCAAAATACCGGATGTGCGATTTTTGATCCCCAACAGCTCCTGGGGTGGGGTAAAACTCGGCGATCAGCGCCTCGGCAGGGGGCCAGCCCTCTGCACCCCCCATTAGTTATACTTCAGCCCTTCTGGCTAAAATTAAAAAACCTGGAACATGCTTTTTGTTGTGTGCTTCACATGCTGTGAAGGTACCAATCATAATGCCAAACTGAAAACTCGACCCAACTTTGTTTGTTTACCTACGTACGAGTAGTCCTCTGAAGGATGTGGAAGGAGGGGGAAATTGGTAGGATGAGATGTGGTGTGATGTGTAATAAATTCAGAGCTTTCCAACGAGTGGTGAACGATTTTTATGGGATGGAAAATTAGGATGTTATATTTCCCTTGCAACGATTGGTTGTACGTGAACATCATCAGAAAACTTTTGGTCGCATTTTTGTGTGCCATTTTTTCGTAACGTTTTTTGACAGTTTGGTCATGGCTAAAGCATGTGCCATGCTAAAATCCCTAGTGCAGGTCAATGGTACAGGTCACCAACTCAACAAGCTCAACAGTGGGCCTCGGAGGCAGTGAGAAAATTATTATCAGTTTCCCATTTTCTCGCTGTTCCTTTTAGGTCCAGGAACTCTCGTCTGGTTACCCCAGTTACAATTGCTTCATGAATCTGGCATGTTTATATTCATATTCAACCCTATAATGTCAGCTACAAATTACCGTATTTTCCGTTTTCAAAAGTGTGTTATTTTCTCTGCTATGTGCAGAAATGAGAAAAATGGAAACAACAGGGTACAACTAAGCGCCATCGTTTTGGGCACAGGTTTCTTGCTTTTTCGGGCTAAACTGACTATTCGCCAATGTGAACCACTGCAACTGCCAAAAATTCATTAAAACGTTAAACAATTTGAAAAAATTTTAAAAAGTTGTAAAAAGTTACCAAAACGAAATTTCGAACAACTTTTAATGTTGTCTTTATCATTTAAATTATTTAGACACCTAAAAAACATTCACCGAACCAACGTTTAGCATTTTGCTTCCT
>JAEMON010000001.1:78882999-78894196 GCA_030264115.1 Lygus lineolaris | reverse complement strand
GGGCGGAGCCCCATACCACTACCTAGGAAGTCGAGAGGGGAGGAATTTCGCCTGCAACGATCTCGATCGGGCTTCGCCCCGTGTGCAGAGGGCCTTAAGCGCCCCTCCGCACTGAATGTGTTAAACAAACTCAATAGGAAAGTATTCTCCGACCAAACTTTTCTTATCATGGATGGACAATCTCCATAGTTTGTTCCGTGAGTTTGGTTTGGAGAGTTGAGTTTGTGGATGTGGGGAGGACCCAATTGCCATGGATGTTACATTGGCCATGATATAATGGGGAACTTGCATGGGTAGGAATTTTGCATGTTGAATCTCAATATCTGATTCAACGCCCTCCAAAACCCCTGGTGCCAATTTTCAGATTGAAATTACGGCTTTGTCCATTAAATGCGTTGAAAGGGAGCGCGTGACGTCATTCAGGTTCCACAAAGGGGGGGGGGGGGCAGCCCAGGCAGGCGGGGAGTCGGTGACGTCAGTTGGGTGCAAATTACTAGACTAACTCAACTTTCAATCGTCGGATACCCCTCATATAGCACCTTTTTGGAAAGCCCTCATTACGATCTCATCATAACCATCCTAACATTATCATAGCCCTCATAACCATGCAAGTTCCCCATTCTTTCAACATGATCGACATAGAGATCATGGGTGCCATGGACGTGAGAATTTAGTATCCACGAGAATTTATTCTGCGTGGATATTTTACTGAAATAAAAAGTATCCTTGGCTGACACATCCATGACGCTGATAAGATATTCATGTAATAAGTATGAATAGGAATCCATGTGTTTTGGCTTTCACGTACTAAGTAGCTTATAAGACTTCCATGTAAATAAGTATCCATGTGTATGTAAACTCTTTAATTCAATCACCAATAAAGCTATTGATCCACTGAAAAAAACTATAGAAATAACTAAACAAATTCTATAGATCATCACAAGCTATAAAAAAATAGACCATGAATTATTACGAAGTGCTAACCACTGATATCACAAGTATCATAACCAAGATGGTTGCAAGGGTAAGTATCGGTGTCTGTTTCTGTTGTGGGATGTTGCGATACCACTCAAATATCGATACCAGTATCAAAAGGGTATCAAGGCCTCCGATATCGAATCAAAAGTATCGATACCAGTATCTTATGATACACATCTACTTGTCACGGAATAGATTAACTTATTTTATTATACAGTTACTTTGTTGATAAATTCAATTTTCTCCCTGAATTGTTTATATTTATAAACACTCTAGGCAAGGAAAACTATCGAGGCAAACTTTCAAGAAATTTAATAATATTTTTTCAATAAGTGAAATGTACCATTGGCATAAAAATGTGGTTATCTCAGGAATAGGATAAAATGTACTGACTGAAGAAAAAATCGTTGAATTTTATTAGAAGAAAAATGAGGGATCGCAATCACTTAGGAAGTCCAATTTTTCCATTCTCTTGGCGAGAAGAAGTTTTCTATCCTTCGTCAAAATTGACCCTACTTTCGAAAATAATCTCTCAGCAGGGACTGAAGAAGCGAAGATACACAAATATCTCCGAGCTTCCTTGTAAAGTTCAGGGAATACAGTAACTGTATAAATGAAAACTGTTTTCATTTCATCACAATAGCACGGAAGAAACAGAAAATCTTCCATGACAATAGTTTAAGTGGATTTGATGAGAGAGGTAGTGGTAGCAGGTAGCAGTAGGGCTGTAGGTAGGGTCGTAGGGTATCGAATAAAAGTATCAAATCGAAACCAAAGTATCGATACCAAATTACCCGGTATCGAAAGAAAATTATCGATACCAGTATCATATCAGTAGTATCGCAACATCCCTATTTCTGTTTCTGCTTCCCATTCCCGCAGCCCGCACTAGCCGACTAGCGCTAGCGTTCGTTCCCGAACCTCGTGGGGAAGTGTCGCCATATTTTAGTAGGTTTTCGAGTATTTTTGGTGAGAAGTTAGCGTAATCGACTGAAATGTCGTCAACTCAGTACGGAATAGGTGTTACGAAAAACAGATTCGAACTGTTCGACAGTGGAGATGAAGATCCGTTGGAAGTTTTGAAAATTCAGGAGCAAGAAAGAGAAGCCAAGAAGAAAACCAAGTTGTCCGAGAAAGAAAACAAAGGGAAGGAGCCGGCAGTTAAAGCCAAATCTACTACAGTGCGCAAAGGAATTAAAGAAACACAGAATTTGAAGCCCCAAGACGCTCAAAAAGCAAAAGAAGGTATGAATTTATTGTATTTAATTTCCTGAAGAAATATCTAATATGGGCGTTTGTTGGAAGACTGTTGTTGTCTTGAGGCAGCCTGCCTAGTTACACTTGGTGATAGAATTTGCATCTCAAAAATAATTACCTAACGCAATAATAAATTATTTGCTTTCTCACCAAATAATATTTATTGATAGTTGGTATTTTTAGCATTTTGGTTTCATTTTGTCTGCGTTAGTTTGAGGTTTGGACTTAGCTCTGCCCAGTAGTCGTAGACGGATGGAACATTGATCCGATTTGAGTTGTGTATTTCGTTTATCTTCAAACTTCTATTTGGTTTTTTACTGACGATATCGTCTACTCAGATTGAATCAGTGACTTCTCGTCAGCTACTATGATGAATTTCTAAACGACGGAGTGAAAATTAACCCAACTGGCTTTGAGCTTCGTACCTACTTCGATGGTCGGCTCTCGTACATTTAGTGTTCAAAGTTGACATTTTCGAGTTCTTGTTGTCATCAGACCACAAGAATTATGTACAAAGTTGACAACGTCGGGTTCTTGTCATTAGACTTCAGACTTTCTGCGTCACTATCACAACGTAGAACGTACATAGGTACAGCCGATTTCATGAAGTGAACGAACAAATAGATGAAATGAATAAACCAAAACGAATAAATAAATGAATATGATATACCTAGGCATTCTTCACTAACACTCGTCGCTGTGGTTTCTCAGACTACCTAGTCCTACCTACCTCAGACTACCTATCTCATCGATCGAGCCCTTTAGGCCCTGTTCACACGATAGTCTTCCATTAGATTTATCTGATTAGATTTTCGTTAGATTTGTCTGATAGACTGTCGCGTAGTGTTAGCAGGTGGAAGATTCGCATTAGTCTTGCATGAGACTCGCGCTCCCCTTCCATCATCACCCTTTCAACCTCTTTGACTTGAGGCGTTTTTGCGGACTCGGAATCATTTTGTGAGCCTGTATAGGTACTTGTAATTAAAAACTAAAATAAATAAATTAGCCCTCATGCCTATGAAGGACGTTAATTACAGGAAAAATCGTGTGTGCCTGAAGCTTCAAATTACTTTCTGAATCCGTATTTTATTTACCTGCACGATAAAATCATAAAAGTTGCTGTATTCTATAAAATTCTCCTGGTTATAAGCATTGTTTTTGCCATAATAGCAGTCATATAAATTGAACAAGAGTAAAGAAAGTAGTGTGAAGCCTCCCAACAGGTCATTATATGAACTGAATTGTTTCCAAAACATTACTTCCGCTACGTCTTTCCACGCCTTGTTTTCACTATTTTATTAACAAAATCGCTGGCTCTGTGGTCCCACAGAAGTGTACGGCTCTCTACTACTATAATAAATTTGTCAGTATCGAAGAACGCAATGGCAAACAATTACCTATAGTAATATCATGAACACAAAGTTTTAGAAAATCAAATATGGTTAAACTCCAGACAAGTCTGAGCTCAGACTAACCCACCTCCACTACCTACCAATTACTGCTAGACTGAAGTCAGACTCAAGACTTCAGGTACCTGCTACACGGCTCCCCGCTAGACTTATGTGAATCTAAAAGTAAAGTCCCAACCATTAGATTTCGAATCTAACAATTTGAACTGGTAGGTACCCGAGACTCAACCCTTTTCTATAGGAGCCTGGCGGGGCGCTAGACTAACGTAGATTAATCTACCTCAGACAAATCTAATGAAAGACTATCGTGTGAACAGGACCTGAAGACTGAAGTTTTTATCTTAAAATTAATTACATTTTCTTAGGATTATATCTCTTGGAATTATCTCTCTCTTTTTATTATTTCTCTTCATTCATTATTTTCTTCATGTTCCTACTCCAAGTTGTGGCCCCTTATAAATAGGTATTCTATCCCCCACGTGATTAGGAGTGGTCTCCTTGTTCCCTAGAGTCATAGAATAGGTAATGCTTCCAATATTATCTAATTACAATAATCAAGTTTTCCCTCATTAGACACTATTATCAGAAGTATTGGTTAAAAACCTAAAAAGCTGCTTTGACAGGTATTTCCCACCTGTGAGGTGATACCAGTCTGGGGTGTGGATAATGCCAGTCAATTAGATTCTAAGTAAATAGACGTGGTGACATGTGTTTCCAAACACCATCCTTTTCCACTTGAAAACAATGACTAGTCATCATTAGATTCAAATTAGAACGTTCCCAAACCGGTGAGAACAGGAGAAACATGAGGTTTTTCTATTTTATCAAGAGAAAAAATGAGATTTCAAAATTTAAGTTTCAATATCCCCAGGTACTATCGTCATTGTTAAGGAATTTTAATGCATTCAGAACAGATGACGTCACGCCTGATCTTCTTACCCATTTTACTGCCAACCTAATGAACATTCTGAGCTGAAAATTAGAACCTGAGGGTTTTCAAGGGTGCTGAATCCGAATGTGATGTTGAAAATGCAAAATTCCGACACACTGGAATTCCCCATTACTGCCGTACAACGTTGCTCCTTCAAATATTGAAGCTATTACATGACACTACCACTAGAGACACCAGAAATTTGGAAGAAATTGAATGAAAATGTACTCATGATGCCTTGAGGATAGAGTTAAATTACACTTCCTATTACACTTTTACTACATCAACATGTAGTAAAAAAAGTTCCATTCATGCATCATGAGTTGGTGAGCGAATTTTCAAAGAATAATTTTAACCAATTTTGTTTGTGATTCTTATAGGAAAGTTCACGCTGATTCCGAATATACCATATGTTCCTATGTTTAAGATGGTAATTTACACCGAAAACCTCAAAAAACACGTTTTTTAGCGATTTTTGAAACTAAATTTTCAAACTTTGACCCCATGGAGTACTCAAAAAATTCTGGCCAACGAGCTCATCCATGAATATATATATACGTATGAAAAAGTGTTAAATTTCAGGAATTGTTTTAGAATGGTCTGAAACAGATTTCCATGAAGAAAATTGTCAAAAATTTGCATCTCAAACATTTTGAAGCCATTGCAATAGCTTCATTTTCTTCGAAAATTCGCTAAAACTTGCTGAGCGGTCTTTTGAAACCATAGCTGAACCACCTCCAGTCTGGAATTATGTTCGTCCCCCCCCCCCCCCCCCCCCAAACTTCTGTTTCTAAGTTGGCCTGAGATTTTCATGGTCGTCTTACTAAGTTAATCTCGCCTCCCGCTTAAAAATACCTATTAATTAATGATTAAATGTACCTCATTAATTGTTTTGTGATTATTCTTGTTATCAACAGACACTAAAACCAGAGTTCCCAGGGTTGATAGAGGAGGCGAAAGGAAGTTTCCTCCTGAGAACCGAGAAGACCGCAATAATCGCAAAAATAAAGAAGAAAGGCCACCAAGTGACTTTCAAAGGTATGTTTGGTTACCTATCTGACTAGTTCACATGGTTCGTTATTACGCACAGTCAATAATGACGGAAAACTACTTTATCTCGGTTGATATGAACTGGGATGTGTTGTGCTGGCGCCAGAGACAGAGGACAACTCACACGCACATGGATAATCACGCTTTGCATTATCCATAACACTCAAAGATGGCGGATACTGCTTGCTGAAATTAAAAAAAAAATCTGGCAGGATCTGTGATAACACCTCCGCTGGACATTGACCAATCAGATTGCCATTTGGGTGCACTATGGAATTAGGATAGGAATCCCCCCCCCCACCACAGGGATTTGTTACCACTTTGCATTGGTACTGTTGTGGCAGTTAGCCTTGTTGTTCCTTGGCTTTTCCTAGGTTTATATTAAGCACGGTCAGGGCGGAATATTTAAAGATTGAGAAAATATGTAGTAATCGATTGCAGAATATCTTCTGCAACATAAAGACGGGAAAATGTTACCTCGTGGGAAAAATATATCCAGACGATTTTTTTCAAGTCTGACAACAAAAGGCCTTTTGAAGGCTGAGCCTATGAAAACTTCCTCTGAATTTCGTTACAATTGGATCAGTGATAACCATGGCGCATGCACAAACTTGAACAGTGTTTTGATAGGAATAACTCTGAAACTGCTCGACCGATTTTGGTGGAATTTTCAGGGATTGTGAGGGTAAGGCCCGTTACGGTCCCATATTGAGTTCACCGCCATTGACAACTAGAAGCGTGTGCTCATATCAAAGTTGGTGGGTGGTTGGAGGCTGACTCCAAAACAATTTCCTATGAATTTCATCACGGTTGGATCAGTAATAGATACAGCACAAGCGCAAACTAGAAATTAGTTGTCATCGGGAAAACTCCGAAATCTTTCTACCGATTTCGCTGAAATATTCACTAACTGATTCTTTACATCCATCCATGTTACTAGAGTGAGGAAGCCTATACTGCCCACCCAACACACTCAGCACTCATGGGTATGGTCCAAGCGGCGTTACCTGCCGCCTAGGCGCGAGTTGTTGGCACGGTTGGGTTCCTCAAAATTACACGGTAGAGACAATGGGGCGAGGATATTTTGTATGGGTCTGAGGGTCGCCGGTTTGGGACCCATTTCAATCGATTCAACTTCCAAAATTACATAAACTATGGAGTAACAGACATAGAAATAAATAGATAAACAGTATTAATAATTATTAAAAATTAAACCAAATACAAAAAATAAATCTGCATAAAGGATGAATAAATGATCTCGCAAAAAATGATTATGAATAAAAGATAAATTAATAATCTTGCAAAGTGAAAGATAAATTAATAATCTGAATAACCAGGCATGACTTGCAAGTGCGTAAAAAAAATATTTATTTGTTCACAACACAAAGTTTGAATTTCTATGCATGAAACGTGTTTTGCATGCGTTTCCAGCTGACTTCAGCAATGTCGAACATTACGACCGAACCAAATATTTGGGTCATTCTCTAAAATCGCGAAATGAACGTTTCGAATTGGGATTATGAATGAACGAATGTTTTATTTGCCGTCACAAAAGGAAATTGTATGACAATGGTCAAGTAGGTACAATAATTATAACATAAATACAACGGTACAAGACGACTGGAGTCGTGAGGGAGCAAATTTAGCCCCCACATGCTGGCTAGGTACCACCACCAGGGATTATTATTATTATTCATTAGTGTTGAGCTAGCATTGTGGCAGGAGTGAGTCCTTTTAAAACCCTTGAGGCAGCCTTATTTCATGACCTCCTGAACTTTTTCATAGCGCCTGACGCCCAGTGAGCGAAGAAGCAGTCGGGTCGGCAGGCAGTTGGTTTCAGATCCCCTTCGCTCTTGGTGCTCAGTTCTTGCACTCGTATTTTCCCCTCTCCCTCACCAATTATGGAAGAATTCGACTGCTTCTTGTTTCAAACATTAGATAAATAGTGTGGGATTATGCCTAGGTTCCAAATTTAAAAAAAAATGAAAAAAATTGGAAATGAAAAAAATTTAAATTTTCAAATTTAGTGATGATTTTTGATACCACTACTGTCCCAATTCTACTCAAAAGGAAACCCCTTTCATCAGATTGGTAAAAATTTACACAGCTCCTGAGAAAAAGCCCATAAACTTTTGATGCAACTGCAGCGCAATCTCTTATCTCAGAATCTCACTAGGTGACCGTCCTTACTGCCGAAGGTAGGAAGCTATGTATTCGTGCAAGAAATTAGAAAAAATGTTGTCCTCCATAATCAAAATTTCCATGTGCATTTTACGTCTCAGAGCTTTCTGAACAATTCCTTGTCTGTCTGTGGTCAATTCCTTGTCCCAGGCAAAACTATACGAAGTTGTGGTCTGAATTTGATAGAAATTTTCAAGGATTGTGCGGGTTAGTCCCGTGATGGTCCCCTATCAATTTCATCATCATCAGACTAGTAGTAGCAGCGTGAGCATATGTGCAAACGTTAATTTCCTGAAACCCTGGTATCTTAAGTTCTTAATTGACCTATTTCGCTCAAATCTGCAGGGTAGTTGGGGAACTGTTTCCAATCACCTATGAATTTCATCAAGATTGAATCAGTAATAGCTACTGTGCAAGCGCAAACTTGAAATTTGCTGTCATAGGCTTAGCTCCTAGGACCTACTCGACCAATTTTGGTGAAATTCTCAAGGATTATGCGAGTTAGAACCTGGAGGGGTCTATGAATTCCGTCACCATTGGACCACTAGTAGTGTGTGCGCATGAGGAAACGTGAATTTCCTGTAACTATGTATGGCGGTTTTTGTGTTATGAGAAGCTGGCTGTGGAATATATTTGCGTGGGTCGTCGAAGTACTTTAATTCTACTTGCATTTTTCCTGAGATTTGACAGCTTCCAGCACGTTTTTTGGACATGCAGTTAACGTAAAAGTATTTTCAGAAACTTAATTTTTTTTTTTCGCTTTCGTCCTGAATCACCCTGTATATCAATTCAAACTTTCTTTCCGACAAATTCGACTTTTTTCCTGGCAAATAAAACTTGAATAATTTCAATTTAAACTATATCAATTTCAATCTATGCTAACAATAGTTCAATTAATGTTTTGCACAAGTTTTTGATCTCCCCAAAATTCCACTGATGGATCATGTTTCCATGACATTGCACTTATC
Source organism: Lygus lineolaris (assembly GCA_030264115.1). NCBI lineage: Eukaryota > Metazoa > Arthropoda > Insecta > Hemiptera > Miridae > Lygus > Lygus lineolaris. The sequence goes on along the minus strand of JAEMON010000001.1, from coordinate 78,885,422 downwards.
ATCGAATCTGGGATTAAAAAAATGGGGGTTCCCCATTCTAAGAAAAAAAATTTGTGTCAAAATTTTAACTTCATCGACATCTACATGAAACTTTGATTTTGGATTGGAGATCTACGCAAAAAATATTGGGGATTCACAAATTGAAATGTTTTTCTACTCGCTTTGGTAAATAAGAGAGAGGGGGACACCCTGTACGAGTATATCTCAAAAACATGTGCAATCATCATCATCAAACACGATTTTTCGCGCATCTTCCTGCACATATTTGGGATGTTGAAAATAATTTAACGTAGAATTCAAATAAAAATTGGATCCTCATTTAAAAAATAAGAAGTAGTTGAACGTAATAATAAAAATGATTCATCTGTGTAAGACAAACTCAAGATGGAATCTAGGTGTGAAGTCGAAGTTCACTACACGTATGTACAACAATTTAATCGAACTAAATGTTCCGTATTTATCCTTTTTCAGGGAAGACCGAGGCGAACGAGTTGATAGGAAAGAATTCAAGGTAGATCGCGCTGCCCCTGTCTATGGCGGAGATTCAGTTATTGATTCTAGAGGAAGAGGTCGTGGCGCCCGTGGAGGTTTCGCCCCCAGGGGAGCCCGAGGTGGCGCACGCGGAGGCCCAAGGCCTGGATTCGACGCAAGAGGAAAGCGTGAATATGACAGACAATCAGGATCCGATAAAACGTGAGATGACTGCCTATATTTTGCATGTTCTCAACGTAGTATGTGCAGTTGCAAAAAGCTGAACCCTTCTTCAACCTCCCTACTCATTACAAAGAGGGTGGATATTGCCTGTAAGGAGCTCTTAATTATTCTGGTTGCTCCCATGTTTCTTTTGACTAATTCCACTTAGTTTCCATTCCAAATTACAGGGTTATTTGACAGACATCACTTGTAATCGTATTGATAGACGAACAGAATGGAGAGTTACTCCTCCCCATGTAATAGTAGTCAGTGTAGCCGCCAGTCAGGGGAAAAAAATTTATGCATCGAACAAAATCAGAGAATCCCGTAAAAACCAACCAAAGTCAGGGAATTCTGCGTTGAGTCGTAGAATAGGACAATTAAACTTAGTTTCAAATTTAAAGGGAAATCATCTTAGGTTCGAAGTTATTTGAGCTCACACTTGACAGAAGAAATTTTCCTTCGTAGATTGTATATTTTCCCCTATATCGGGGATGTTGTGGGGTTAATTCAGGTTGGTATATAATTATTTTTGGCCTTTGTTCTTGGAACAATGCTACCAGCCATTGTTGTTTCAAATAATCTTACTATCAATTCTGCTAATCTGCGAAACTAGTTCTGAACCTCTTGGCAAACTGTGGTCAATAGATTAATAACACTGCCCGGAACAAAAAATGAATGTTGTGTCGCAACAGATCCTATTCTGGTTTCAGTTTTTTTAGGAAGCTGCATCCGAATACGATGTCCGCATGTCACTTAGACGTCGGGTTTTGAGATACACCACTTTCATTTTCGTGAAAATCACTTCATTTCTTGTCTTGTCAGAAATTTATCGCTGAAAACGCACATACCCCATATGATGAGATGTGAAATTACCCTTTTCTATGTTTTTGCTGATAAACTTCCAAAAAAAACGTCGTTATGCTAAGTTTGTAGGTTTTCTTTAAACTTTTTTGGGAAATATTACGTTCGGGAAATAACTAGATGCAATCCTGCGTCAAATTAGACCAAAACCAGATCACCAAGAAGATACCCGCGATTTATTGGATGTTCGGACTTGATAGGCTGAAAAACACCAAAGTTACTTCATTTTTTTTTTTTTTTTTTTTTTTTTTGGAATTGTACGATTCTTATTGGGAATTTAACATTCATCTCGCTTACACCACACTATGGTGTGTCTAAAATGACCAAAAGGACGTAATTTCCTACAAATGTGTGACGATGTTTTTAGTCTTTTTTTTGGCAAAATGCATAGGAAGGAGATAGTTTAGCCTCACCATATTTGGTAAAGGTGTAGTCAGCGTCGGATTTCCTATAAAAATAGTACAATTAGATTTAAAAACTGGAATTTCGGAAACTCTTTCCCAGCCTGTTCAGGACAAACTTCAAAAAATCGCCAAAAATCGTTGCTACTGTGTTGGTGAGCTGGAGTTGGTCTCATTAAATGTAGATTGTGTCTAGTTATTGCTAAATTTGTTCAACTTTCCGAATGTAATATTTCCTTGAGGGTTTTCAAAATTAGTGTTGAAAAATTAGCAAAAAACTACATTTTTTGGTAGTTTGTTGGCAGAAACATTCATAAGGGTCATTTTACATCCCATCATATGGGTTATAGGCATTTTCAGCGTTATCTTTCCGGTAAGACTAAAACCCTTTCATTTAGTTGAAAAAATGTAGTATTCATAAGAAATTGTCTTGGAGTCAGCCCTCAACTACCCTCCGAAGTTGAG
>JAEMON010000001.1:78831729-78849894 GCA_030264115.1 Lygus lineolaris | reverse complement strand
AAAGGATGAGTTCGTTGGCCAGAATTTTTGGAGCACACCAAGAGCCAAATTTTGAAAATTTAGAGCCAAAAACCGCCAAAAAACGTGTTTTTTGAGGCTTTTGGTGGAAATCACTATCTTAAACATAGGAACATAGGGTATATTCGGAATCAGCGTGAAATTTCCTATAAGAATCGCCCACCAATTCGGTTAAAATTATTCTTTGAAAATTCGCTCACAAACTCATGCTGCATGAATGGAACTTTTTTTGTTTTAGAAATAGGTGGAAATAGGGTGGTTCCAATGAAGTGGACCACCCTGTAAGTATATTTATTTATTGTAGGTTTGTGATGAACTCAAATCATCTGACGTATTCTTGAGAAATATCCTCAAACTGGTAGGTAGGTAAGTCAGAGCTCTCGCCGTTTCTTCGATTTTCAGATTTTGTTCCCTCATTCCTTTAGTACCTACTTAGCATATTCTAGAAACTCTTAGTACCTAGTCAGATGTTCAAGACAGTACGATTCTTGAAAATATTCCATCTCTTCCTATAGGGAAAATAACCCATCTCCACCTCCCACGGATTGTACCTACGTAGTTGCTGTTTGTACAATATGAGAAAACATTATCATGTTTTGATTTAATTTCCAGGAAAACCCTGACGGCCCATGATTTGCTATTCTGCCAATAATTATGTTAACCGAAAAACCAATAATTTTGCTTATTATGATTTATGTAGGTATTTCCTAGAATTATGAATCAGTGCATATTTTAAATCCGAGCCTCAAACGCAATCACAATAAAAATAATTAACTAAGTAGCTTACTAATTTGCAAGATACTGTATCCTTGAATCTGGTCGCATATTATGGGTTTGGAGTTCGTAAATCACATCTTTGTCGGATAACATTCTGGAATGCGGTTCTTTCGTAGGTTCGATTCTTCGTACCAGAAGCTTACTGAGCCATCCTTCCCGGTTTTCATTTTTATTCGAAGGTGTAGTACTGAAAACCCTGCAACATGAGCCGGTGGGGTAAGTATCTAGGTGAGTATGTAATGAATGATTTGTTGACTTTCACGACGTTCAACAGTCCCTTGGCATGCCGTTTAAATGAAATAAGTAATTTACATTCACGAGAAAAATCTTGAGATTTTACCTTTGAAATTCTGTCCGATTGTATTTAACTCGAAAAAACAAATTTTTCACTCTGGAACAATAAGCCATGGGAGAGGACATTATTTAAAAAAAACCCAAAAACCAAAGCTAATGAAAAATGGAAAGGGAGTTATCTAATTAACACACTCCCAAGAAGTTGTAAACAAATAAGAATATAATGAATGCGAGTGGTTTGCGTCACCAACTGCTCTTATCTTCGTGACATAATCTAGGGTGGGTGGGGGGGGGGGGGGGTGGACATAACCATGGAAATATTATAGTATAATATCCATGACATAAACGTATTTGATAGTAATTGGAGTAATAAAAGTTGGAATTACATGGAAGCGCCGTCACAACAGCGGTTTTGTGTCCAAAACTTCCTACTCTCTCGCTCCGCTGGTTTAGTTTACCGTTCCGTTACAGGCGCAGCGACTCTTTCTCTCCAGCCTGGCATGTAGGATATTGATGAGAAAATTTCCGTATATTCAAAGAAATCGAGAGACTACTTCCAATGTTGAAGCCAAACAAAAAGAGAGGGCAGGAATCTGATAAAAAGTTTCGACCTTCTGAAAATACCTACAGACAATTTTGTTGAATTTGGCAACTATGTAGAGGGACTTGAGGGGATAAACAATAATACAGTGTAGGTTAATGTTGAAAAAGTCCGTAAATACTGATAAATCGACAAAAAAAAACAGCGTTTTTCCTATACCTGTCTGTGTTAACTGGGCCGCCTGCGACGGGATTGCCTACCTTAGGGAGTATACGGCGCCGCTCGAGTTTTGGACAAGAGCTTTGTTGATCATTCGACGTCGAATATCCTGGACCATTAATAGGTACCCCTAATGTAAAGTAGCATGCACATTTAGTTGAGACTGAAATATATTTTTTATAATATAAACAACATCATAATTGGGTAGTTGGTTACTTGTCAACCAAACTGTAGCAGTGTAGTGAAGTGACTCTACAGTCTCATTCAATGCGGAAGTCTCAGGTCTTCAACTTGTCTTTTACATGAAAACCAATTTGAGCGGTTCCAATAGTCATAAACGTAAATTTTCGAGCTTATTTTTTCAAATTATATATTATAAATATTAGCTCATTGGCTATTATAGGTATAAGAACATTGGGTAGGTATAGGTATACGGAATCAGCGCAAAATTTCATATAAATTCCGAGCAAAGCCTAGTTTTTCCTGAATCCACCCCACTGTGCAGCTTAGCTCCTAGACAGTCCCCTATTAATTTCATAGCCGGACCACCAGGTGCTAGTGTGCATGCGGAAACGTTAATACAATGATTTCTCAGTTCCTAATGCACCGATTTCGCTCAAAGTCAGAGGGTAGTTGGGGGCTGACTCCAAGACAATTACCTCTGAATTTCATCACGGTTGGGTCAGTAATAGATACTGCGCAAGCGCAAACTTGAAATTAGTTGTCATAGGGATAACTCCCGAACTATTCTACCGATTTCTCTGAAATGTTCACTACATTATGACCGAGCCAAATACTTGAGTCATCCTCTAAAATCGCTAAATAAACGTTTCAATGGGGTCTGCGCATGAGAAATAAAAATTGGAAAAAACCCATTAATTATGTTATTTGAGTTGCCATGACTAGTAAACACTATTATTTATCAGGACAAAAAACTCCATGTGGGAGCAGGAATCGAAATGTTAAAATGGAATGTTTTGAATTTCGCTGGGGAGTGTGGCGTACGCACCTTCAGAGGTACGTACGTCACTGCCCCCTGCTGTCCCTTTCAAAAACGGTTGGTGGATATTATACGTAGTCAGCATGGATGCGCTTCGACCAATCAGCGCGCTCCATTTCCGCGCGCATTTCTTCAAACGTTCCCATTTCTCTTCGTCGATAAAAAAAAAAAAAAAATAGGGAGACCACATAATTATGAAATAACCCCACTTTGGTCATTTTGAATCAATTCCCTTTGAATAAAAATTGTAAAAAAAATCATGAGCTGACCCCATTGGGGTTATTAGTATTATTTGTTAGTGTTGAGCTAACGTTATGGCAGGGGTGAGTCCATGCGAAACCCTTGAGACAGCTTTATTTCATGACTTCCTGAACATTTTTCATAGCGGCTGACGCCTAGTGGGCGAAGAGGCAGTTGGGTTGGCCAGCAGCCAGTTTCAGACCCCCTTCGCTCTTAGTGCTCGGTTCTTGCGCGTGTATTTTCCCCTTTCCCTCACAAATTATGCATGAATTCGACTGCTTTTTGTTTTAAAATTTATTTAAATAGTGTGGGATCAGGTCTGTGCTGGTTCGAAATTTAAAAAAAATTATCAAATTTTGAAAGGAAAAATTCTACATTTTCAAATTTAGTGACGATTTTTAATGCCACTACTGTCCCAATTTTACTCAAAAGGAAACCCCCTTCATCAGATTGGGACAATTTTGCACAGCTCCAGAAAAAAAGTCCAAAAATTTTTTAAGCAACACCATCACCACTCTTATCTCAGAATAACACTAGGTGACCGTCCTGTGTGTTCTTTCGATTTGTATTTTAATTTAAAAGTTAAGTGGGCAAGTAAGTACCTACTTATTTCCCATTCTTCCAGTAATTTGGCAAATAGGGCTCAGGCATACTCTTTTTATAGTATCAATACTTTTTTGGTATCGTAATTTCGTAAACTATTCTTTTTTTCATTTTAGAGCCAATTACTTTTAATTAATTTCTCCTTCTTTTCATTTAAAAATAGGTATCTCAACTTCCAATAAGATACAAACACAGGGTATCAACCTAGGTTAAAAGTAAGTAGGTCGGAAACAATTACTGAAAAATTAGATGTAGAAAGTGGTCTAGGTAAAAATCTACTTCTTCCAGTTATGAGGTTAGAAATAGGTAAGGACACTCAACTCCAGTTGAACTATCAAACTAAACGCTTAGGTACCTGAAATACCTGTGGAACAAGCGTTTAATTTGATATTTCAACTGGAGTTGAGTGTCCTTACCTACATCTAACCTCATTACTGGAAGAAAATTGCGCATGCGCAGTAGGTATCACTCATACAGTTTTCCCGAAATTAGAAGGTAATTGTCAGCCCTCAACTACACACCGAATTTGTAGTTTCAGGAAATTCACGTTTACGCATGCGCACCCACTGCTAGCGGTTCGGAAGCGATGAAAGTCATATGAGACCCTCTAGAGTCTAAAACTAGTAATACCTGAAAATTTCACCAAAATTGGTTGGGTAGTTCCAGAGCAATGCCTATGACAATAAATTTCAAGTTTACGCTACAACTGATCCACTCGTGACGAAATTCATAGGTGATTGTTTTGGAGTCAGCCCACAACTACCCTCCAAATTTGAGTGGAATAGGTCAATTAGGAACTGAGAAATCAGTGTTTAATGAAATGCACGTTTGCACATGCGCTCATGCTACTAGTGGTCCGATGGCGATGAAATAGTTTTGCCAGGGACAAGGAATTGACCACAGACTGACAGACACGGAACCGAAATTGGTCAGAAAGCTCTGAAACGTAAAAAGCAAGTGGAAATTTTGATTTTGGAGGACAGCATTTTTTTTTTTCATGCACGAATTATACATAGCTCCCTAACTTTGGTAGTGAGGGAGCAAAACGGATAACTACCCCTCCTCCCCTAACCATTTTAGTGTTGTTTTTCTCTTTTTTCTCAGCCAATTTTCAGTTTATTCTGCTGCAGTTGGCGACATTCTTTCTATTAGGGGAATGAGGTGCCTTTATGCCAATTTTAATTTCAAAAAAGGACATGAAACATTCAAAATTATACATAGCTGATCCCCCTGGAGAATTGAATAACAAGAAGAATGCCGCAATCCGCATCAAAATTGGCTGAGAATAATGGGAAAAACGGATTACATCAGTTCCTTGGCCCCTTAAACCCGAATAGGCAAAGTGGATTTGAATTCAGGGGATCGAGCTGAACATTTTGAAAATAAAATGGCCGGAAAAACTTCAAATTCCAACTTAGAGAGCTCCAGTCATTACTAAATGTGGGTCAAAACTCGAATAGCTGAGTCGAAAATCGAAGCTGGCAGAAGTAATGTTTGTGATAACAGTGATTTTTGTGACAGGAGAATGATCTGATCTGATAATTAAAATTTTATCGCACCACTTATGAAAATAATTTGAGTATCAAACTATTATTTCGGGTGTAGGTATGTATTGGAAATAAGATCAATCTATATAGCATGTTTTGTGTGTGGATCTTGATCGCTGTTGGAAAATACTCTTAGATAGCTATAAAAACAAAATGTCAATGAATGTTAAAAACTAATGAAAAAAAGATGCATGATACATTAACGTGCTTTGTCATATTATTAAAATCAAACTGATCGAGGTTTCCTTCAAATGTGATTACCAGCGCATTTGTAAAATTAGTGTGATAATGAGTTTACTCGTGCAACAAGATTGAAAAGGAACTAGAGACTTGAGCACACTATCAAAAATTCAAGAAACACAATAAACATGAGTAGTTTTTTTGATAAGTAGGTAGTACTATTTACCTTCAGAGTAACTGTAACTCACAGCAAAACTAGACATGATTACTACGTGCAACCATACACTGTATTAAATACATTGAATTAAGATTTTTCCCCATTCATCCTAAACATTTGCATTGCTTCATTATCTTCCTATTTTATTTTTAGCGAATTTTCGAATAAAATCAAGCTTTTGCAATAGCTTCAAAATTTTTGGTACCTTTGTAATTTTTCGAAAATTGTCTCCATGGAAATCCGTTTCAGAATATTATAAAACGAATACTGAGTAATCTTAACACAAAAAACCAGTTTCTGTTGTAAATTACCACCTTAAACATAGGAAAGTATTCGGAATCCTATGAGAATAACTCACCAAGTTTAAGGAAAATCGCTTTTAATATAAAATTTCATTTTCATAAAAAATGATTCTATGAAAATTCTCTGATTAACTCAATATTTTCTCCACACAAACTCAACGACTGGAACTTTTATTTTAATTATTAATTTTTTCGTGCGCCCCCAAACATTGTGCTCCCCAGGCCCGAGGCCTATTGGTAAATCCAGCCCTGTGTAGAGGTACCTAGCTACAAAACGTTTTAGTACCTACATTATGCTTCTAACTGCCACCAGAAAACAAAAATACCGTCTGTACTTGTTGGAAAGACTCAAGTAAGTGGCACCTACAGAATGACAGCGAATTGATGCGAAAAACATACTTGTGTACTTTATCAAATCATTTAAATACAAATAATTAGTTGACCATTTAAAAAATCCAAACTCAATGGTGTAGCAACTCTCCGAAGTAGGTAGGTATACTTAAGAGTTAACTATGAAGTAAGGAGAGAGTAAAACTACTACTAATGAATATCAATTTATTTGACATGCAGGCAGAAATGTTCAGTCATCACTTGGAGAGGTTGTGGAAACCTTATTTCCCTCTTCAACAAGTAGTTAAAACATAAAACAATAAGTATTCTTAATAGGTTTCTAATTTATTCGTTCGTAATTTATTATATAAAAAGGATTTAGTCAATAATAACAATACTGATACTGCTGTTATTAAAAATCACTCATACTCGAGTTTATAAAAATATGATTCGACTAGAATGGAACTTCATTGCTAATTTTCTTCAGATTCTTAGCCACTTGAAGGTGTCACCAACTGAAGCAACTGAATCCTCCGTTCCCTCTTCCACTGTCCCTAATGTTAATAATAAGGTTGACAGTAATTACCTACCCTTTCAAAATGATAGGTCATAACTTCATTTAAAATAAAGATTGTACTTACTATCTACAATGTGCATTTAGGCATCTCTGAAATAATAGTCTAAGATACGATAGAAGCTTCGAGGCCTGCTTAGTACTACAACAAACAATCATGGTAATGATTATACAATAGTGTCTATTGCAAACCCGATGCTGATGTGAACACATCCACATCGACAATAACCCTATTGATCAAATGGCCAAGGATACCTACTTTAAGGCAAAGGAGTAGACACAGATAAGATATACATCATGTGTTGGTTGGCTATGAATTGAAACCTCAATCAAAACCATCGATGCACGAGGTGAAAAAATAATCGTCTATCTGGAATTCAATTGAATGTAAACAAAATTGTAGATGTCTTTACCAATGCAATGGAAGACACCCAAGGACGGCATCTTATTATTTCGATAAGGCTCTAGAGAAACATGAGGAGACTTTGAAGTTGTCAAAAGGAAGCAAGCAAAGGGAATATGAATTTGATGACCCATCACTCTTGTGAAGAAGCTTAAAACTAAATAATACAGGGAAACTAAGTAGCACAATCAACCATAGGTACGTACAGTACCTCGTTAATACATAAATCACAACACACATGAATTGGTTCCCATACCATTGGAAATTAATATAATAATCAGTATGTACCTAGCTTAGGAAAATACCTCGGTCTACAATTGTAATAGTAATGAGACCATTTATATACCTACGACATTTCTTGAAATATGAACACCTGACCTTTCCACTGTCCTTCTGTTCAACTCAGTAGGTACTCCCAAAATCTTGGTCGGTTCTCAACCGACGGAAATTAAAACAAGCTGTTATCGAACACAACATACATGGTCGATTGTTCAATATCCACTCTACAATGGAGGAAACCAAGTAGGTAGGTAAGGGTTGAGCGAAAAAGCAATGGAAAAATTAAACAACATTAGATTTAAGACTCATCTACTCAAAAAGAGTGTGTACTAGTACTCTCCTTACTTGGAGCTTATGAGTAACGTCCAAGCTTTAAAATAACTGACTGGAGAAAACATTAATGTTGTTTAGCCCACAAAGTATCTATTAGAATGTGCCAAATTCGACCGACAACTCATGTTAATTCCATTTTATAACTCGTATAATGTAAAGTGACCAAGGCACTGCGACGCAAGGTACTTGGTACTTTCAGGAAACAACCAATGGATTTTGGAGGACTACTGTTACATTATACGTAAGTACCTACTTCTTTGGGACAGTTTCAGGGGCATTATACATTCATATGGAAACTTCATGAGACGTTGGCAAATGTAACAGCTCTACTTTATTTCGGTGAGCAATTTAAAAGAAAAGTATCATGATAATACTAAATCTGAACCGAAGAAATATTTTCGATTGACTTCAAAAAGGAGAAAGGTCTCTCTATTCGGTGAGTAATGGGAAAATTTTTTTTACACGTTTGCTTGTCATCAGACTGGTGTGTTTTCACACTTCAAGCTTTTCAAAATTGTTCCTAATGGTCCGTGGGGAGATTATTTTGTTCCACAATCAATTCATTAAATTCGTAGTTCTCCGGCCAAAGGAGAGTTCGTGGCATGCGTTTGGAAACAGATCGCGCTGACATAGGAGTTTACATGGGGATGGTCAGGTTCATTGCCGCCTCCTGAGTCGGCGAATTCGTCAAGCAGGAGAGAGATAATTACAATTATAACCCGTCCACCAATCTTTTCTTGGTCGGACCCCCATTTGCCTGCCATACTCCTACCTCCACCAAAATTTCCAAGATTTTCCCTATAGTTTTAATTTAATTGTTCCTTTTTTTTTTAAAATAGTTTTGTTACTGCAGAAAACAGTTGTCAATGCGATCAGATTAAATAATGAGTTAGATGAATTACCTCTTGCGTAATAGAATATTAATGTATACAAAATAATTACCAATGAAAAACGGAACACATTTGTTTTAAACATAGAAAACTAACATTTCCAGACATAAAAATACTTGAGTACGTAATACTTTTTTGGTATATTCGTCAATACTTGGCAATTATGAAACCCTGCTATCCAGGTTACATTGGTTTGGGATTTCGGTGCACAAGAAACAAGTTTTCTCTTTTAAAATTATTGAAATTATTATTCCATTGGGAACCACCATGACACCTCCCTGGGTGCAAGGAGTAATGGAAATACTTTATTTAAAAAAAAAAAAAAAAACGTAGGTATTGGTGGTGTTTGTAAAATGTTAAAAAATAAGTCATGTACGCTTTTCTGGTTGAAAAAAAAAAGTTTTCCATTCAAATTTGGAAGACATTTTTACGGAAAATGTTGAAGAACAGAATGACCTACTTAATTGTCAACACTTTTGTAGAGCGCAACACAATTTCAATTCTGTCAAGAGCGGTATCATAATTCTACCAATTTTATGCAAGAACCATTGCCATTGAGGGCAATAAAAAATGGATATATGCAAGAACATATCTTTTTCCATGAATTTGCATAAATCCAAGTTTGACTGCAACTTTTTACATCCGGGAAACGAATATTTGTATAGCACTGGAAGCAGATGCACTTATGTACAATGTTATTCTTCACATAATAATCAAACTTAATCAAACTTGGGTAGGTTTAGATGAAACATAAAGACACATATACGAATTATGATGAGGAATACTGCTATTAGTTACTGAGTATTTACTATCAGGTACTGAACAAGGTCTGATCACTCTGCATCGATCATGATTGTTTCTTGTGTTTTCTCGCTTGAATGAATCACAACAACAGTTTCGAGACAGATTAGGCGTTGTTGACTCCATCTCCTCCCGAAGAAGCGGCAAAACGACTTCTTTGTTCTCAGCATCTTGTGGAGAGTCTCGAATAGTTTGAACTGTAATTTTAAAATAAAAACCTAGATTATGGATTTGCTTCTCTAGAACTAGCTGAAATAATTATCTTTACAAATTCTTCAAACACCTCTTCAGTGGTGGGAAATTGGGATTAAAACGAAATGTTCAAATATGAATTCCAGCTTCTAAATCCTTTTTGGAATGCTCTCAGTTAGACCTACAATTTAAAAGAATTAAAAAAATCCGAGTAATAATATAACTAGCATGTAATTGAAACGAGTTTCAAATAATTGATAGTAATATGCCATACCGCTATCACACTGGACGTCATCACTACTCCTCTTAGTTGAGTCACCAGTTCCACTATCCTTGCTCGAGGCAGAATGCTCAGATTTATTATCCAGATGAATAGCTTTAGCAGTAAGATCTGATGGGACCTCACTATTCCGAAATCGCTTACGAGTTTGATATATTATTATCACCCAAATTGCAGAGGTCCCAACAGCACAACAAACAACGGTGATTATGATGACACCAGTAATATCTTCAGCAGTGGCACTGTAAGCTAAAAAAAAAAAAAAAAAAAAAAAAGCAACAGGAAAGTTAGCTAATGAGGGGAAAAAATAATTCAACGAGATCAATAGGGAACTTAGATGGTATTTTTTTAAATTTTTTTCTGAAAAGGAATGACCTGAAAGAGACAAAACAAAGACGTTTAGCAGTAAACGTTTTTTTAATAATTTTATTTTGTTCAAATTTTAATTTATAAATTTATTGAAATTTAGTCGTTTAGAATTCCCACTCAGACCTAACTCACGTCATGAGTGTGGAAGTAGGAACCATCTTCACATTCTTCCTCCACTCTTCCTCCACACAGTATGGCCAAAATACATCCCAGCAGACTGCCCCCGATTCTGCCCTCAAACTGTTGTTACTTTCTGGTCAGGTAGAAAGAATCTCGCATTTTTATTGTACAATTTTTTTTTTTTTCAGTTTTCGTTGCAAATATTCAACTTATGTGTTTGATTTGTCCTGGCTGGCTGGCAGCTGTTTTTTCAAACAGTTGAGATTTTCATTCAAGTTGTCTACTCCTAGAAACAACTAAATATTCCTTCCATCTTGTTTTCCAGCCCCAAATAACAAGAAACGTTAAACTAAAGATACAATTTTAGACCCTCGCAAGTTCCCCATTGGCGAGGAGGAGGAGGAAGGAAGGAGCGCAGTGAGGAAGATCCAAGGTCTAGAAAAACGTACTTTTATATTTTTGAATGAAAGTAGATTCCTTACTCAAAATTTTGACACCAACCGCACTCTCCTACGATACTCTTTCTAGGATAGTGCGGTTGGTGTAAAAATTCTCAGGATAGAATCTACTCTCATATAAAAATACTTGTATAATATAATCACGTAGATATCCCTCATTAGAATAGTTCCTCGACGCAACACATCCTCCCGTCGCAAATATCAGATTTCATAATATGGATTTGAGTCTAAGATAGCACATTAAGGGAATACTAAGCAGTAGATCATGAGGTCACGGAATTCGTTATTCACATTTCACATACGAAAGTTTTCTACCTATATTATTGTTAAGATTTTTTTGATTGGCTTAGGAATATTGTACAGTAAACATGATAGAAACAATATAGATACCTGGGGCGATTATGAGTTGAGCAGCTGTCTTTTCAGTTCCGAGAGAATTAGTAATCTCACATTGATAGATACCAGCATCAACAGTTTTAACGTCCATTATTATTAGTAGCTGATCATCCTCTGTCAATATGTGTCGATGTGATGGAATAAGTGAAGCACCATCCTTCCACCACCTCAATTTCGGTTTAGGCCATCCACTACCCATACATTCCAGTACAGTCGATTTCCCTATACCGACCTCCCTGTCTTCCATCTTTTTGATAAAAGAAGGTGCCTCTGTAAGCAAAGAAGCACATGAACATAGGTATAATGTTTGCTATCCATTAATTTTGATGCTGGATCTTACAATAAGGTTGGGTAGTATCTGGGTAGAAGGGTAATAAGAAGTTGGTGGGTACCACTGTCACCCAGTCTTACAATGAATGAATGACAAAAACAAAAATATTTGGAAAACTTACCATGAACTGTTAAAGTAGCATTAGCAGTGACGGTGCCTGCTGTATTTTTTGCAATACATGAATAGAGGCCGGAATCTGATGGCTTCGCATTTATTATGTAAAACACGTCATCAGTTGGCATAACATGCATTCTTCTTTCTTGAGCAGCCGGGAATTCTGTGCCTCTGTCTTTCTGCCACCTGACTTGAGGCAATGGCTCTCCAGTCGCAGCACATTCAAGTTTGACAGTGCTCCCAGCACGAACAGTCACATTGCCAGGTTTCTTGACCATTATGGGGAGAACTATAATAAATTGGAATTTTTGCAGAATTAAAACTAAATAGTTTTCAGAAAAATATTATTCTTGCACTTCGAGTTGATCTTTTTAAATTATAAATCGACAGAATTCATTAAAACACAGTAAACTTTTGTCTTGATGCGCATGCATCAGTTGAAGTAGGTAAGAAAGCAGAAGGAAGGGCAAAGCTATGGTTAATTACATTATGAGACATTACGAGACGGTAATCGAGAATTCAATGTTTTAGGTGCACTTACCAAGAACAGTGAGTAAAGCTTTTTCTGAATAAACTGTTCCAAAATTATTGGAGACAATACACTGGTATTTTCCACCGTCGGAAGGCTGAATAGGTGAAAACTCCAGTCTAGATGTGTTATTGATCACGTTTGTCTTTCGGGAATGAATATCATCGTTATTTCTCTTCCATTTAAAAACCAGAGAGGAATTGGCAGATGACCATGCTTTACAAGACAGATGAATTTTTGCTCCAGACACTGCAACTACAGATCTAGGGTTTTCGGTAATAATTGGTTTCGGACTCCCATTTTCAGCTGAAAATATAAACCAACATTAATTAGGCATTAGAGGATCATTTAAATTCATTGAAAAAATGAAGTTCTGGCGAGACTATTACCCAAAGCCCCTCGATTACATGTCAGGTGCTCTCCCAATTGAGCCACAGCGGCCAACTGGGAGTGCCAGCTGCGGTCAGCCAAAAGGAATCACGCCTCTTCACTGTTTTCATATTATTGTACTTATTTAAACAGTGCTCTGGATGGCTTATAAGACAATGCCAAATGCTAATCAACTAGGAGCCGCATTTTTCCCCTTACAAATACTGTTTCCAAGATTTTGAATGAAGAATTTCTCAATCACTTAATAACTTCCCTTTGGCATTATTCCCGATCTACCCACAAGCTATAATTAAATTCAAATTTAATTACCACGTTGAATGCATAATGGCTCGATTGGGTCAGCTCAAGATTCATCTGAGGGGCGGAGTGGCTCAATCGAGCCAGCTATTCAGAATGGACGCACTTCGGTATTTTCGCCATATTAGGATATCTCGTCTCTGATTGGTTCTGGAATATTTCTTACTCGTCTTAGTGATCTTAGCGTTCACTCGTCTTAACATTAGTATGCGTTCCGTTCCTAATGCAGTATGAAGTTCCGGACCAATAATGCAGAATGAGGTGGTGGGGAGTTGATTCCACTCCCTTCCTTCGGAACTCAAAGCTACAGTATAAAACTCAATTGAGCTTTGTTATTGGTTGCCATCCAGTCATTATTTACGGTGGGTTATGGGAGAATAAAAGTTACCTAGTCCTCTGTAGGTTTGATTTTAGGGAATTTACGAAGAAAATGAAGCTATTGCAATGCCATCAAAATTTAAATTATGCAAATTTTTGAACTTTTTCTTCATGGAAATCTGTTTCAGACCATTCTAAAACGATTCCTGAAATTTAACACTTATCATATATACATGAGTGTGTTTGTCATTCCAGACGATATCTGACAGAGGAATCGAGCTAAAAATTTGAAACAATTTCAAAATGTCAATAATATCAAAAGAAAGATTAAGTTCGTTGGCCAGAATGGGGTCTGCGCATGAGAAATAAAAATTGGAAAAAAACCCTTTAATTATCTTATTTGAGTTGCCATGACTAGTAAACACTATTTATCAGGACAAAAAAGGGAGCAGAAATCGTAATGTTAAAATGAAATGTTTTGAATTTCGCGGGGGGGTTTGACGTAGGTACCTCCAGAGATACGTAAGTCACCGCCCCCTGCTGTCCCTTAAAAACCGTTCCGATGGTTCCGACATTCTCCGCATGGATGCGCTTCGACCAATCAGCGAGCTCCATTTCCGCGCGCATTTCTTCAAACGTTCACATTTCTCTTCGTCAATAAAAAAAAATAGGTAGACCACATAATTATGAAATAACCCCACTTTGCCCATTTTGAATCGATTCCCTTTCAATAAAAATTGTAAACAAAAATCATGCGCAGACCACATTTTTGGAGTACTCCAAGGGTTCAAATTTTGAAAATAGAGAGTCAAAAATCGCTAAATAAACGCGTTTTTTGAGTTTTTTGTGTGAAAATTACCATCTTAAATCGGAATCAGCGTGAAATTTCCTATAAGAATCACAAAACACAATCACAACAAAAATAAATGAAAATTATTGAATTATAAAGTGAAAGAGAGGAAGCTATCTATAGGAAACCAGAAAACTTTGCGTTACTACATGGAGCAAAGACAAGAAGTGAGTTTTTTTGGCTGACTACAGTACGATTCCTTTACTCTTATCTTCGGGACAATGGATATTGAAAATAGTCCCTGAAGAGGCTAATGCAAGCCAAACTAGTCAGACGAAAACAAACCTGTAGAGTTCCCTTCTTCTTCAATCCACTGTGATTGAGTAAAAAACGCTAGGGGATCTCTCATTCTAGAGGGCTTATCAACAATCAGGCAAATAAAATATGCGATGAACGCAAGAAAGTTTTTTTTCTTCAAGTTTTTGTTTGTTTAAGTAGTTTTTAAAGTTGATTTTGGTGTAAATTACCATCTTAAACATAGGAACATATGGTATATTCGGAATCAGCGGGAAATTTCCTATAAGAATCACCCACCAAATCGGTTAAAATCATTCTTTGAAAATTCGATCATCAACTCATGCTGCACAGCAGACTGGTATTTTCAACGGATTCACAACACATGCGTTGAACAGGCAGATCGAATGGATACAACAAACCTCCAGGAGAGAGAGAACCACAGGAGAAACAAACAGCTATCACATGATTTGAGAACACTTTTAGGCATTAAACACCTCTGAAAGAAATCGGAGGAGTTCTAAACTATGGAAAAGGATGAAAAATTGAGTCATAGAAACTTACCACATAGAAAATCTTCAATCGGAATTGATGTAACAAGTTTGTCCTGCAGTTTTCCAGGGTATGCACAGAACGCTTGAGAGAATTGCACAGATGAGGATGAGAGCCAAAGAGGGAACCATGTCAGTGCACAGTCACACAACAGACTGCTGGTGTCCATAGTCAACATAGCAAGAGGCATAGAACCAAATGCGTTTTCTTGAATGGTTTTTATGGAGTTTTTACTCAAGTCCAGCACTTTAAGATTATTAAGTCCAGCAAACGCATTTTGGTTGAGAGAAGTGATGTGATTTCCAGCCAATCCTAGTTTATACAATTGTTTTAGGCCATAAAACGCACCACTCATGTCCTCTACGATCCAAGATATGTGGTTATGATTTAATTCCCTGCAATCGGAATAAAACAGAAATGTACAAGATAACGTAAGGCATAGGCAATGAGCAAAATGAACAAGCAAAGGTCATTGTATTTACATACACCTCCCATGAGAATTCAATACCCTATCGGCTCTTCCCAGATGTGACCAGTATGAACTCAGAATATCATCTTATGTGCAAAAATAGGTATCTACTTATTATGGAATACAACAGAATTTACTAACTACAACAGAACTTACAGAATTTTCAATGCCGGAGTTGAATTGAATGCACCTTCAGAGATTCCAGTTATAGTGTTTCCATCGAGCTCCAGCTTTTGCAACTGACCCAAATGTTTGAATGTTGATGGTAATATGCTGCTTATTTCATTGTTGGATAGATCACTGAAAGGAATGATAAAAATTTAGTTATCTATTCGTAATATTATGGCGAATAATTGCATAATTGAATAAATATAAATTATGAGGATTTCTCCAGAAAGAAGTGGAAACCTGATAATTTCCAGGGAGTATCATAATCATTGGGCAAATTTTGAGAGTAAATTACTGACGAGCGAAAACATATCCAACGATCAAATGTACTTCTTTGAGTTTAAGGATTTCAGAGTTGTTTGTTAGACGTTTTGGTTCCCTCATACGGCAAGTGAATGATTTTGTGTGAGCACTTTTTAGGGGAGAACTGTCCATCAACAACTTCAATACTTACAGTTTCAGAAGATTTTCACATTCTTCCCAGGAATCATCTTCAATGGTACGTATTCGATTTGTACCCAGGTACAATTCTTGCAATGAAGTAAGTCCATACGTCCATCCTTTTGATATATTCATGATATAGTTGTGGTCCAGACGCCTACAAGACAAAATGAAAATTACTTTAATGAATTAAATTCCACAGCTCCTTCATTAACTGAATAGGATAAAATGTAAATGAATGCATTAGCAAGTTCATCTTCTCTATCATTAGTGTTATAAGAACGTACAGTAGGAGAAATGAACACTCTTATGGTGTTCTCGTTCAGTACTCTATTAAAATGAAACAAGATAACTTCACTGAGTAGAAAGAGGGAAAATAACGTGACGTCAGTAATACGAATATAGCATACCTAATTAATCAAGTATGTGATAATCGATTAAGAATATAACAAATCGTAGGCAGATGCACCTGCTAGACAATGAGTAGTATAAGTAAAATTTTCCACTTACAATATTTGCAGGGTTTGAAGGCCCCAGAACGCTCCATCTTGTAATCTTGAAATCGAGTTCTGTCTTATCTTTAGAATTCTGAGTTTATCCAAGCCCTTGAAAGTTAGTCCTTCTATTGTAGTCAGTTTGTTTTTATTTAGTTCCCTGTAAGAATAATACGTAGATATGTAAGTATTGATATTAGTTTGATATACTTCCTATTATGAATTGTTTGTTTGCACTGGAAATCGTAAAGGCTAAGCCAAGGGCTAAGTTTACTCCAGAATCGCATAAATATTTGTAAAATGTCGAAAAATATAGGTACTCTGTCTCTGGTTTCAGTTCCCCGCCAAATGATGGCGACCACAGATAAACTGGACAGAGGAGAAAGCTAACAATGAAATGGAAGGAAAACATGGATGCTTTTGCTACAGCATCTACACACAGTGCTGCTGTGTCGACCATGGAACGCATAAAAAGAGTAGAAGCTGCAAGTCGAGTCAGCAGGTGTTGTCAGCTCCCTACATTCCAACCCCTATCGAATAGGTAGGATAAAGAGACTACAGAGGGAAAGGGACACCAAACGCCTGGAATCATACTCTTCAAAACCCATGATGCTCAGTATATACTACTGGTCCCAAAATATTACGTAGAGGCACACTGTTTTAATCTTCAGCAATGTTATTCAGATTTTCTCTGAACTATACCAGAGTATGTACAAATTGCTTATAATACTAAAACTGACTACAGAACATATTGCATTGCAACTACGATGTATATGTGTTATTTAGGCGTGGCCACAACATATTTATGACTTGTATACTTACAACTTTTTAAGGTTGATTAATGTTTTGAATGCCTCTTTCTTCAAAATTTCCAATTCGTTGTGAGAAATTCTCAAATCCACCAAATCTTTGAGCGACGAAAAACTTCCATCTATATGTGCAATCTGATTGTTATTCAGGTTTCTGAAAAATATAAGAGTGCTCTTAAAATAAGACATTATAAAATATACCAGGAGCCAAGGCCGAAAAGAGTGACCTATGAGTTGAAAGATACAAACTAATGTTTCATAAAATGTCCTCAATAGTAAATGGGGAAATACCTACCTACTGTTTTACAGGTAGTTATAGGTAGCCTTTATAGGTACTACACATGTATTATGGCACCTATGGGTATGATGGACCAAATAACCAATGGCAAGATTCCTCCTTTCATTTCATTGATTTAGTTTTCATTAGTACCTATAGGATGATTATCGTTCATATAACCTTCCTATCCGCTGAAAATAGGGTCTTTACAAACCTTTCGATGAAAATACGGACTTTGTCGTGGAAGAGAAAAAACTACAGACCTTTCCTTAAAATACAGATCAGATCCCGGCCCTATTTTTCGACATTGATCTATATTTCCAGTATCAACCATTTTTCAGCCACAATATTTCATTATGCTTATATGGGTCAATATTGAAAAGTGTTGATACCTACCTAATCATTCGACATAAGAGTAGATTTTTAATGGTCTTTGATTTTGGTAAGCTTCAAATTGTCTGTAGGTTGCACAATTCACAACCGAAAAAGGTGTAGTGGTCTGGGGTGTCCACACGGTTTGTAGGTGACG
>JAEMON010000001.1:78814010-78830729 GCA_030264115.1 Lygus lineolaris | reverse complement strand
GAAGCTGACCTAAGCAGTTCCGTCGAGCTGGCTCGTGACAAAGGAAGAAATTGGACCTTCAATATTCCCTGCATCCCCTAGAGGTCAGGAGGTATAGTAAGTCTACCTCCTAACTACTCCAAATGGCCATGAAGAGATAAGATAAGACTATGACTCCTTCTATCCACTCTACACGCCCTCTTAAGGGCCTAGGGGACGCCTGGCTCGGGAGGCGCCTCAACCATGCCCCAACACAGCTCAAAATCCTATCCCATGTATCATTTTTCACATTCGTGATTTTGAAAATTTATCGATGTAGGCAAGTTAAACAATCATAATTACAAGCATTAAAATGTGAATCATAATTTCAAATTTATTCTATCCAGAGAGAACGGGAAGAAACCGATGAAAACCCAGGTCCATCGGTTTCTTCCAGTTTTCTCTGGATGGAATAAACCATACAGAACACACCACACAGAATGGTCTTCTTTATTGAATCCTCAAAAACAAGGTACCAACAAAAAATGAGCTCACACATAGTTACTGACAGAGATGGGAAAAATTTAAGGGACCAAGCCCCCGGAGCCGGGGGCTCGGAAACTTCGAGTGCCAGTAACGTGGGTAGTATAAAGATGCAGGGGGAGGCGTTGCTAACCCCTTCTCACCACCCACCCACCATAGGGGGGTCGTTGGGCCCTTTTATATTTTTTTGCCTTCGACAGATTTCAGATTTTGAGGAGCCGAGCGAGGACATAGGCTGTGTCGGTCGTCACACCCGGCGATTTTAGCATTATCGAAAATAAAATTTTCCAAATAAAATCGTTAAAATAATTTTCCATTAACATTTTCCTTATCAAATTTTACACTTACTTTTCCAAAGAAAATTTATCATTTTCCATAAGTATTTAAAAAAGCTCATATTCGCAAGTTTTGATTAGAGTTTCTAGTTTCAACTAAGAAAATTCCCGAGAAAAAAAGAAAAAAGAAGAAAGAGAAAGAAAGAAAAAATTGTACTCCAAAATCAACATTTCCATTGCTTTTTACGTTTCAAAGCTTTCTGAACAATTTTGGTTCTGTGTCTGTCTGTGGTCAATTTCTTGTCCCAGGCAACACTACAATATTATGGTCCGAATTCGATGAAATTATCATGCATTGTAGGGGTTAGCCCCATGATGGTCCCCTATCAATTTCATCTCCATCGGACCACTAGTAGCTTGAGGGCAAACGTGAATTTCCTGAAACCCTGGTCTCTCAGTTCCTAATTAACCTATTTAGCTCAAAATTGGAGGGTAGTTGGGGGCTTTGTCGAGGATCATTTCCTAAGAATTTCGTCATAATAGGATCAGTACTGCGCATGCGCAATCCACCCTTGTGGATAGGCGTCACAAAGGAGGACTTCCATTCAGATGGGGGACAGCCAGAGCCGAGCGAAAGGTTGAACAAGCATGTCAATGGATAGGAGAGAGCAGCAGAGCATTCCTTCAGAAGCATCGGTGGGACACCATCTGGGCCCACACCCTTACAAACATCCAAGCCCTGGAGCTCACGAAGCACATCGTCCTCAGTCACTCTCAGTGAACCAAATCTGGGTGAGTGTTTGAGATTGAATTCAGTTCATGAGGTGCCTTTATGCCAAATCGATTTTTTTTAAGGATGGGAAAAATTCAAAATTTTGAAATTATTGAATTATATATAGCAGATCCCCCTAGAGAATTGAATAACAAGAAGAATTCCGCAAACTGCATCAAAATTGGACAAGAATTGGCTGAGAAAAATGGGAAAAACTGAATTACGTCCAGTTCTTGGCCCTTGATTGACGAACTTGAATGAATTCACAGAGAAAATTTTTTGTGAATACAAATTTATTCTAATTCATAACTTTATTTTAAATCAAAATTAATTCGCACAATAAATGTGAATCATTTTCTGATAATTGTGTGAATTAAAAAAATTGCAGTAAATCTGTGAATTAAAATTGACTAACACGAAAAGTTGTGATATGAAACTAATGCACACGAAAAGTAGTGAATTGGAATTAATTCAAACGAAGAGTTGTGAATTTTTCTAATTGTCATTGCAGCATAGTCATCAAGTCATTATGGAGAAGGGTAGTTGTTGTACAAGGCAATCGTACTAAAAGTGTGGCCATTATAGAGTCTGTAAGTCATTATAGAAGGGATTCTGGGGTCTGATGTTAATGGTAGGGTGGAATAGTCAGAGTGGAAAGAGGCAGACGATGTAGGTTGAGGGAAAATCAGTTTCTTCAAATTTCGCTTGAAAATACAAAAAATCACAACTTTTTGTGTGAATTAATTTTAATTCACAACTTTTCATGCACCTGAATCAATTTTAATTCACAACTTTTCATGCACCTAAATCAATTTTAATTCACAACTTTTCATGCACCTAAATCAATTTTAATTCATCAATTTTCTTTGAAAATTTCAATTCACACCATTTTTTAGTAAATAGTTCAGATTTTCTGTGAATAATTCACAAATTTCTGTGCGAATTAATTTAAATTTAAACTAAAGTTGTGATTGGAATAAATTTTCATTCACGTGTGTGAATACGAATAAATTTGCAGTCATATGTGAATACGAGTTTGTTAGAATTGAATTTACAAAATTTTGGTTTGTGAATTAATTTTAATTTTTACTCACAAAAATTCACACTGTGAATTAATTGAAATTTTATGGTTACAGAAGGTATTCATGACGGTTCCAGCCCTAAACCTATGAATCAATTTTTGGGTGCTGAATTTGGACTTCACAAATCTTGTCAACTATTTCTGCATGTTTTCGCTTCTGCCTTAAAAACGTTGCATTATCATCACGGTGGCAGAGGGTATTTCATAGTATAACGTCTGCATGTAGAAGAAAATGTACGCAAGTTTAAATTTGGACTACGTTTGCTGAAGGAATGACGTGTAAAAAGATAGGCAAACTCGGGAATTTCAAGACTACTAGTAATTATCTTATCACATTTGGCAATATTAAAACGGTTGGGCTGTACGGGTTAAGTCCGGGTTAAGAGAGGGGCATATACATGTTTTTGATCATTTCACAGGCTTTAATGTACTGCTAAATTTTCAGACGTCATCAAACACTGCCTATACAGTGACAAGGGAGGGGCGTGGAAGGTTTATGTTGTCACCATTTTCAAGTCCGTGGACGTGAATTGATTCCCAGCCGTCAACAAATAAGGCAAACATTTTATTATTTTGAAACTTACAAACTGACGCCATTCTTGAAAGATGCGCTTTTTCCCACTTACTATCGAGGACATTTTATCAACAATTGGTTTTTTGCTTTCAATTCATAAGTTATTGTTTTTGGTCTCAGCTCTTGGTTTAATATGTACGGGTAACTCAGCTGTATGATTATCAACCATATATTAGGTAGACGAAACCAAGATTGTATGCAACAAAAATACTATATCAGATACTTACAAAGACTGGAGAGATATGGATCTACCAAACATTGAGGAATTGACTTGAACAATCTTATTAAAGCTAATATCCAGCGATAATATTCTGGGTACATGATCCCAGAAGTCAGGTGAAATTGAATCAATCCTATTGTTAGATCTGAAAAACAAAATAACATATCAGCATTGGAAAATTTCAACACGTTTTAGTAGGTAACATGAAACCATTTTTTCTAATCCGAGTGAGGATGTTATCGTTCAGATGACTGGCCAGAAATCCACAGTACAATACACTTGAAATGACACTTACATAAATAGATTCACAGTATGAGAGCTATTATTAACAGAAAATTAATTATTATGTATACTAACAGGCTCAGGCTTGTGACATTAAGTAAATTGGACAGTATGGGTATCCTCTCCAACAAATTGTAGTCAAGTTTTCTGCAAAATAAGAGTGTAAACACGTCGAATTAAAATTTACAAACATCTATTCGAATTGGAAATACAACAGATGAGAATACAATAAAAAGGGAGAAAACCGTAAATATCCCACTCTTTTGGGATCAAAGCTGCCTCTCAATCAGAATCATCCTGTCAGAATAACCGTGGTTTTCAAAGATTTTCAGTGAAAAGTACCATTCTAAGTATAGGAATATATTGGTATATTCGAAATCAGCACAAAATTTCCTATAAGAATGACCCATTAAAATTCTTAAAAACTCTCATTAATAAACCAAGTAAGTAATCTTTCTTGACCAACATTATTTCAATCAGTCTTTTCACAGCGTATTTCTCAAGATGTTCGGGGCTGAATTGCGGTTCAAGTATGTGACATCACCAAAACAAGCAGGTTTCGAATTGTTTCAATATTTTATCATTTTTTACCACTGTGCATTGGTTCAAGTCCAAATTCCACACAATTTGCGTTCCTCAAGACATATTATGTTCCATCATAGTTGTTTGTGAGTTGGCAAACAAAACGTTTAGTAGCGCTTGGTATTCAAACTTTCCATTTCAATAGCACTTTATACCAAAAATGGATAGTTTGGGGAAACGAAAACAATAAGATTTACTGTGCAGCTCTAGGCTGAGGTCCTAAAACGACCCGAGTAGGGTTCTTGCTGTATTTTTTTTAATGTCCAGGATTATTCTTAATGGGTTGAAAATTGAAAGAATGGAGGTGATCCCCCAAAAAGATAGGTACTACAAGAATAGAGTAGGCATACGGAAACAAATAATCTATTTTTCAATCAACTTACAATTTTGTGAGATGGGGATACAAGCTGAGAGGCGTTGAAACGTCAATGTCATGCAGGCTATTATTGCTTAAATCGCTGAAACACAGATCAAACCAACGTTTTGTAACGGAAAACTAGATCACTAAGAACATCAAATGACTGAACAGATCTAAGGTCTATTTTTGTTATCAAACACATCTACAAAAAAGTATTGAACAGAAACAGTACTTAATAATAACATAATATATATTATTATAAAAGTCTAAGTATAATAATGACTTGGTATGGGTAGGGCAGAAATGCAGTGTTTCTTTCTCATTTGAGTGTTGTCCTCATCTGGCCCAGATTGAAAACAAAAGGACACCACTAACTAGGGACGTCCCAAAAAGTATACCTAGGTAGGTAGTCACTAGGGTTTATCAAGTCACGAATCAGCTGACCACTGGTGGAGGGATGAGGCCAGAAACTGTAGGTACATTTTGTATGCATACTGAAGAATCCATGCATATATGGAAGTACCTACCTACAGTAGAGATGTGCCAATACCGATCTTTGTAGGAACCGTTCCTGCCGACTCCAGTTCCAGGTGTGGAACAGTTCCAAATTACCGATCCAGTTCCAGAGAAGGGTGGGTGGTTGACACTGGCCCAACCCAGTTCCCTCCCTCAATGGGTGAAACATGCGGAAAGTGATGCCATGGAGTTGTGTTGTTTTCAAATTTGGAAGTAGTAAAATATCCATGACAGTAGGAACAAAATCTCTCTCGCTCTCCTCTAGCTCCATCCCACCAGTCCCCCAGCCCTAGACTATATCATCGGTAAGTTGAGCAACCTGGAATAGTTTTGGAACGGTTCCACCGAGAGATTAGGTCCCACATTCTCAATTCGAGAGTATAGGCACACCTCCAAACTACAGTACATCCTTGATGCGTGTAAGGGTGCGGGTGCCTCATTCCCCACACCCTCTCCAGTGATTAGCTGATTCACGACGTGATAAACTCTGACCTTTTTCATTGAATGATTATTAATTTCTTTCAAAGACATGGAAAATAATACCTAATTGAGATGTTTAATAACCTCTTGCTACACGTAAGCAGCAATTGAAAAATTGAAGAAAATGTTGCTTTTTGAACAGAAAAGATCCGTCTGATAATTCGACGATTATAAATAATAAAACCGCTCAATGTTGTGGTGCTTTGAATACTTGGTGATTGGAAGTGGCCTGCTGGGTTAGGGTTAATCAAGCAGAAGCCGATCAGAAAGCCCCATCCAATCGTCGATCATTTACCGCACCAGGTACCTGCCTATTTCATCACCAGATTGATTTTCTGACTCTTTTTTTAAAATCTCAATTTTCAAACTTCAAAATTAGAGAAGGCATTCAGTATCTACCTAATAGGAAAATGATGCACAAAGCCCCAACCAATCGTCGAACATTTGCCGCACTAGGTACCTACCAAATTCATCAGCAGATTGATTTTCTGACTCTTTTTTTAAAATCTCAATTTTCAAACTTCTCTCAAAAATTAGAGAAGGCATTCAGTATCTACCTAATAGGGAAATGATGCAACATTTTATGAAAAAATAATCCGATGGATAAAGCAGATACGAACGTGTAGGTTATGTTATTTAATGTCTACCAATATTTTCTCTTGCTAACTACCGATAAAACTTGGGTAGAATGGTTTAAAACACACTGTTCAGTTTCCTAGCCAAAATACTGGACATTTGCATATCCCAACACGTTCGTGGGGACACCGCGACCAAGGTCTGAATAACAGAACTGTCCCATTGAATACGCGGGCGTTATAAAATGTGCTGATTTATGTATGTGTGATATTTAATATCACACATTGGTAGGTACATAAATCAGCACAGACATTTGTCCAAAACGTGAAAGAAGTTGATCGTATGTCGAACAGACCCATTCTAAAGAGGTGTTCAAGAAATTTGATCTTCTAACGATTGCAATACCTTTCTTTCACTATAGGCTAAGTTCACTAAGCTTTCACTACTAGATAGGCTAAGTTAAGTAAAAATGTAATTTTTCAGGAGGAGCAATAAACTAAACTATACTAGACTGAGGTACCTACTCAACTTTGTCCAATTTTTCGACTCACTTCTAAATGTCCTTTATCAATAATCTTTAAACAATCGATTCGCAATTTGTTTCATAGATTAATAAAATAAAAATGAAGAAAATTGTTTGCTTGTGTTAGTCGTCGGTGTGATAGCAGCGATAATAAATTAAAGAGGGGTTACATTATGACTATTTTCACGTACTGTCGGATTCGAAAATTCAAATTCAAACCAAAATATAGGTAATCAATGAGTTCGATTGGAGATACCCAAGGAAGTTGGAATGACACTTCCTTGGAGATACCTGACAGAACATATCTACTAGATAAGTACACTTTTGTAGAACAGAACGTTCCCAGAGATTCGGTGTCCTAAAAAGGACATGACCATAGAATAATATAGATGTGCTCATTAAGTCGTTCAACACAGTCATTCATAATCAGCTGTACATTTGATAATAAAACCATACTTACAGCGTCTTCAGCCAGACAGGAAGATTGGGAGGCACTCTTTCCAAACTATGCCGCGAGCAGTCTACGTTGCTCTCCAAGCACATACATAGGTCATGACAACTATCACTTCCACTGATGGAATTGAAACAAATCAAAACAACCAATACCGTTAATTTCATCATCAGTCAAACCGAACATTTGAAACCATCATATACCACGCTCAGCATTACTTTTACAACCAAGGAGATGTCATTATTATGTTTCGAGCTCAACACAAAGCGGCACAGAACCCATTTTGTTCGAACACCTGACACTTTCATACTTCACATACTACCAGTAAGTAACTCGAAGTTCAAGTTCACGGTCTTTTAGCACATCACAGAGGTGTAAATGACGTCCCCAATAAGGGTGAACGTAACGAAAAAGAAACAATAAAGAGAATTTTATGGTAAATCTACCGAAATCTACAACTTCAACAACCAAACACTGGATCACAGAACAGAATCCTTTTTTCTTATTCGACTTCTGTGACTTTGACTTCTTCTTCGAGCATATCATGGATATTTGTAATATCCAATTTGTAAAACATACAAAGTATGGATACTAACCATGGTGTAAGAAAGTAAGAGGAGATGCCCTGCCGCCTCGTTCACACAGAGTGGAGTGAGGCCACTTTTTGGTAGCGCATGACGGCTGCCGAGACGCACTTCCGCCTTACTTGGCCGATCCGGCAATAACTTAGCTTTGCTCCAAATTCATAGGAAATTTTGCGCTGATTCCGAACATACCCCATGTTCCTATACATATCTAAAATAGCTCATTAACGGAAAAAAACATCAGAAAACCTTGAAAATTCACGTTTTTGGCCATAGGAACCGCCAACAAATTATTTTTGTTGAGAGAAAAGTTGAAGACTTGAGACTTTTGCGTCGAATGAGACCAACGCCAGCTCACCAATACAGTAACCATGCGTTTTGGTGATTTTTCAAACTTTTCCATTGGCTCGCATTTTTCCATGTTCACGACTGGAAAGTCAAGAAAATGGAAAACTTTGAAAAATCACCAAAAATCAGAGTATCGGGGCTGGAACCGTCGGTAATAGTTTGAGAGGCCCAGGAAGGACTTAAGCTCTTGCTGATTCTTGGAAAGCCTTCACCACCTCTACCTTCTTGGGGTCTTGCTGGACTAGGGGCTGGAACCTTCCTCCCACTGGCTAAAACGACCCCATCCGGGGTCCCCCAACCTCCTCCTGGTGCAACTCCTCTGTTTCAGCCACCTTTGTCAGGTTGTTCAGTTGGATATGTTCTTGGATTTGTTTTTAGGCTATGGTGGTTCATCCCCTCTCCTTCACCAGAGTTCTGAGGCCTCTAGCCACTAGCCTCCCCTGCCATTGGAGTTACCCTGTGTTGAGTGGGTCTCCTGTCTCGGGAAGGCGCTGCCCCCTTTGGTGCCCAGTTTCCGGTATTCCACCTCCAGACCGTCCAACCGCTGCACTATCCAGCTGATCCATCCCTCATGCAGTATTCCCGGACCCCATTCCCCTCATCTAAGGTCACCTGTGCAATTCCAGTTCTGGCCCATTCCCATCCCTGTGGCTTATGGGTCCACCCCGTGAGTGGAAGCCCCAACAGGTGCAGAAGCCCTGCATTCCTGGGCATAGTGTCCCAGCCACTGGTAGCGCCCACAGGGCTATCCCCATTGGTTGCCCGATGGAGCCCCTGCCCTTGGAGCAGCCATTATGGCCATCTGCCGCAGTATTGGTGCCTGCAATCCCTCTGTTCCACCTGCCTGGCCACTAGGCCCCAGCAGGTATGGGCATTTCCCATACCTGCTGCCCGATCATTCCGAGGTACCAGGGGTTGCCTGCGTGGGTCTTCCAGGACACGTGGTTATTGGGGTCCCTCCTAGCAGACTGCAGCCAGATCTCTGTACCAAGGGTGAAGGCTATCCCCCTCCAGGTATAGGAGAAGATCAGTTCCTCCCATACACCTTCAGGTGTGTGAAATACTCCTCCACTGGAGGATCTGGTACCCCCCTGCCCCACTCCGGGACTAGGATGTGCGCGGCCAGGTTTTTACAGGGCCTGCTGGGTTGCCCCTGTCAGAGGGCCTCAGCCAGCAGTCTCGGGGAGTCAGCACCCCCCACACTTGCCTAGCGCCCCACACTCTCCAGGTCTGCCACCACCACCGCCCTTCTCTTCTCCTCCGCGGCCAATTACATTTTCATCTGCTTGAGCTCCCCCTCTAGCACCCTCATCCGTTCCTCCTACTCCTCCTCCCAATCACGGGGATCCCCGCCACCATAAGCACCCTTTGGGTCATTCCTCCAAGGCCCCAGCGCCATTCTTATTCTTTTTTATTTAATTGTATTTATTTATTTTATTCCTTTATTCAATCGATTTAATTTATTTTCCCTTATTTATGGGTGGAGGGGATAAGACAATGATTCTGTAATTATGGGGAAGTTAAGATAAAATAAAAATAAAAGTCAAACAATTTGCTAGCATAAGAAGGTTTAAAATAAGAAAACCTTAAAAATAAGGAAAGAAGTATCTATATCTTATTCAACAAACATTAAAATTCATTAATAATATTGAAAGAATATTTAGGTATCTACCCAATAAGCTGCAGTTGGTTTCATTCGACGCGGACTTTAATTTTCAATAACGTTCATATCAAAGTGTTTTTGATTGAGGTACCTATGGTTTTAGGTGTTTTGCGGGGAAAACGCCTGCGATGTCTGTGAATAGTATACCAGTAAGCCGTCAAGATGTTGCCGATTACAACCCGCCTATTCTTGTCCCGGTGAAGTAGTGACATTTCTTGACTTAAGTAAAGCGGTGAAAATTCCGTTACTCAGAACATTTCACGTAGAAACCAGTTTCTATGATGCTATTTATAGAGCTTTAAGACACAAGACAAGATCATCAGGTTCGTGATTCTACTTTCTACTCTTTTGAATCATTCAGTGGACCTAGAAGAAAAAGGCTTCTACGTCCATGCATCTGTCTCTGTCCCATTTTTATTTTACTACTATCCATGGATGTTGCAGACATCCATGTAGCAGTAGTGTGGTACTTGTCAGCCTTTGCGCCTAAAAATGTTCGTCTACCTCCGTATTGAATATTTTTTCGTAAGACAGAATACAAATTTATTTTACTTTAATTCAAATACGCCTAGGATAGAGTCTAAATGTAGCAGTTGAAAATCGTTATCTCCCACTTCGGCAGCCGGTTGGAAAAACGTACAGTTGGCACCACTGTGCTATGTCATTGGCTCGCAAACGGTAACCTCAGTTTTATGTGGTTAGTGTGAGGTGATCTTTTGAGTTGTTGTGTGTCGCTGTATGGGCCACTGAGGCTCAATAACAATGGCTGCTCCCACTTTTAAGTGGAAAAAAGTTTCGGATTCTTCGGGACCGCAACCGAGACCAAGACATGGACATCGTGCGGTAGCAATTAAAGATCTGATGGTCGTTTTCGGCGGAGGAAATGAAGGGATTGTAGACGAGCTGCATGTGTATAATACAGGTACGTTGTCATGTGTACTCCACGGTAGGGTTAGATTGTTGATGGCGTAGGTTCCTAGGCTTCCATTCCCTTCCTTCTTCATAACCGCTTGTTCTGATTTATTCCGATTTAAAATTGTATATCGATCATGGAATAATACCATTATCAATTGCTTTACATATTATAATATTCTGAAATTACTTAAATCTCCTCAGCTGAGTGATGAAGTCATGATTGTACCTCAAATAAATTTCTAGGTACGTGGTATGAAAGTAATGGGGGTTTGTTGTTGTTTTTGTTTACTCATCATTTCGAGGAGTAACCATAATTTTGCATTCACCTAAGTTCTTATTAATTTGAGAATATCTAATTAATAAGCCCACTAAATCACGTAATTATAACTTCCATATCTAAATAACAGAATTGGCAAATCTAACCAACATCCACTAAGTAGGTAAACCTTTTTTTTTTCTTCAAAGGGGATGATTACCACAAGTAGGTACCTGAGAAAAAAATGTACTCAACTAGAAAAGTAGTTCGATAGGTTGGCCTGTAACTCGTTCCCCGAATATCTAGTTAAATTTCAAAGACCGAAGTACACGACGCTTAGGTATCCCGAATTCTTCTAGA
The DNA here is from genome assembly GCA_030264115.1 of Lygus lineolaris. NCBI lineage: Eukaryota > Metazoa > Arthropoda > Insecta > Hemiptera > Miridae > Lygus > Lygus lineolaris. Next base: position 78,819,412 of record JAEMON010000001.1, on the reverse strand, counting down.
TTGGGTACTTGTTCGACCAAGAGTATAGTACCAAATTTGAGCAATATTGCATTTTGTAGGTACGTTTGCTGCTCGGCTTCGAACATACTCGTGTAATCTTGAATAAGTATAATAATAAACTTGAATAAATTCGCCAGTTTTCGATTTTCGGACGTTCTGTAAATACGCGGTGTTCGGTTTAGGCTTCCTCGTAGGTCGAACGATAAGCCGAACAAGATCAAGCGTTCGGCTTCAGAGTCCAACTAGCCGCTTCTCTTTCTACTGCACTACTTCGAAATCAGTTCTTCTAATATTATAATGTTTGAAATAGGTAATGGCAAGTACATTAATTTGTTATTGGAAGAAAAATTATTTAAAAATACAAAAGGTATTGAAAATATAAGTAATTTAAAATACAATAGAATTTGAAGGAAAACCACCATCACAAAATACTAATGTATTTGAATTAACGGCTTCTATTATTTTTATAAAAATGATACATTCTGTTGTTGAGTCGGAAACTTGAAACGCAGTGCCGTGAAATGCTGTGGGTTGTGCATTTTGGGTCTCCTGGATTGAAATTATGAGGATACCTGCACCGTATAGAATCTAAACCAAGTTTTAGTCCTTTTTAACTCAATAACAACCTAAAAATTCGTTGAATCTTTCAATATAGGTAAGTACTCTTTTTTTGTATGACAATGCTGAATTTGATGCTCCCTTCTCCTTCATTTTCGTGCATGTGCGCAATGCACAGTAACTTTGTTTTATCAAATAAAATCTCACTTTTGTAATTAATATATATACATATAAAAAAGTATTACATTTCAGTAATCGTTTTAGAATGGTCTAAAACGGATTTCCATAAAGAAAATTTTCAAAAATTCGCATTACATACATTTTGAAGTCATTTTGCAATAGCTTCATTTTCTTCGAAAATTCGCAAAAAAATAGGAGGATTTGAAAAAACGAAAGGTCTGTTCCTAAAAGCTGTTGTGTTATCGAGGGCGCCCCCAGAGCTGCTCCCGCGAGCTCCAAATTTTCGTTGGGGGCTCTGGACCCGTGCTTGTGTACTATGTAAGTAGTCCGTATCCGCAGGTAGCTTTCATTCCACGTAAGTTCCTGAAAACTTCATGGAGCTTAACTTCGGGGCTAACCCGTGGTGACACAAACCTATTGACAAACAAACCAACTTAATGTTAGTGTGCATTGCGCACCTGTGCAAAAATGCAATATTTGAATTCTACGCAAAAAAGTAAATGGGGGTTATCATTTGTAATTTTCTTCTAAATGGCTCATCAAGAAAGTTGGGTACTTTCGCATTATACGGGCGCACTATATTTTTAGGATTTTTGGTACCGGAAATCAATTAAAAAAACACATATTTATACAAAACACACTTTAATATATATAACCTAACTAATAATCTAAATAATATAACCTATAATATAACCTAAATAATAACCTAACCTAACCGCCGCAGCGCGCTGTATATAAGTGGCGCCCGTATAATGCGAAAGTACCGAAAGTTGAAGTGGTGTGTACCAGAGGGGTGTTGAACAGTTTTTCAAACGTTTCTCAACCAATAATCTACCAATCTCTCTCTTTATTTGATGTAGACTACAATGAAACCTGCTCACTAACGTGCTTTCCATCTTTCTATGTCTCCATCCTGCTTTCGTTTAACTTTAAACACCCTTCTACTTTTCCACTAGTTTCCTTCCAGGAATCGTATCCACCTATTCCAGGTTTGATTTTGATACAACATTATCTGTTTTTCAAACTTCTCTCAGCAGATAATTTACCAATTTTTTTCTGTTTTCGTAATTCTTCTTCTTTTTCAAATCTTGAGGGCAGTGTGATCAATTTGAAATTTCAATCGTTGGCGGCTTTTCAGAATTTGATAATAGATTGCCGAAGACAGATTTGAAATTAACGGACAAAATTTGAAAAACGTGTTGAGTCTAAAATGGTTGAGGGGAGGGTGCGGTTTTCCCATGTTTCAACTTATTAGTTCCTAGAAGTAATAAAGTTGTAGTAAGAGTTCCTGTAAACTCTTTCATAGCCGAGATTTAGGCAATTTTGGACTTTAAGGTTGGAGATCACTAGGTATATTTCTCACATAATTGTTAAATTAAGTGTTCAACTGTAGGAATCGATTCAGAATGGTCCAAAATGGATTTTCATGAAGAAGATTTTCAAAAGTTTCCATACCTATCAACTTGCTATAGTTTCATTTTCTTCGCTAAATTCGCTTAAAACCATCTGAATTTTTCTAAGTTTTCTGTATTCAATACGCTGTTTTGGCACGTTCTTTTAATCTTCTTCTATTTTCCAGCCACCAACCAATGGTTCATACCTTCTATGAAAGGTGATATCCCTCCAGGGTGTGCGGCTTATGGATTTGTTGTGGACAATACCCGTATACTAGTGTTCGGTGGAATGGTAGAATACGGGAAGTATTCTAACGAACTGTACGAATTACAGGTGAGCAAAAATTGCCTTGGTTTTCCTACTCGAGTTTCTGTTATCTCGTTCTGACATTTTCAAATCATTGATTGAATGTAATAAAGCCTGTATTATAGAATTTTCACATTGAGCACGTTTGACAGGAGGTTGGTTTTACTGATACGTCTAATACCTATTGTGAAACCGTTAAATCCCTAACAGGCGTTATCCTAATAGGGTGTGCGCATAGGTCGGAAATTCTCATTTTTGACCTCAAATTTGGGTTCAGTGTTCTCAAAAACCCTGTGAGCAACTTTTCAACCGATAATTCCGTCCAGTTGAACCAGAAAAGAGCTGGAAAGAGGCGCGTGACGTCATCAGGATTATTTGGACACTGAGGGTCCCCCCAGGCGGGAGGGGGGTCGGTGACGTCATCATTATTAACTTCAAGACCCTTGCATGCTACCCTTCATGTTGCACCATTTCGGAAAGCTCTCGCTAACATCTATCATTTGGAAAAGGAAAAAAACTATGCATACACCCCATTTGTAATAGTGAAATCACGAATCTTCTTGAAATGCTATTTTATAAACGTCTCCTGTCTGTACCTACCTACTCCCATGAGTAAAGAAGATGAAAAATATTTTCTTATCATTAATCGTACAACGGTAGGTATACCTCTTTGACGAATAAACTCAATATGTACCAACATTGTGCATTACAGGCAAGCAGATGGGAGTGGAAACGTCTCCGACCCAGAGCTCCAAGATTCTCCCCACCACCCTGCCCACGTCTGGGGCACAGTTTCACAATTATCGGAAATAAAGTTTATTTGTTTGGCGGACTCGCGAGTGATTCAGAAGATGGAAAATCCAATACATCAAGGTCAGTATAAATGAGCTATATCTGTTTTATATTTGAAAGTAGAGATCATGGAACTCATGGAAGAAGTAGAAGGACGTTAAATTGTTTGTTAGGCCAGCCTTGTCTACCAATCACTCCACCCTAATGCATCTACTATTGGTAAGCATAACTAGCAACAGTCCACCAACAAAATTTCACCATACGGGTCCCTACAATCTGGAAACTTATCTACAATTCAAAAATTAGGAATCTCAAAGTCTCACTATAGCTGTTAGTGTCAGGGTTTTAGTGACTCAATAACCGTGGGTGGTGGGTCATCTCATGTTCAGTTAGTTAGGTCTACACTTAAGCGCTTTCGCAATTGGTGGCAATACTAGTAACATGTAGTAGTTCCTCCAATGTAGTAACATGTAGTACATACATACTTCGAATGTAGTAACATGTAGTTCCTCCTAGCGACAGGGACAGTAGAAAGGTCTCCTCTCAGCCAATGGATAGTAACTACAAACTCACGGGAGTAGTTCGTATACTCTCAGAACTCAACAACAAAATCCACATTTAATTAACTCTTCTGGACAATTGTTATTCAAGCTATAAACTAGTTACATCATATTACAACAATATTTAATGTAGTAACCTCTCAACATTACTATCCCTTCCCCCAACAGCCCCAAAATATTATAAAATCAGTGAAAGTGATCCAACCTAGTCATGTTTTCCTTTCTTAACGTATTCTTTTTTCCACTTCAAAAATAATTTAATTTACCTACCTACTTTTGTCATTTCTTTGTCTTGTTCAAATGTCGGTGTCCTTTTGATTTTAGTGCTGTGTCTGTGAGGTACTTGAATGACTTATACACTTTGGAACTCCGACCGAATGGAGTCACCCAATGGGAGATGCCTCACACCTATGGCATAGCTCCTCCTCCTAGAGAATCACACACAGCTGTAGCCCATACCGATTCACTTGGAAATTCCAAGCTGATTATTTACGGTGGTATGTCAGGTTGCCGTCTTGGTGACTTGTGGATTCTTGACATTAGTGAGTACAGTTCACTTAAATTTTATTCGTAGACGATGTTATCTTCCTAGGGTTATGATAGATACGAATACTAATGTTGTGCGCTATTTTGTTTGTAGATTCAATGACATGGAACAAACCTGATGTCGATGGACCAGCCCCCCTCCCACGTTCCTTACATTCAGCCAATGTAATTGGCGATAGAATGTATGTGTTTGGTGGCTGGGTCCCTCTAGTGTTAGACGATGTCAAAGTTGCCACTCACGAAAAAGAGTGGAAATGTACAAATCAGTTAGCATGCTTGAATCTCAGTGAGTACCTGTCAACAACTTTTTGAAATTCCACATTGATCGCATTTTGTTCATGCAATTCAAAACTGAACTTCTTTTGCCTATTGTTAATGTACTTTATTGTTGGATATGGCACATTTATGTAAGTGCATAGACGCTTAATTTTGGGAAAAAATGGTTCGACTGCTCTGTTAAAAGGTAAAGTAACGGATAGAGGCGCATTGAAACTCATAAATTGGCCCTTTGAAGTAAACTAAAGATCCTCCACAAACTCATATTCCAATTTGTATGTACCTAATGATTAATTCATTCAAGTCAAACTGTCTTACTTCCCCACTGGCTGTGTCTTGCCAGTACTCATAATTTAATCATTACCTAATTCATAATATTGATAAACTATAAATTTAGCTTTTTTTGTCGCTTATTATAAATATGAATGCTGATTCCCTCTCATAACCAACGTATGATGTTCCTAAAACAATTGTGGCTTTGAAAGCGTATAAATTTGCCATGTCTACCCATTGTATAGTATCCCTCTTCGAGTACAGGATACGAGCCCTTTCGATGTTAGAACATCAAAACCTTTGCAGCCTGATGATGATGTCCTTAATCGAAAGTGTCCGCCTCCTCTACTCAGCCTACTAGTGAGAATGAATTATTTTATTAGGCACCTACCTACGTTAACTTTGAGGAATCCTCATTGGCTTGAAAAAATCAACATTCATACCTATCTGCTTTCCCTTACTTTGAAACATAAGTGTTATAAAAAAGTTCCATTCATGCAGCATGAGTTGGTGAGC
>JAEMON010000001.1:78788866-78803016 GCA_030264115.1 Lygus lineolaris | reverse complement strand
TGCCTCGTGCGCTGCCTCGTACTGGTGTGTACCCACCTTAATGTTACTTGCCGCCACTCCGTTTAGCTCAGATATTGCTTGCCTCAGATCTTGTCTATTGTATTTGCTTTTCTTAGCCTACCACGTCAGCTCCATGTCCTTGCTGCCATTGACAACCTGGACATCCACATGCATACATGCATACGGACTTACACACAATTTTCCAAAACGTGGAGAAAATTGATCAGATGTCGATTAGGACCAGTTAAAGGTTGTGTTTCAGACATTGGGTTTTAGCTGATCGCAATACTTTCCATTCACCTTCAGGTGGGCTGTGGAAAGTAAAAATTGAAGAAGAAAATGTTTTAGGAATTTCTCATAGTTGAATAGCTCTGATTACATAATGTAGCTGGTAGTTAACTTCAAAGTTGTCCAAAAAGTAATTAATCACCCAACAAAATTAGTTGCTCTAATTACATTACTAATTGGAAAAAAGTAGTTGCTCTTCCTTCGATAACCTATTACAGTAGTTGGTAATTGAACGGTAACTTCCAATTACTGTAATTGGTAATTTGAAAGTAATTAATTACCGCCCAACTCTGCTCCCAGGCAGGGCTAGGTACCTACGTTGGCAACGGTAATGACAAGACAAGAAAAAAAGTGTAATAAAGTGTAAAGTAACTTGAACTGAAAACTTCAAAAAATCATCTCATTTTTGGACCCACTGGAACACCCCATGATTTCAACTAATCAATTAAATAATTTCGGAAATGTTATATTTGATAGATTCGTTATCATTAGAGACTTTCAGAACAAAATTGATTTTATTTCAGCTGGAACACCTCCCAGAATCGTAGGCACTCCTACAGCCACACCCACTATTAGAGCACCAGGTCCAGGCCCGAAACCACAGATATTGGTGCAAAAGCCCAATAATCCAGGTCCGCCTCAAATTGTTACTCTGGTTAAAACCAGCCAAGGCATGACTGTTGCGGTAAGTTTGTGTGTTTTGCTTTCATTATATCTATTCATGAATCAACATCTATATGTTTTATATATGTTGACTCCTTGAATAGGTATTTACGTCTCTCTCTCGTTTCTTTCTCTTCCTCTTTCTTCTTTACAGTTATTGAATACAACTTTTTATTTAATTACAGATGCCGAAAGGACCGATAGTACAAGCTAAACAAGGGGTATCTAATCCTACGGTGGCTAAAGGTGGCATCCCTCAAGGAGCAACAATAGTAAAACTCGTCAGTGCCAACCCTAGCCAAGGTATGTTAACTTATTTCCGAGAACAATGATTATGATATCAATATCGCAATAACGCATTTTCAGAAATGCGTTGTGATTTCATATCTTGGGAATGCTCTACCATTAAATTCCTCACTGCTTTGAACAAAGTTGTGGCCATCCTTGGGAAAAGGGACTGAAACCAACTCGTAATGAATGGGTGTGATTTATCCCCATTTATCAAATTTTAAGTTTATAGAATATAGCTTATAAGAAGTATAATTAGACGGGGTATTTTTCATAAAGGTGACTATTATAATGACCCTCCAAGCTGTTTCAATACTTAATGCTCTGTATTGGTATTTTTTCATAGCTGGCAACACTACCAAAATGCTCACAACTATGAAAACAGTCCCTTCCAATCTTTCGGTTGTATCGGTTGGAAAGGCACAGTCATCATCCTTGGGCAATAAGCAGCAGACTATAATAATAAATAAACCAGGTGTTAGAATGCCAGGACAGCAGTTCATTGTCATGACGACAGGGTCCACTATTCGGCCTATCCAAACTTCTACAGCTCAGACCATCTCAGGGAATGACAATAAAGGTAAGTATTGTGTGATGAGGTTCTATTTTGCCACCCTACAAAGTAGCTACACTACCACTTGTACATGAATTCAAAGCTTTTCAACTTTCCAATATTCATGAGCCAGATGAAAATGGAATCTATGTGGTAAATCGACAAAAATGCAGAACAAATTGAGAAAAATCTCCATTTTCAGCGGATTTTCGAAGAAATGAAACTACTGCAATGGCTTCAAAATTTTAGTGATCCAAATTTTTGGATATTTTCTTCATGGAAGTCCGTTTTTGACCATCGTAAGACGATTCCTGAAATTTAACATGTTTTCATTTTTCATGTGTGTGTGCGCGCGTGCGCGGAATCGAGATGAAAAAAAAATTCAAAATGTCAATAATATCAATCGTAATATCGTTGGGCAGAATTTTTGGAGTGCTCCAAGGGGTCAAATTTTGAAAATTTAGAGTCGAAAATAAAAAAACGTGTTTTTTATGTTTTGGTGTAAATTATCATCTTAAACATAGGAACATGTGGTATATTTGGAATCAGCGTAAAATTTCCTATAAGAATCACCCACCAAATCAGTTGAAATCATTCTTTGAAAATTCGCTCATCAACTCATGCTGCATGAATGGAACTTTTTTGAAGTTATACTTCTTTGCACCCATTAGACACATTGGGATGGGATGTTGGTCGAGAAACCGCGTCACGCTCAAAAAGAAGAACAAATTTTTAAGAACAATCGAAGATCAACACACGGCCACCTGTTGCTCGCCAGTTGCCCCTGCGTTGCTCGGGAGGTGGCGCCGCGGGGGTCGAGCCGCCAGTTGACGAGCCGCAAAGTGAAGTGGCCGGTCCGGCGGGTCATGTCCCTTCCCGTCGCGCTCCCGCCGGAGATCACCCCTTTACCTCCGCGATACAGATTCAGAGACCTCATCCTGGGCGTCTACGCATTCACCGTGATGTGTGTGTGCGTGAGTAGGTGTATGAGAATGGCCAAAGAAGTATAACTTCCACCGTCTGGTCCGACGCAGATGATTGATTTTTTTTCCTAATGTTCCTCACGTCCTTCAAAAATAAGGGAAGGCTTATTTACTCGCATCTGCGCTATTTTCTCAATTATTGCCAGGAGTTCATAACGGTGATACTTGCTTATTTCTTAAGTATGTGAGATTTTGCCTTCATAACATTTGCACTCTTATTTCCATATTTCAACCAATTCAACCATTCAAATGAAACCTTTTGCAGAAATAAAAACCTTCAGAAATTGAAACCCTGTTTTGAAAGTTTCTCATACAATAATTCATCTTTCAAAAGGTTTGAATCATTTTGCAGAAAGTTTCATTCATAATGCAAAAGGTTGAATGAAAAGGGCGAATACTTACTACAGGATAAGCAATTCGGTGTTTCACCTATGTTTTGTATGCTAACCATTCCCATACATCTCTCTCCAAATGGTTTGATATCAACTAAAAATTTGCTAAAGATGTAAGGACACAACTTTTTTAAATGGATTTACTTATTCCACCATAAGTAAATATTTATTCACAGCAAAACCGCCTAGCTAATTTTTAAAAGTATAATGTTGGTATGTATTTACCTACGTTTGTATATATCTATTTTAGGTGGTGTGCGGATGGTCATGGTGTCACCATCAACTGCTAGCTCAACAGTTGGCAAACCTATAACTATTACAGTTCCAGGGACAGGGGGTTCAAAGACAGTCACTATCAAGGGGAAAACTTCCCTTGGTACGGCATCACACATTTTACAACAAGCTAACACCCAGGTAATGTTCTGCTTCCATTGGAATAAATCAATTTCAAAGCACTTTTCACTGAGTGAAGAATTGGTATTGTGTAAATAAATCAGCGTCACTAGGCTAATTTCATTATGATTTAGGATTGTATTTAGTTGTATCATGAAATTTGCGAGCAGGTTTTCATCATCTCATTTTAATTTGAATGAATACATCCATCCTTGAATTACCTATATTTAGAGTTTTAGTCAATTCAAATCCATCAATATAGAACCACTGGATCGCGCTCTCGGCGTTGAGAAAACAGTCCGCCCCATACCGCAAATCGCTTGATGCTCAGCTCTCACACGCGTACTTTGGTATTATCTTTAAGGGTGTTCCCGGAATTCCTTCCCGGATATTACAATTTTCAGCCATAATAGTTCAGTAATAGTTTCATCGTTGTTATATTTGGCCTTACTAATTGCATAAGGAGGAATTGCTTAGGGTAGGTACTCAATGAATAACTGGAAGAACCAACTTGGAAAACAACATACATGTATTTATAAGTAGAACTTCCTAGCTGTAGAATAGGTAATATTGTATAAATCTCAAACAATCGTAGGTACTCACTAATACAGGTTGGACACTTAGGGTGGCTACGCACTTGCGGTTTTCACCTGCGCGATTTAATCGCCCCAGAAATGAAACACACAAAACTCAATCGAAGATCGCGCACCTGCGGCTAAAAAACCGCCGCGATTTAAAAAAAAACGCAGCAGGTTCTATTTCTCGGGTGGCGCGGTTGTCGCGGGGGAAATTGAGAAACACAGAATTGAATGACCTTGCACGCACAAGTGGTAGTTCAGCCGCGCGGTCACTTCCCTCCTGGCGTTTTCCGTGCATTATGTATTTGGTTATCATTATGTTTATTATGAATTATGTGTTATTAGGTAAAATTATTTTCAGTTTGGTTATCATTATGTATTATACTGTTTCGTTGTTTTAGCGAATTTTCGCAGAAAATGAAACTATTGCAAAGGTTTAAAATTTAAATAAGCAAATTTTTGTAAATTTTTTTCGTAGAAATCCGTTTGAGACCATTCTAAAACGATTCCTGAAATTTAACACTTTTTCATGTGTATATAATATATTTATATATGTGTCATTCCAGACAATATCTGACCGAGGAATCGAGCTGAAAATCCGAAAAAATTCTAAAATGTCAATAATATCAAGAGAAAGGATGAGTTTCGTTGGCCAGAATTTTCGGAGTACTCCAAGGGTTCAAATTTTGAAAATGTAGTGTCAAAAATCGCGTTTTTCAGGTTTTTTGTGTGAATTACCATCGTAAACATAGAAACATAATATGGTAATATTCGGAATGAGCGTGAAATTTCCTATAAGAATCACCCACCAAATCAGTTACAATGATTCTTTGGAAATTCACTGATCAACTCATGCTGCGTGAATGGGACTTTTTTAAATTTCGAATAGACTTGTATTCACAACGGAAATTGAATGTTTTCATTGATCTTACCTCAATGTGACTGATAGGCGTTCTTTAGGAGGTATTGAGCCTCTCCACTTGGTATCCTGGTTCGTGATTCTTTGCCGTATAAATTCGAGAAGTTGGTAAAAGCTATTTGCATTCATCCGATAATAATCAAAAAATTTAGCAGTTTATTGTATCAAATCTCGGTGAATTTCGTGAAATTGCCTCTTTGCGTGGGAGATAATACGGTCCAAAACCTTTTTTGGGGTTTTTCATCCCGCCGCGGTTTTTTTAATTTCAAAGCCATCGCTACGACACATGTTAAGTCATCCATTATCGCACTACCGCAGCCCCTGGTGCGTGCGCGGTAGTGACAAGCTCCCGCCGCGATTAAATCGCACGGCTGAAAATCGCAAGTGCGTAGCCACCCTTAGAAAAGGAAAATGAACTGGTAGATAGGTACAATCAAACGTTATTGAATATTAACTTATTGAGTTTTGGGCGAAGGCAAAGATTTTTAGAATAGAAGCTGTCATCGAGTTTTGAATCTTATCTCTTACCATTTTGCGGCGAACTACTTTTGAAAAGAATTTGCTGATCAGCTTTATCAAAACTAAAAATGATTATTTTCTTCGTAGTCTGTATTTGACACATGTACCTTAAAAACTGAGTTTTTGAAGTAAGGACATCCTCATTTTAGTCTCCCTTTTTGAATGGGAATTTAAATTACCTACGAATTAATAAATTTTATAACCTGGATGGCATAATAATACAAAATGTAGGTAATTATGTAGATACCGAGTACTATACATACGATACGAAAGACAACAGGAAAAAAACGTCTGCCAAGTTGGATGTGGCACATACCTTCCTCGTGTCAATAACATGATTTTATGTAAGTACCTTTTTATATACCGTTGGTCGGCTGGTAATGAATTTCATAGGGGGACTTTCTGGGGTCTAACCCACGTAATCCCTGAAAATTTCATCAAAATTGGATGAAAAGTGTTAGTTATAAGTGTTGCAAGGATTTCAAGTTTTGCGCATGCGCAGTAGATACCGCTGATCCGATCTTGATGAAACTCGTTGGGTATTATCGAACTTTCGATCTTCGACTTCCCTCCAAAATTGAGCGAAATTGGACCATTAGGTCGCGAGAAATTGATGTTTCGAGGATTTCACATTTACAGATGCGCAGAGGCTACCGTTGGTCGGCTGGTAATGAATTTCAAAGGGGACCATCTAGAGTCTAACCCGCGTAATCCCTGAAAATTTTATCAAATTCGGATGGAAATTGTGGAAGTTATACGTGTTGCAAGGATTCCCAGACATACACGAAACCAAAATTGTTCAGTAAGGTCTAAAAGCGGGTTGACATTTTGATTTTGGAGGAAAAAAAATTTCCACCTCCGAGAAGTGAAAACAATGCTTCTGCTACCTTGGTAGGCGCGGAAGCAACATTTATTGCAACATACATCCACCATTAAATGATGTAGGAAAATAAATTAGTTACCTAACTTGGTATACCTTCTTATGTAGAGCAGTGACTTCTATTTTATCAAACTTTGGGTCAGCTCGATATTTCCATCGATAGGAATTCTATAATAATAGTGAAAGGAACGGATCAAGAACAAAGCTATTTTTGAGAGTTGAAAGTTACAAACTCATTAGTGGAATGATGAATTGCCGCCTTCCCCCTTTCGGTTTGTACCTATAGCCATAATGCTGAACAGGAGAGAACCATTACTGGATGATATAGAAGACAGCTAAACAAAAGTTCCATTCATGCAGCATGAGTTGGTGAGCGAATTTTCAAAGAATAATTTTAACCGATTTTGTGGGCGATTCTTATAGGAAATTTCACGCTGATTCCGAATATACCATATGTTCCTTTGTTTAGGATGGTATTTCACACCAAAAACCTCAAAAAACACGTTTTTTAGCAATTTTTGAAACTAAATTTCCAAAATTTGACCCCTTGGAGTACTTCAAAAATTCTGGCCAACGAACTCAGCCTTACTTTTGATATTATTGACATTTTAAAATTTTTTTTGGATTTTTTATCTCGATTCCTCGGGCAGATATCGTCTGGAGTGACACACACACACATATATATGAAAAAGTGTTAAATTTCAGGAATCGTTTTAGAATGGTCTGAAACGGATTTCCATGAAGGAAATTGTCAGAAATTTGCATTACAAAAATTTTGAAGCCATTGCAATAGCTTCATTTTCTTCGAAAATTCGCTAAAAACGACCTCCAAACAATTCTTAGAAATCCAATAACAAAGGCCGCCAGCTTTTATGATATACGATTTACAATATACGAGCCCCGCCAGCGCGCGATCCAGTAGTTCTACGTCGATGTTCAAATCAAACATTTTATTGTAGTAATTCTACTGATTGTTAGGTACGAACAATGGCGGCTAATAAATTTCATTTTGTATATCATGACCATATTACGTTTCAGGGCCTCAAGAATTTCAAAGTGCAGATGGGTGATAAAACCATGACAATAGTACCTAACAGTACTCTTTGGACCAGTAGTGCGGATACTCCAGTTAGCGGTTCTTCTACTCCAACTAGTGGTAGGCTGGTGTACCTGTCAACTAAGCAACAACCCACCACTACTCTGACAAGTGAGTTTTGAACATATGGTAAGGTGTTTTTCAAAAGTTACAGGTGATCGGGAAAAGGAAACAATTCCTTTGTTAGTGAGGTGGTAACATTTCCAAAGTTTTTTCAAGTTATTTCTGTAGTGAGTGAATATGCGATCTTATCCAGCTACCTACTAAGTAAAAACTTCTATTTTCTTAGTTCACTGTTTTAATGGTAGGATGGACCACCATCTAGGGCCTAAGTCACGGACCATCCCAGAAAATCGGAAAATTGTAGACGTTCGGCAAGGTATGGCAAGGGTTTGTGGACACACTAACTGCCAGATACTACCAGGTAGAACAACACACAGACAGGAAAGCTAAATTGTTAAGGAGGAAACTTAAAATTATGATTCACATCGTAAAGTATGTAATTACGATTGCATAACATACAATGAGGAATTTTCAAAATCACAAACGTAAAAAAGAAAAAAAACATGGGATTTTGAGCTATGTTGGGACATGGTTGGGACGCTTCCAAAGCCTGTCGACCCGCGCACCCTTAACCTGTTGAATGCAAGTAAAAATGTTTAGGTAACAAAATTGTCACGTCCCAAAAGTGAACACAATCCTTCTGCTGTAATGGTAGACTGGGAAGTAAAAAGTTTTTTTATCCAGGTGAAACGGATTAAATATCTGTCTTGATAATCTTCTCTAGGCCTATAAAATTGGAGTGAATCAAACATTTAACTTCTCTCTGCAATCAGCTTTAGCATGGATACTACTTTGTTCTTTCAATCAGAGATACTGGGAGCAGTGAATTATATCTATGTCACAAGCCCGCTTTTTCTCAAATCCCATTTTTCGTTAACCCCAAGGAATATACTTGGAAAAAATGAAGAAAAAAATTACTGGAATACACCATTATTCAACAAGACAACGTGAATTGTAACACTTCAATACACCTATGATGGATGCTATGGTAATGAGCATATAAATAAATTAAGCAATAATGGCCAGAAAATAGCTCTTGCTTGGTAACACAGGCAACGCCCAAAACCGAGCAAAATTTTATTCTGGTAGCTATATAGGTTAATTATGCCAACTTTTTATCATTTTGATACATAAATGTAACTTTTTTGTGTGTGCTTTATTAACTCATGCAAATTTTTGTTTTGATTTTTCCTTTATGCAAATAAACTTTTATTTCATTTAATTTCAATTCCATGGTGGCTGGAGGGTTGTGGGGCAATTTAAATGTAGTGTGCTGGTGTTAAGCAATAGAGTACCTACTGAAACTCTATGGTTTCTATGAACTTATATATGATCCATGTGGAATGTGGCCTTGTTTGTTGTAGCCTTTTCTGGGCACTTGACAGTATATTTATCATTTCTTGCTACTTCCTAGATTTTGTGTTGGCCTGATGAATCACAAAACCACCGGTTCTAAGCCTGATTTTCAGACCCATAGGATTGCAAGTCCTTTTTTTCTCATTTGGTGTCTCCGTAATGTTGATACTATGTGATGTGGCTGTGTATCAACAGGTTCATCAGTAGCGACGTCTGATGCTGTATTGACAGCATTGGCAGCAGAAGCTGGTTTGATTGACACCCCTTCTGAGAATGGTTCGAAGAAGAAGGATTTGGAAAACAGTAAACCCGATGCTACGCCCCAACCTAGTAAACCACAAGCTAACAGCTCACCAAAATCTGACGAAATAATCAACCTTGACAGTTCCTTCTCCTCTGGAGGTAAGAATGAACTTCAATCGATGCCTTGTAATCACTCCTGTTTGTTGTTGATGAAAATTGTTTTGTGTTATTTCGCTTTTTTCAGGTGACCCAGATGACTTGAATAAATCCTGGGTCTCAATCGATTCTTCCCCTCATAATACGAGTATAGAGACGATCAAGTCATCTTCTTCATCTTCTTCCTCTTCCTCCCATAATATGAGTATAGAGACCATCAAGTCATCTTCCTCTTCCAAGGTATATTATTCCCAGTTTTTTTTTCTTCTAAATATCATTTATAGTTCCAACGCTGTGCACACTCTGCAAACCCCTTGATGTTAGTTGATATTGATAAATACTTATGCTTACATAATAGACTTATGATCAAAATTGAATCGTATAGTATCTTCGGGACGCAATGGGCATACTGCAGTTGGTAGGTACTCCGCGTATCCTGTACTCAGGCTGGGCTATTTAGCTGAATAACTGTAGAGAAGTAAACTGTAGGTTCACTTAGTGGGTTGATCACCTCTTCGCTTTCTATATATTTCATTATAATTTTCTCGCTTCATCGAACGCTTTGTAACTCATTAAATTGATTCGGTTTGTCTTGTTTTTAGTCAAGTTCCTCTGGAGAGGAAGCAGCTGATGCACTAACAACATTGGCTACCGCGGCGCTCACAGGGCTTCCCCAGCAACAAAAACCTGAGCCTAAGAAGCCCATTATTCCATCTAATGTATCTGATAATGGTGTTCTTATTGGTAAACGGATGCAAAAGATTCAGAAGCCGACCAAAGAAGCAACAAGTGAAGTGAGTACTTCAGGAGTAACCGTCTACAACCTGTTTATAATTAAATAATTATTTTAACATGCAAGAAACACTTACACTCCAAGACATCTTTAATCACTATGTTGGAATGATTCTGATCTGGTTTGGTTGGAGTGGGTACTGTCTTTATTTAGCCCCCCAACTGATTTACAGAGTGATGAGTTTGTTCAGCATCCTCCCAGCGACTAGATACAGGTTTTTAATTTTGTTTCAGCCTGTTTCGAACAAGGTAGTCCTCCCTGATCCTCCCACTAACATCAAGATTTCCAAAACCGTCGACGGTGCCATAATTTCTTGGTCACCTCCAATTAAGGGATCACCAGCCACTGGATATTCTGTCAATCTGGCAATGAAAGGAAGCCCAGGAAGTGCTGTACGTATTTTTTTCAGAATTACTTGATTTATAGATGAACAATGAAGTTTGATGTAGCAAATAAGTATAGAGCTGGTTTTAATAATATAAAGTTACAGTCATGGTGCATGAGTTGATGAGCGAATTTTAAAACAATCATTTCAACCGATTTTGTGGGTGATTCTTATTGAAAATTTCAGGCTGATTCCGAACATACCCTATGTTCCTTTGTTTATGATGGTCATTTACACAAAAAACAAGTTTTTTGAACCTTAATTTTCAAAAGTTGACCCCTTGGAGGACTCCAAAAATTCTGGCCAATGAACTATTCCTTTCTTTTGTTATTATTGACATTTTGAAATTTTTTCGGATTTTCTTTCGAAGATTCCAGGGTCAGATATTATCTGGAATGACACACACACATATAATGTGTGTGTGTGTGTGTGTGTGAAAGTGTTAAATTTCAGGAATCGTTTTAGAATGGTCTGAAACGTATTTCCACGGAGAAATTTTTTAAAATTTTGAAGCCATTGCAGTACCTGAATTTTTTTCAAAAATTCGCTAAATTAAGTTTGAAGCCCTGAGCGCTCTACATGCTCACTCAGCACAAAAAACCAGATGGCATGGCGGAAGTATTTTGCACTGGGAAATGAATTATCCTTGAAAATTAAACGTTTCAGTTAATTGTTTATTGTCTTTTTTTAGAACCCGAGAATTGAATTCGTCAACGTTTATGCGGGTTCACATACACAGACATCCATCCCTCAAACCACTCTTGATGAGGCAACGATAGACAGCCTCCCGAAACCCGCCATAATCTTCCGAATTTCAGCTCGAAATGAACTGGGTTATGGTCCTGCTACTCAAGTCAGGTGGCTTCAAGGTAACTATTCTTATGTTCACTGATTCTATTTGAAATAGAGTGTATGTTTCATCGCTCTACTTGTTCAGTGTGGGAGGGCCAGTTTTACCAAAAAAAACCTTAACCATGGTTAAAATTGATCATTGATTTACTGAACCAGAGATTTGAGATGTTGTTTTAGGAAAATGGGTTTCACAGATTTAATCGACGATTAAAAAGATTTCATAAAACATTGTTTTAATAAATCGTCTATTTAAGTTTTATACGTTGATTCAACGGTATTGTGGAGGCTCTTGCGCTTCAAAATGGAGGCTTTGAGTGTGATTACAACTGATAACGTAGTTTCTTGAAGATAGTAACGTTGCTGACGGAAGTGTGTTTATCCTCTATCCATTTGTGTTTTCGCTTTTGATTTGTTGAAATCCCGGAAACCAGAATAGACCCGGTGTCAAAAAAACGCGTAGCAAAGTTTGATGCAAGTGAAAAAAATTTTGGTTGACATTGTTCTCAAGTATTTCAACGTTATAGTCAAGCAGCATGAACGACCAGAACTTCTCGTTTATAGGTAAAACAGTTTCTCTCTTCCTTCAGTTACAAGAAACGATAAAGCTATAAATATTATATTTATGCCTTTTCACTTTGTAATAATTAAATATTATAATAAAATGAAGTTAACTGTCACTTGTGTACTTACTCAAATTAAACTCAATCCTATGTCTCATTTGTTCGAAGACTGACAAAACTGTTGATTTTGAAAGACGGTAGGTACTTACCTCGTCACAAAATCTATTTCATCGAGCTCCAAATGAATTTGTGTTCTCTCTCTCATCCAAAGAATCTCTCATCCCTGTCTTCATATTTGTCAATTTTGTCCTTGAAAACCTACCGAATCATTCCCCTAGGTAGGGACTCATTTTTGTGGACGTACAAGAATAATAATATCTAGAATAATAGGTATCTATCGAGAATAATTATACATGGTTCTCATGAAAACTGTAGAACTGGCAAGATGGCGGAGTGGTAAATCGTTGATTCAGGGCTCTAACCAGCCAAAATTGGCTGATGAATCTTTGATTCATCTCTTTTGATCGTTGATTTATACGACGTTGGTTAAACCTCACATTGTTGTTTAACATCTGAAATCTTTGGTTTAATAACTAAATTTTGATTAAAAACTTTGGTGAAACCGGCCCTAGTCACATTTCAATTCTGGGTTTTGTAAAGCAGTGTTTAGCAAGCCCTGCCTTAATGCTGAGAAATTCCTTTACCAGCATTAACTTGTGAATTGAGGATCTAGTCCAATAAATAGAAGTGGTTTACCCTAAAAAAAAAAAGGTCCGGTAGTCCTGCATTTTTTTATGTGTTGTTTGGGACCATTAGGTAGTTATGAATCCAGGTTTTCGTAACCTCGTGGCAACTTTGTGCATACACCGAAAACCGTGAAATGTTGGCACTGTCTTCCGTTTTTGGGCTATAACTTATTTTCTATGTATTTTCGCTACTACAATATCCATAACAAATTGTAGAGGACGAAATTTGCAACAACTGTGGTCGTATAAGTTTTTTTGTACAACCATCAATTACCGAGATATGGGGCAGCTAAATAGGGGTAAAATGTCCAGTTTCGCAAAATTTTAACTTTCTTGTCACTTTGACTCATGAAAACTCTATGAAGACTTCATTTCAGAGAAAAGTGGCTTATATTAAGATTGTAGAGCCTCTAATCACTACAAAATCCATGCCTCAAATATTTTTCAACTCTAAATTCTGAAGAGGGGGGTAAATGTAAAGAAAAATGGCATTTTTCTCATTTTGGCCCAAAAATGTTATAGGGCTCGCTCCATTCATCAAACTCAAGTGATTTGGTATTTTTAATGGTTTACGTTTTGTACATATAAAGTATAAATATATGCACATCATGTGTGTAATACATATATTTTTTGCATAATGTAGCTATAATTCCTACTAAGAAATTCTGGTAGGGAGTGAACAATTATCAACATTATATTTCACAGTTTTTATTGCTTATTATATCTATATATTACAACGAAGCAATTAGGGGCAATAAGAAATTCGATGGTAAGAAAAATACAATTTTTCTCTCTCTTGTAACTCTCCTGTATATAATATACCTACTAATTTTTTTTGAAGTAATATTTTCATGATAAGCAATAAAAACTGTGAAATATAATGTTGATGATTTTTCACTCCCTACTAGAATTTCATAGTAGGATATTATAACTAGATTATGCGGAACATATATGTATAATTATACACATGATGTGCATATATTTATACTGTGTGTACAAAATGTAACCAATAACAATACCAAATAACCTGAGTTTGATGAAAATTAGTGGAGTGAGCCCTATAACAATTTGGGCCAAAATGACAAAAATGCCATTTTTCGATTTTTCTTTACATTTACCCCCACTCTTCAGAACTTAGAGTTAAAACGGTTTGAGTTGAGGCATGGATTTTGTTTGTAATTAAATTCTCCTCAACTTTTCTATAAGCAACCTTTCTCTAGAATGGAGTCTTCATGGAGTTTTCGTGAGTCAAAGTGACAATAAAATTGTTTACCAAACTTGAAATTTTACCACTATTTTGCTGCCTCAGCTCAGATCTCAGTTATTGTTGGTCGTACAAAAACTTATAGGACCAAAGTTGTTGGAAATGTTGTCTCCTACAATTTTTTATAGGATATATATAGGTTTTCCGAATCAGATTGAGAATTTTCCAAATCAATTTGAT